>CAUYWW010000009.1:0-600000 GCA_963576845.1 Megachile leachella
TATAACATCCATTACTACCCATATTATGCAGTTATTATCGATAGAACTGTATTAAGTATACTTTTTACTTTTATTATTGTCAATATAACATGCATTATTACCCATATTATGCAGTTATTATAGCTAGAACTATAATAAATATACGTATTATTTTTATTATCATCAATATAACATGCATTATTACCCATATTATGCAGTTATTATCGATAGAACTATAATAAATATACTTATTACTTTTATTATTATCAATATAACATGCATTACTACCCATATTATGCAGTTATTGTCGATAGAACTGTAATAAATATACGTACTACTTTCATTATCATCAATATAACATGCATTATTACCCATATTATGCAGTTATTATCGACAGAAGTATAATAAAAGTACTTATTACTTTTATTATTATCAGTATAACAGGCACTCTTAGCCATATTTTACTAGTATTATCGCTAGAACTGTAATAATTATACTTATTACTCCCGATATTATCAATATGACATGCATTATTATCCATATAATGCAGTTATTATAGCTAGAACTGTAATAATTATACGTATTACTTATACTATTAGCAATATAACGTGCATTATCGTCCATATTATGCAGTTATTATCGCTAGAACTGTAATAATTATATTTATTACTTATATTATTCTCAATATAACATGCACTATTACCCATATTATGCAGTTATAATCGCTAGAACTATAATAAATATACTTAGTACTTTTATTATGATAAATGTAACATGCATTATTACACATATTATGCAGTTATTATCGATAGAACTATAATAAATATACGTATTACTTTTATTATTATCAATATAACATGCACTATTACTCATATAATGCAGTTATTATCGACAGAAGTATAATAAATATACTTATTACTTTTATTATTATCAATATAACAGGCACTCTTAGCCTTATTTTACTAGTATTATCACTAGAACTGTAATAATTATACTTATTACTCCCGATATTATCAATATAACATCCATTACTACCCATATTATGCAGTTATTATCGATAGAACTGTATTAAGTATACTTTTTACTTTTATTATTGTCAATATAACATGCATTATTACCCATATTATGCAGTTATTATAGCTAGAACTATAATAAATATACGTATTATTTTTATTATCATCAATATAACATGCATTATTACCCATATAATGGAGTTAATATCGCTAGAACTGTAGTAATTATACTTATTACTTATATTATTATCAATATAACATGCATTATTACCCATATAATGGAGTTATTATCGCTAGAACTGTAATAATTATACTCATTACTTATATTATTATCAATATAACATGCATTATTACCCATATAATGGAGTTATTATCGCTAGAACTGTAATAATTATACTTATTACTTATATTATTATCAATATAACATGCATTATTACCCATATAATGCAGTTATTATAGCTAGAACTATAATAAATATACGTATTATTTTTATTATCATCAATATAACATGCATTATTACCCATATAATGGAGTTAATATCGCTAGAACTGTAGTAATTATACTTATTACTTATATTATTATCAATATAACATGCATTATTACCCATATTATGCAGTTATTATAGCTAGAACTATAATAAATATACGTATTACTTTTATTGTCATCAATATAACATGCATTATTACCCATATTATGCAGTTATTATCGCTAGAACTGTAATAATTATACTTATTACTTATGTTATTATCAATATAACATGCATTATTACCCATATAATGGAGTTATTATCGCTAGAACTGTAATAATTATACTCATTACTTATATTATTATCAATATAACATGCATTATTACCCATATAATGAAGTTATTATCGCTAGAACTGCAATAATTATACTTATTACTTATATTATTAGCAATATAGCGTGCATTATTATCCATATTATGCAGTTATTATCGCTAGAACTGTAATAACTATACTTATTACTTATATTATTATCAATATAACATGCATTATTACCCATATAATGGAGTTATTATCGCTAGAACTGTAATAATTATACTCATTACTTATATTATTATCAATATAACATGCATTATTACCCATATAATGGAGTTATTATCGCTAGAACTGTAATAATTATACTTATTACTTATATTATTATCAATATAACATGCATTATTACCCATATAATGGAGTTATTATCGCTAGAACTGTAAGAATTATACTTATTACTCCCGATATTATCAATATCACATGCATTATTACCCATGTTATGCAGTTATTATCGCTAGAACTATAATAAATACACGTATTACTTTTATTGTCATCAATATAACATGCATTATTACCCATATTATGCAGTTATTATCGCTAGAACTGTAATAATTATACTCATTACTTACATTATTATCAATATAACATGCATTATTACCCATATAATGAAGTTATTATCGCTAGAACTGCAATAATTATACTTATTACTTATATTATTAGCAATATAGTGTGCATTATTACCCATATTATGCAGTTATTATAGCTAGAACTATAATAAATATACGTATTACTTTTATTGTCATCAATATAACATGCATTATTACCCATATTATGCAGTTATTATCGCTGGAACTGTAATAATTATACTTATTACTTATATTATTATCAATATAACATGCATTATTACCCATATAATGGAGTTATTATCGCTAGAACTGTAATAATTATACTCATTACTTATATTATTATCAATATAACATGCATTATTACCCATATAATGAAGTTATTATCGCTAGAACTGCAATAATTATACTTATTACTCATATTATTAGCAATATAGCGTGCATTATTACCCATATTATGCAGTTATTATCGCTAGAACTGTAATAATTATACTTATTACTTATATTATTATCAATATAACATGCATTATTACCCATATAATGGAGTTATTATCGCTAGAACTGTAATAATTATACTCATTACTTATATTATTATCAATATAACATGCATTATTACCCATATAATGGAGTTATTATCGCTAGAACTGTAATAATTATACTTATTACTTATATTATTATCAATATAACATGCATTATTACCCATATAATGCAGTTATTATAGCTAGAACTATAATAAATATACGTGTTACTTTTATTATCACCAATATAGCATGCATTATTACCCATATTATGCAGTTATTATCGATAGAACTATAATAAATATACTTATTACTTTTATTATTATCAATATAACATGCATTACTACCCATATAATGCAGTTATTATCGATAGAACTGTAATAAATATACTTATTACTTATATTATTATCAATATAACATGCATTATTACCCATATAATGGAGTTATTATCGCTAGAACTGTAATAATTATACTTATTACTCCCGATATTATCAATATCACATGCATTATTACCCATGTTATGCAGTTATTATCGCTAGAACTATAATAAATATACGTATTACTTTTATTGTCATCAATATAACATGCATTATTACCCATATTATGCAGTTATTATCGCTAGAACTGTAATAACTATACTTATTACTTATATTATTATCAATATAACATGCATTATTACCCATAGAATGGAGTTATTATCGCTAGAACTGTAATAATTATACTCATTACTTATATTATTATCAATATAACATGCATTATTACCCATATAATGAAGTTATTATCGCTAGAACTGCAATAATTATACTTATTACTTATATTATTATAAATATAACATGCATTATTACCCATACTATGCAGTTATTATAGCTAGCACTATAATAAATATACGTATTACTTTTTTTATCATCAATATAACATGCATTATTACGCATATAATGCAGTTATTATCGATAGAACTATAATAAATATACTTATTACTTTTATTATTATCAATATAACATGCACTATTAGCCATATTTTACTATTATTATCGCTAGAACTATAATAATTATTCTTATTACTCCCGATATTATCAATATAACATGCATTATTACCCATATTATGCAGTTACTGCCGCGGGAATTGTAATAATTATACTTATTACTTATATTGTTATCAATATAACATGCATTATTAACCATATTATGCAGTTATTATCGATAGAACTGTAATAAATATACTCATTACTTTTATTATTATCAATATAACATGCATTATTACCCATATAATGCAGTTATTATCGGTAGAACTGTAATAATTGTACTTATTACTTACATTATTATCAATATAACATGCATTATTACCCATATAATGGTGTTATTATCGCTAGACCTGTAATAATTATACCTATTACTTATATTATTATCAATATAACATGCATTATTACCCATATAATGCAGTTATTATCGACAGAAGTAAAATAAATATACTTATTACTCCCGATATTATCAATATAACATCCATTACTACCCATATTATGTAGTTATTATCGATAGAACTGTATTAAATATACTTTTTACTTTTATTATTATCAATATAACATGCATTGTTACGCATATTATGAAGTTATAATCGCTAGAACTATAATAAATATACTTATTACTTATATTATTGTCAATATAACATGCATTATTACCCATATTATGCAGTTATTATCGATAGAACTATAATAAATATACTTATTACTTTTATTATTATCAATGTAACATGCACTATTACCCATATAATGCAGTTATTATTGACAGAAGTATAATAAATATATTTATTTCTTTTATTATTATCAATATAACAGGCACTCTTAGCCATATTTTACTAGTATTATCGCTAGAACTATAGTAATTATGCTTATTACTCCCGATATTATCAATATAACATGCATTCTTACCCATATAATGCAGTTATTATCGCTAGAACTGTAACTATTATACTTATTACTTATATTATTAGGAATATAACGTGCGTTATTACCCATATAATGCAGTTATTATCGACAGAAGTAAAGTAAATATACTTATTACTTTTATTATTATCAATATAACAGGCACTCTTAGCCTTATTTTACTAGTATTTTCGCTAGAACTGTAATAATTATACTTATTACTCCCGATATTATCAATATAACATCCATTATTACCCACATAATGCAGTTCTCATCGCTGGAACTGTAATAATTATACTTATTACTCCCGATATTATCAATATGACATGCATTATTACCCATATAATGGGGTTATTATCGCTAGAACTTTAATAATTATACTTATTACTTATATTATTATCAATATAACATGCATTATTACGCATATTGTGCAGTTATAATCGCTAGAACTATAATAAATATACTTAGTACTTTTATTATCATCAATATAACATGCATTATTACCCATATTATGCAGTTATTATCGATAGGATTATAATAAATATACTTATTACTTTTATTATTATCAATGTAACATGCATTATTAGCCATATTTTACTATTATTATCGCTAGAACTATAATAATTATACTTATTACTCCCGATATTATCAATGTAACATGCATTATTACCCATATTATGCAGTTATTATAGCTAGAACTATAATAAATATACGTATTACTTTTATTACCATCAATATAGCATGCATTATTACCCATATTATGCAGTTATTATCGATAGAACTATAATAAATATACTTATTACCTTTATTATTATCAATATAACATGCATTACTACCCTTATTATGCAGTTATTATCGATAGAACTGTAATAAATATACTTATTACTTATATTATTATCAATATAACATGCATTATTACCCATATAATGGAGTTATTATCGCTAGAACTGTAATAATTATACTTATTACTCCCGATATTATCAATATCACGTGCATTATTACCCATGTTATGCAGTTATTATCGCTAGAACTATAATAAATATACGTATTACTTTTATTGTCATCAATATAACATGCATTATTACCCATATTATGCAGTTATTATCGATAGAACTGTAATAAATATACTTATTACTTATATTATTATCAATATAACATGCATTATTACCCATATAATGCAGTTATTATTGCTAGAACTATAATAAATATACGTATTACTTTTATTATCATCAATATAACATGCATTATTACCCATGTTATGCAGTTATTATCGATAGAACTGTAATAAATATCCTTATTACTTTTATTATTATCAATATAACATGCACTATTAGCCATATTGTACAATTATTATCGCTACAACTATAATAATTATACTTATTAGTCCCGATATTATCAATATGACATGCATTATTACCCATATAATGCAGTTCTCATCGCTGGAACTGTAATAATTATACTTATTACTCCCGATATTATCAATATGACATGCATTATTACCCATATAATGGGGTTATTATCGCTAGAACTTTAATAATTATACTTATTACTTATATTATTATCAATAGAACATGCATTATTACGCATATTATGCAGTTATAATCGCTAGAACTATAATAAATATACTTAGTACTTTTATTATCATCAATATAACATGCATTATTACCCATATTATGCAGTTATAATCGCTAGAACTATAATAAATATACTTAGTACTTTTATTATCATCAATATAACATGCATTATTACCCATGTTATGCAGTTATTATCGATAGAACTGTAATAAATATACTTATTACTTTTATTATTATCAATATAACATGCACTATTAGCCATATTGTACAATTATTATCGCTAGAACTATAATAATTATACTTATTAATCCCGATATTATCAATATGACATGCATTATTATCCATATAATGGAGTTATTATTGCTAGAACTGTAATAATTATACTTATTACTTATATTATTAGCAATATAGCGTGCATTATTACCCATATTATGCAGTTCTTATCGCTAGAATTGTAATAATTATACTTATTACTTATATTATTATCAATATAACATACATTATTACCCATATAATGGAGTTATTATCGCTAGACCTGTAATAATTATACTCATTACTTATATTATTATCAATATAACATGCATTATTACCCATATAATGAAGTTATTATCGCTAGAACTGCAATAATTATACTTATTACTTATATTATTAGCAATATAGCGTGCATTATTACCCATATTATGCAGTTATTATCGCTAGAACTGTAATAATTATACTTATTACTTATATTATTATCAATATAACATGCATTATTACCCATATAATGGAGTTATTATCGCTAGAACTGTAATAATTATACTCATTACTTATATTATTATCAATATAACATGCATTATTACCCATATAATGGAGTTATTATCGCTAGAACTGTAATAATTATACTTATTACTTATATTATTATCAATATAACATGCATTATTACCCATATTATGCAGTTATTATCGATAGAACTATAATAAATATACTTATTACTTTTATTATTATCAATATAACATGCATTACTACCCATATAATGCAGTTATTATCGATAGAACTGTAATAAATATACTTATTACTCATATTATTATCAATATAACATGCATTATTACCCATATAATGGAGTTATTATCGCTAGAACTGTAATAATTATACTTATTACTCCCGATATTATCAATATCACATGCATTATTACCCATGTTATGCAGTTATTATCGCTAGAACTATAATAAATATACGTATTACTTTTATTGTCATCAATATAACATGCATTATTACCCATATTATGCAGTTATTATCGCTAGAACTGTAATAACTATACTTATTACTTATATTATTATCAATATAACATGCATTATTACCCATATAATGGAGTTATTATCGCTAGAACTGTAATAATTATACTCATTACTTATATTATTATCAATATAACATGCATTATTACCCATATAATGAAGTTATTATCGCTAGAACTGCAATAATTATACTTATTACTTATATTATTATAAATATAACATGCATTATTACCCATATTATGCAGTTATTATAGCTAGCACTATAATAAATATACGTATTACTTTTTTTATCATCAATATAACATGCATTATTACGCATATAATGCAGTTATTATCGATAGAACTATAATAAATATACCTATTACTTTTATTATTATCAATATAACATGCACTATTAGCCATATTTTACTATTATTATCGCTAGAACTATAATAATTATTCTTATTACTCCCGATATTATCAATATAACATGCATTATTACCCATATAATGCAGTTACTACCGCGGGAATTGTAATAATTATACTTATTACTTATATTGTTATCAATATAACATGCATTATTACCCATATTATGCAGTTATTATCGATAGAACTGTAATAAATATACTCATTACTTTTATTATTATCAATATAACATGCATTATTACCCATATAATGGTGTTATTATCGCTAGACCTGTAATAATTATACCTATTACTTATATTATTATCAATATAACATGCATTATTACCCATATAATGAAGTTATTATCGCTAGAACTGCAATAATTATACTTATTACTTATATTATTAGCAATATAGCGTGCATTATTACCCATATTATGCAGTTATTATCGCTAGAACTGTAATAATTATACTTATTACTTATATTATTATCAATATAACATGCATTATTACCCATATAATGGAGTTATTATCGCTAGAACTGTAATAATTATACTCATTACTTATATTATTATCAATATAACATGCATTACTACCCTTATTATGCAGTTATTATCGATAGAACTGTAATAAATATACTTATTACTTATATTATTATCAATATAACATGCATTATTACCCATATAATGGAGTTATTATCGCTAGAACTGTAATAATTATACTTATTACTCCCGATATTATCAATATCACGTGCATTATTACCCATGTTATGCAGTTATTATCGCTAGAACTATAATAAATATACGTATTACTTTTATTGTCATCAATATAACATGCATTATTACCCATATTATGCAGTTATTATCGATAGAACTGTAATAAATATACTTATTACTTATATTATTATCAATATAACATGCATTATTACCCATATAATGCAGTTATTATTGCTAGAACTATAATAAATATACGTATTACTTTTATTATCATCAATATAACATGCATTATTACCCATGTTATGCAGTTATTATCGATAGAACTGTAATAAATATCCTTATTACTTTTATTATTATCAATATAACATGCACTATTAGCCATATTGTACAATTATTATCGCTACAACTATAATAATTATACTTATTAGTCCCGATATTATCAATATGACATGCATTATTATCCATATAATGGAGTTATTATTGCTAGAACTGTAATAATTATACTTATTACTTATATTATTAGCAATATAGCGTGCATTATTACCCATATTATGCAGTTCTTATCGCTAGAATTGTAATAATTATACTTATTACTTATATTATTATCAATATAACATACATTATTACCCATATAATGGAGTTATTATCGCTAGTCCTGTAATAATTATACTCATTACTTATATTATTATCAATATAACATGCATTATTACCCATATAATGAAGTTATTATCGCTAGAACTGCAATAATTATACTTATTACTTATATTATTAGCAATATAGCGTGCATTATTACCCATATTATGCAGTTATTATCGCTAGAACTGTAATAATTATACTTATTACTTATATTATTATCAATATAACATGCATTATTACCCATATAATGGAGTTATTATCGCTAGAACTGTAATAATTATACTCATTACTTATATTATTATCAATATAACATGCATTATTACCCATATAATGAAGTTATTATCGCTAGAACTGCAATAATTATACTTATTACTTATATTATTATAAATATAACATGCATTATTACCCATATTATGCAGTTATTATAGCTAGCACTATAATAAATATACGTATTACTTTTTTTATCATCAATATAACATGCATTATTACGCATATAATGCAGTTATTATCGATAGAACTATAATAAATATACTTATTACTTTTATTATTATCAATATAACATGCACTATTAGCCATATTTTACTATTATTATCGCTAGAACTATAATAATTATTCTTATTACTCCCGATATTATCAATATAACATGCATTATTACCCATATAATGCAGTTACTACCGCGGGAATTGTAATAATTATACTTATTACTTATATTGTTATCAATATAACATGCATTATTACCCATATTATGCAGTTATTATCGATAGAACTGTAATAAATATACTCATTACTTTTATTATTATCAATATAACATGCATTATTACCCATATAATGCAGTTATTATCGGTAGAACTGTAATAATTGTACTTATTACTTACATTATTATCAATATAACATGCATTATTACCCATATAATGGTGTTATTATCGCTAGACCTGTAATAATTATACTTATTACTTATATTATTATCAATATAACATGCATTATTACCCATATAATGCAGTTCTCATCACTGGAACTGTAATAATTATACTTCTTACTCCCGATATTATCAATATGACATGCATTATTACCCATATAATGGGGTTATTATCGCTAGAACTTTAATAATTATACTTATTACTTATATTATTATCAATATAACATGCATTATTACGCATATTGTGCAGTTATAATCGCTAGAACTATAATAAATATACTTAGTACTTTTATTATCATCAATATAACATGCATTATTACCCATATTATGCAGTTATTATCGATAGGATTATAATAAATATACTTATTACTTTTATTATTATCAATGTAACATGCATTATTAGCCATATTTTACTATTATTATCGCTAGAACTATAATAATTATACTTATTACTCCCGATATTATCAATGTAACATGCATTATTACCCATATTATGCAGTTAATATAGCTAGAACTATAATAAATATACGTATTACTTTTATTACCATCAATATAGCATGCATTATTACCCATATTATGCAGTTATTATCGATAGAACTATAATAAATATACTTATTACCTTTATTATTATCAATATAACATGCATTACTACCCTTATTATGCAGTTATTATCGATAGAACTGTAATAAATATACTTATTACTTATATTATTATCAATATAACATGCATTATTACCCATATAATGGAGTTATTATCGCTAGAACTGTAATAATTATACTTATTACTCCCGATATTATCAATATCACGTGCATTATTACCCATGTTATGCAGTTATTATCGCTAGAACTATAATAAATATACGTATTACTTTTATTGTCATCAATATAACATGCATTATTACCCATATTATGCAGTTATTATCGATAGAACTGTAATAAATATACTTATTACTTATATTATTATCAATATAACATGCATTATTACCCATATAATGCAGTTATTATTGCTAGAACTATAATAAATATACGTATTACTTTTATTATCATCAATATAACATGCATTATTACCCATGTTATGCAGTTATTATCGATAGAACTGTAATAAATATCCTTATTACTTTTATTATTATCAATATAACATGCACTATTAGCCATATTGTACAATTATTATCGCTACAACTATAATAATTATACTTATTAGTCCCGATATTATCAATATGACATGCATTATTACCCATATAATGCAGTTCTCATCGCTGGAACTGTAATAATTATACTTATTACTCCCGATATTATCAATATGACATGCATTATTACCCATATAATGGGGTTATTATCGCTAGAACTTTAATAATTATACTTATTACTTATATTATCATCAATATAACATGCATTATTACCCATATTATGCAGTTATAATCGCTAGAACTATAATAAATATACTTAGTACTTTTATTATCATCAATATAACATGCATTATTACCCATGTTATGCAGTTATTATCGATAGAACTGTAATAAATATACTTATTACTTTTATTATTATCAATATAACATGCACTATTAGCCATATTGTACAATTATTATCGCTAGAACTATAATAATTATACTTATTAATCCCGATGTTATCAATATGACATGCATTATTATCCATATAATGGAGTTATTATTGCTAGAACTGTAATAATTATACTTATTACTTATATTATTAGCAATATAGCGTGCATTATTACCCATATTATGCAGTTCTTATCGCTAGAATTGTAATAATTATACTTATTACTTATATTATTATCAATATAACATATATTATTACCCATATAATGGAGTTATTATCGCTAGACCTGTAATAATTATACTCATTACTTATATTATTATCAATATAACATGCATTATTACCCATATAATGAAGTTATTATCGCTAGAACTGCAATAATTATACTTATTACTTATATTATTAGCAATATAGCGTGCATTATTACCCATATTATGCAGTTATTATCGCTAGAACTGTAATAATTATACTTATTACTTATATTATTATCAATATAACATGCATTATTACCCATATAATGGAGTTATTATCGCTAGAACTGTAATAATTATACTCATTACTTATATTATTATCAATATAACATGCATTATTACCCATATAATGGAGTTATTATCGCTAGAACTGTAATAATTATACTTATTACTTATATTATTATCAATATAACATGCATTATTACCCATATTATGCAGTTATTATCGATAGAACTATAATAAATATACTTATTACTTTTATTATTATCAATATAACATGCATTACTACCCATATAATGCAGTTATTATCGATAGAACTGTAATAAATATACTTATTACTCATATTATTATCAATATAACATGCATTATTACCCATATAATGGAGTTATTATCGCTAGAACTGTAATAATTATACTTATTACTCCCGATATTATCAATATCACATGCATTATTACCCATGTTATGCAGTTATTATCGCTAGAACTATAATAAATATACGTATTACTTTTATTGTCATCAATATAACATGCATTATTACCCATATTATGCAGTTATTATCGCTAGAACTGTAATAACTATACTTATTACTTATATTATTATCAATATGACATGCATTATTACCCATATAATGGAGTTATTATCGCTAGAACTGTAATAATTATACTCATTACTTATATTATTATCAATATAACATGCATTATTACCCATATAATGAAGTTATTATCGCTAGAACTGCAATAATTATACTTATTACTTATATTATTATAAATATAACATGCATTATTACCCATATTATGCAGTTATTATAGCTAGCACTATAATAAATATACGTATTACTTTTTTTATCATCAATATAACATGCATTATTACGCATATAATGCAGTTATTATCGATAGAACTATAATAAATATACTTATTACTTTTATTATTATCAATATAACATGCACTATTAGCCATATTTTACTATTATTATCCCTAGAACTATAATAATTATTCTTATTACTCCCGATATTATCAATATAACATGCATTATTACCCATATAATGCAGTTACTACCGCGGGAATTGTAATAATTATACTTATTACTTATATTGTTATCAATATAACATGCATTATTACCCATATTATGCAGTTATTATCGATAGAACTGTAATAAATATACTCATTACTTTTATTATTATCAATATAACATGCATTATTACCCATATAATGCGGTTATTATCGGTAGAACTGTAATAATTGTACTTATTACTTACATTATTATCAATATAACATGCATTATTACCCATATAATGGTGTTATTATCGCTAGACCTGTAATAATTATACTTATTACTTATATTATTATCAATATAACATGCATTATTACCCATATAATGCAGTTCTCATCACTGGAACTGTAATAATTATACTTCTTACTCCCGATATTATCAATATGACATGCATTATTACCCATATAATGGGGTTATTATCGCTAGAACTTTAATAATTATACTTATTACTTATATTATTATCAATATAACATGCATTATTACGCATATTGTGCAGTTATAATCGCTAGACCTATAATAAATATACTTAGTACTTTTATTATCATCAATATAACATGCATTATTACCCATATTATGCAGTTATTATCGATAGGATTATAATAAATATACTTATTACTTTTATTATTATCAATGTAACATGCATTATTACCCATATAATGGTGTTATTATCGCTATACCTGTAATAATTATACTTATTACTTATATTATTATCAATATAACATGCATTATTACCCATATAATGCAGTTATTATTGACAGAAGTATAATAAATATATTTATTACTTTTATTATTATCAATATAACAGGCACTCTTAGCCATATTTTACTAGTATTATCGCTAGAACTATAGTAATTATGCTTATTACTCCCGATATTATCAATATAACATGCATTCTTACCCATATAATGCAGTTATTATCGCTAGAACTGTAACTATTATACTTATTACTTATATTATTAGGAATATAACGTGCGTTATTACCCATATAATGCAGTTATTATCGACAGAAGTAAAGTAAATATACTTATTACTTTTATTATTATCAATATAACAGGCACTCTTAGCCTTATTTTACTAGTATTTTCGCTAGAACTGTAATAATTATACTTATTACTCCCGATATTATCAATATAACATCCATTATTACCCACATAATGCAGTTCTCATCGCTGGAACTGTAATAATTATACTTATTACTCCCGATATTATCAATATGACATGCATTATTACCCATATAATGGGGTTATTATCGCTAGAACTTTAATAATTATACTTATTACTTATATTATTATCAATATAACATGCATTATTACGCATATTGTGCAGTTATAATCGCTAGAACTATAATAAATATACTTAGTACTTTTATTATCATCAATATAACATGCATTATTACCCATATTATGCAGTTATTATCGATAGGATTATAATAAATATACTTATTACTTTTATTATTATCAATGTAACATGCATTATTAGCCATATTTTACTATTATTATCGCTAGAACTATAATAATTATACTTATTACTCCCGATATTATCAATGTAACATGCATTATTACCCATATTATGCAGTTATTATAGCTAGAACTATAATAAATATACGTATTACTTTTATTACCATCAATATAGCATGCATTATTATCCATATTATGCAGTTATTATCGATAGAACTATAATAAATATACTTATTACCTTTATTATTATCAATATAACATGCATTACTACCCTTATTATGCAGTTATTATCGATAGAACTGTAATAAATATACTTATTACTTATATTATTATCAATATAACATGCATTATTACCCATATAATGGAGTTATTATCGCTAGAACTGTAATAATTATACTTATTACTCCCGATATTATCAATATCACGTGCATTATTACCCATGTTATGCAGTTATTATCGCTAGAACTATAATAAATATACGTATTACTTTTATTGTCATCAATATAACATGCATTATTACCCATATTATGCAGTTATTATCGATAGAACTGTAATAAATATACTTATTACTTATATTATTATCAATATAACATGCATTATTACCCATATAATGCAGTTATTATTGCTAGAACTATAATAAATATACGTATTACTTTTATTATCATCAATATAACATGCATTATTACCCATGTTATGCAGTTATTATCGATAGAACTGTAATAAATATCCTTATTACTTTTATTATTATCAATATAACATGCACTATTAGCCATATTGTACAATTATTATCGCTACAACTATAATAATTATACTTATTAGTCCCGATATTATCAATATGACATGCATTATTACCCATATAATGCAGTTCTCATCGCTGGAACTGTAATAATTATACTTATTACTCCCGATATTATCAATATGACATGCATTATTACCCATATAATGGGGTTATTATCGCTAGAACTTTAATAATTATACTTATTACTTATATTATTATCAATATAACATGCATTATTACGCATATTATGCAGTTATAATCGCTAGAACTATAATAAATATACTTAGTACTTTTATTATCATCAATATAACATGCATTATTACCCATATTATGCAGTTATAATCGCTAGAACTATAATAAATATACTTAGTACTTTTATTATCATCAATATAACATGCATTATTACCCATGTTATGCAGTTATTATCGATAGAACTGTAATAAATATACTTATTACTTTTATTATTATCAATATAACATGCACTATTAGCCATATTGTACAATTATTATCGCTAGAACTATAATAATTATACTTATTAATCCCGATATTATCAATATGACATGCATTATTATCCATATAATGGAGTTATTATTGCTAGAACTGTAATAATTATACTTATTACTTATATTGTTAGCAATATAGCGTGCATTATTACCCATATTATGCAGTTCTTATCGCTAGAATTGTAATAATTATACTTATTACTTATATTATTATCAATATAACATACATTATTACCCATATAATGGAGTTATTATCGCTAGTCCTGTAATAATTATACTCATTACTTATATTATTATCAATATAACATGCATTATTACCCATATAATGAAGTTATTATCGCTAGAACTGCAATAATTATACTTATTACTTATATTATTAGCAATATAGCGTGCATTATTACCCATATTATGCAGTTATTATCGCTAGAACTGTAATAATTATACTTATTACTTATATTATTATCAATATAACATGCATTATTACCCATATAATGGAGTTATTATCGCTAGAACTGTAATAATTATACTCATTACTTATATTATTATCAATATAACATGCATTATTACCCATATAATGGAGTTATTATCGCTAGAACTGTAATAATTATACTTATTACTTACATTATTATCAATATAACATGCATTATTACCCATATTATGCAGTTATTATCGATAGAACTATAATAAATATACTTATTACTTTTATTATTATCAATATAACATGCATTACTACCCATATAATGCAGTTATTATCGATAGAACTGTAATAAATATACTTATTACTCATATTATTATCAATATAACATGCATTATTACCCATATAATGGAGTTATTATCGCTAGAACTGTAATAATTATACTTATTACTTTTATTATTATCAATATAACATGCACTATTAGCCATATTTTACTATTATTATCGCTAGAACTATAATAATTATTCTTATTACTCCCGATATTATCAATATCACATGCATTATTACCCATGTTATGCAGTTATTATCGCTAGAACTATAATAAATATACGTATTACTTTTATTGTCATCAATATAACATGCATTATTACCCATATTATGCAGTTATTATCGCTAGAACTGTAATAACTATACTTATTACTTATATTATTATCAATATAACATGCATTATTACCCATATAATGGAGTTATTATCGCTAGAACTGTAATAATTATACTCATTACTTATATTATTATCAATATAACATGCATTATTACCCATATAATGAAGTTATTATCGCTAGAACTGCAATAATTATACTTATTACTTATATTATTATAAATATAACATGCATTATTACCCATATTATGCAGTTATTATAGCTAGCACTATAATAAATATACGTATTACTTTTTTTATCATCAATATAACATGCATTATTACGCATATAATGCAGTTATTATCGATAGAACTATAATAAATATACTTATTACTTTTATTATTATCAATATAACATGCACTATTAGCCATATTTTACTATTATTATCGCTAGAACTATAATAATTATTCTTATTACTCCCGATATTATCAATATAACATGCATTATTACCCATATAATGCAGTTACTACCGCGGGAATTGTAATAATTATACTTATTACTTATATTGTTATCAATATAACATGCATTATTACCCATATTATGCAGTTATTATCGATAGAACTGTAATAAATATACTCATTACTTTTATTATTATCAATATAACATGCATTATTACCCATATAATGCAGTTATTATCGGTAGAACTGTAATAATTGTACTTATTACTTACATTATTATCAATATAACATGCATTATTACCCATATAATGGTGTTATTATCGCTAGACCTGTAATAATTATACTTATTACTTATATTATTATCAATATAACATGCATTATTACCCATATAATGCAGTTCTCATCACTGGAACTGTAATAATTATACTTCTTACTCCCGATATTATCAATATGACATGCATTATTACCCATATAATGGGGTTATTATCGCTAGAACTTTAATAATTATACTTATTACTTATATTATTATCAATATAACATGCATTATTACGCATATTGTGCAGTTATAATCGCTAGACCTATAATAAATATACTTAGTACTTTTATTATCATCAATATAACATGCATTATTACCCATATAATGCAGTTATTATTGACAGAAGTATAATAAATATATTTATTACTTTTATTATTATCAATATAACAGGCACTCTTAGCCATATTTTACTAGTATTATCGCTAGAACTATAGTAATTATGCTTATTACTCCCGATATTATCAATATAACATGCATTCTTACCCATATAATGCAGTTATTATCGCTAGAACTGTAACTATTATACTTATTACTTATATTATTAGGAATATAACGTGCGTTATTACCCATATAATGCAGTTATTATCGACAGAAGTAAAGTAAATATACTTATTACTTTTATTATTATCAATATAACAGGCACTCTTAGCCTTATTTTACTAGTATTTTCGCTAGAACTGTAATAATTATACTTATTACTCCCGATATTATCAATATAACATCCATTATTACCCACATAATGCAGTTCTCATCGCTGGAACTGTAATAATTATACTTATTACTCCCGATATTATCAATATGACATGCATTATTACCCATATAATGGGGTTATTATCGCTAGAACTTTAATAATTATACTTATTACTTATATTATTATCAATATAACATGCATTATTACGCATATTGTGCAGTTATAATCGCTAGAACTATAATAAATATACTTAGTACTTTTATTATCATCAATATAACATGCATTATTACCCATATTATGCAGTTATTATCGATAGGATTATAATAAATATACTTATTACTTTTATTATTGTCAATGTAACATGCATTATTAGCCATATTTTACTATTATTATCGCTAGAACTATAATAATTATACTTATTACTCCCGATATTATCAATGTAACATGCATTATTACCCATATTATGCAGTTATTATAGCTAGAACTATAATAAATATACGTATTACTTTTATTACCATCAATATAGCATGCATTATTACCCATATTATGCAGTTATTATCGATAGAACTATAATAAATATACTTATTACCTTTATTATTATCAATATAACATGCATTACTACCCTTATTATGCAGTTATTATCGATAGAACTGTAATAAATATACTTATTACTTATATTATTATCAATATAACATGCATTATTACCCATATAATGGAGTTATTATCGCTAGAACTGTAATAATTATACTTATTACTCCCGATATTATCAATATCACGTGCATTATTACCCATGTTATGCAGTTATTATCGCTAGAACTATAATAAATATACGTATTACTTTTATTGTCATCAATATAACATGCATTATTACCCATATTATGCAGTTATTATCGATAGAACTGTAATAAATATACTTATTACTTATATTATTATCAATATAACATGCATTATTACCCATATAATGCAGTTATTATTGCTAGAACTATAATAAATATACGTATTACTTTTATTATCATCAATATAACATGCATTATTACCCATGTTATGCAGTTATTATCGATAGAACTGTAATAAATATCCTTATTACTTTTATTATTATCAATATAACATGCACTATTAGCCATATTGTACAATTATTATCGCTACAACTATAATAATTATACTTATTAGTCCCGATATTATCAATATGACATGCATTATTACCCATATAATGCAGTTCTCATCGCTGGAACTGTAATAATTATACTTATTACTCCCGATATTATCAATATGACATGCATTATTACCCATATAATGGGGTTATTATCGCTAGAACTTTAATAATTATACTTATTACTTATATTATTATCAATATAACATGCATTATTACGCATATTATGCAGTTATAATCGCTAGAACTATAATAAATATACTTAGTACTTTTATTATCATCAATATAACATGCATTATTACCCATATTATGCAGTTATAATCGCTAGAACTATAATAAATATACTTAGTACTTTTATTATCATCAATATAACATGCATTATTACCCATGTTATGCAGTTATTATCGATAGAACTGTAATAAATATACTTATTACTTTTATTATTATCAATATAACATGCACTATTAGCCATATTGTACAATTATTATCGCTAGAACTATAATAATTATACTTATTAATCCCGATATTATCAATATGACATGCATTATTATCCATATAATGGAGTTATTATTGCTAGAACTGTAATAATTATACTTATTACTTATATTATTAGCAATATAGCGTGCATTATTACCCATATTATGCAGTTCTTATCGCTAGAATTGTAATAATTATACTTATTACTTATATTATTATCAATATAACATACATTATTACCCATATAATGGAGTTATTATCGCTAGACCTGTAATAATTATACTCATTACTTATATTATTATCAATATAACATGCATTATTACCCATATAATGAAGTTATTATCGCTAGAACTGCAATAATTATACTTATTACTTATATTATTAGCAATATAGCGTGCATTATTACCCATATTATGCAGTTATTATCGCTAGAACTGTAATAATTATACTTATTACTTATATTATTATCAATATAACATGCATTATTACCCATATAATGGAGTTATTATCGCTAGAACTGTAATAATTATACTCATTACTTATATTATTATCAATATAACATGCATTATTACCCATATAATGGAGTTATTATCGCTAGAACTGTAATAATTATACTTATTACTTATATTATTATCAATATAACATGCATTATTACCCATATTATGCAGTTATTATCGATAGAACTATAATAAATATACTTATTACTTTTATTATTATCAATATAACATGCATTACTACCCATATAATGCAGTTATTATCGATAGAACTGTAATAAATATACTTATTACTCATATTATTATCAATATAACATGCATTATTACCCATATAATGGAGTTATTATCGCTAGAACTGTAATAATTATACTTATTACTCCCGATATTATCAATATCACATGCATTATTACCCATGTTATGCAGTCATTATCGCTAGAACTATAATAAATATACGTATTACTTTTATTGTCATCAATATAACATGCATTATTACCCATATTATGCAGTTATTATCGCTAGAACTGTAATAACTATACTTATTACTTATATTATTATCAATATGACATGCATTATTACCCATATAATGGAGTTATTATCGCTAGAACTGTAATAATTATACTCATTACTTATATTATTATCAATATAACATGCATTATTACCCATATAATGAAGTTATTATCGCTAGAACTGCAATAATTATACTTATTACTTATATTATTATAAATATAACATGCATTATTACCCATATTATGCAGTTATTATAGCTAGCACTATAATAAATATACGTATTACTTTTTTTATCATCAATATAACATGCATTATTACGCATATAATGCAGTTATTATCGATAGAACTATAATAAATATACTTATTACTTTTATTATTATCAATATAACATGCACTATTAGCCATATTTTACTATTATTATCGCTAGAACTATAATAATTATTCTTATTACTCCCGATATTATCAATATAACATGCATTATTACCCATATAATGCAGTTACTACCGCGGGAATTGTAATAATTATACTTATTACTTATATTGTTATCAATATAACATGCATTATTACCCATATTATGCAGTTATTATCGATAGAACTGTAATAAATATACTCATTACTTTTATTATTATCAATATAACATGCATTATTACCCATATAATGCAGTTATTATCGGTAGAACTGTAATAATTGTACTTATTACTTACATTATTATCAATATAACATGCATTATTACCCATATAATGGTGTTATTATCGCTAGACCTGTAATAATTATACTTATTACTTATATTATTATCAATATAACATGCATTATTACCCATATAATGCAGTTCTCATCACTGGAACTGTAATAATTATACTTCTTACTCCCGATATTATCAATATGACATGCATTATTACCCATATAATGGGGTTATTATCGCTAGAACTTTAATAATTATACTTATTACTTATATTATTATCAATATAACATGCATTATTACGCATATTGTGCAGTTATAATCGCTAGACCTATAATAAATATACTTAGTACTTTTATTATCATCAATATAACATGCATTATTACCCATATTATGCAGTTATTATCGATAGGATTATAATAAATATACTTATTACTTTTATTATTATCAATGTAACATGCATTATTACCCATATAATGGTGTTATTATCGCTATACCTGTAATAATTATACTTATTACTTATATTATTATCAATATAACATGCATTATTACCCATATAATGCAGTTATTATCGACAGAAGTAAAATAAATATACTTATTACTCCCGATATTATCAATATAACATCCATTACTACCCATATTATGTAGTTATTATCGATAGAACTGTATTAAATATACTTATTACTTTTATTATTATCAATGTAACATGCACTATTACCCATATAATGCAGTTATTATTGACAGAAGTATAATAAATATATTTATTACTTTTATTATTATCAATATAACAGGCACTCTTAGCCATATTTTACTAGTATTATCGCTAGAACTATAATAATTATGCTTATTACTCCCGATATTATCAATATAACATGCATTCTTACCCATATAATGCAGTTATTATCGCTAGAACTGTAACTATTATACTTATTACTTATATTATTAGGAATATAACGTGCGTTATTACCCATATTATTCAGTTATTATGGCTAGAACTGTAATAATTATACTTATTACTTATATTATTATCAATATGACATGCATTATTACCCATATAATGGAGTTATTATCGCTAGAACTGTAATAATTATACTCATTACTTATATTATTATCAATATAACATGCATTATTACCCATATAATGGAGTTATTATCGCTAGAACTGTAATAATTATACTCATTACTTATATTATTATCAATATAACATGCATTATTACCCATATAATGGAGTTATTATCGCTAGAACTGTAATAATTATACTTATTACTTATATTATTATCAATATAACATGCATTATTACCCATATTATGCAGTTATTATCGATAGAACTATAATAAATATACTTATTACTTTTATTATTATCAATATAACATGCATTACTACCCATATAATGCAGTTATTATCGATAGAACTGTAATAAATATACTTATTACTCACATTATTATCAATATAACATGCATTATTACCCATATAATGGAGTTATTATCGCTAGAACTGTAATAATTATACTTATTACTCCCGATATTATCAATATCACATGCATTATTACCCATGTTATGCAGTTATTATCACTAGAACTATAATAAATATACGTATTACTTTTATTGTCATCAATATAACATGCATTATTACCCATATTATGCAGTTATTATCGCTAGAACTGTAATAACTATACTTATTACTTATATTATTATCAATATGACATGCATTATTACCCATATAATGGAGTTATTATCGCTAGAACTGTAATAATTATACTCATTACTTATATTATTATCAATATAACATGCATTATTACCCATATAATGAAGTTATTATCGCTAGAACTGCAATAATTATACTTATTACTTATATTATTATAAATATAACATGCATTATTACCCATATTATGCAGTTATTATAGCTAGCACTATAATAAATATACGTATTACTTTTTTTATCATCAATATAACATGCATTATTACGCATATAATGCAGTTATTATCGATAGAACTATAATAAATATACTTATTACTTTTATTATTATCAATATAACATGCACTATTAGCCATATTTTACTATTATTATCGCTAGAACTATAATAATTATTCTTATTACTCCCGATATTATCAATATAACATGCATTATTACCCATATAATGCAGTTACTACCGCGGGAATTGTAATAATTATACTTATTACTTATATTGTTATCAATATAACATGCATTATTACCCATATTATGCAGTTATTATCGATAGAACTGTAATAAATATACTCATTACTTTTATTATTATCAATATAACATGCATTATTACCCATATAATGCAGTTATTATCGGTAGAACTGTAATAATTGTACTTATTACTTACATTATTATCAATATAACATGCATTATTACCCATATAATGGTGGTATTATCGCTAGACCTGTAATAATTATACTTATTACTTATATTATTATCAATATAACATGCATTATTACCCATATAATGCAGTTCTCATCACTGGAACTGTAATAATTATACTTCTTACTCCCGATATTATCAATATGACATGCATTATTACCCATATAATGGGGTTATTATCGCTAGAACTTTAATAATTATACTTATTACTTATATTATTATCAATATAACATGCATTATTACGCATATTGTGCAGTTATAATCGCTAGACCTATAATAAATATACTTAGTACTTTTATTATCATCAATATAACATGCATTATTACCCATATTATGCAGTTATTATCGATAGGATTATAATAAATATACTTATTACTTTTATTATTATCAATGTAACATGCATTATTACCCATATAATGGTGTTATTATCGCTATACCTGTAATAATTATACTTATTACTTATATTATTATCAATATAACATGCATTATTACCCATATAATGCAGTTATTATCGACAGAAGTAAAATAAATATACTTATTACTCCCGATATTATCAATATAACATCCATTACTACCCATATTATGTAGTTATTATCGATAGAACTGTATTAAATATACTTTTTACTTTTATTATTATCAATATAACATGCATTGTTACGCATATTATGAAGTTATAATCGCTAGAACTATAATAAATATACTTATTACTTATATTATTGTCAATATAACATGCATTATTACCCATATTATGCAGTTATTATCGATAGAACTATAATAAATATACTTATTACTTTTATTATTATCAATGTAACATGCACTATTACCCATATAATGCAGTTATTATTGACAGAAGTATAATAAATATATTTATTACTTTTATTATTATCAATATAACAGGCACTCTTAGCCATATTTTACTAGTATTATCGCTAGAACTATAATAATTATGCTTATTACTCCCGATATTATCAATATAACATGCATTCTTACCCATATAATGCAGTTATTATCGCTAGAACTGTAACTATTATACTTATTACTTATATTATTAGGAATATAACGTGCGTTATTACCCATATTATGCAGTTATTATGGCTAGAACTGTAATAATTATACTTATTACTTATATTATTATCAATATAACATGCATTATTACCCATATTATGCAGTTATTGTCGATAGAACTCTAATAAATATACTTACTACTTTAATTATCATCAATATAACATGCATTATTACCCATATTATGCAGATATTATCGATAGAACTATAATAAATATACTCATTACTTTTATTATTATCAATATAACATGCATTATTACCCATATAATGCAGTTATTATCGGTAGAACTGTAATAATTGTACTTATTACTTACATTATTATCAATATAACATGCATTATTACCCATATAATGGTGTTATTATCGCTAGAACTGTAATAATTATACTTATTACTTATATTATTATGAATATAACATGCATTATTACCCATATAATGCAGTTATTATCGACAGAAGTAAAGTAAATATACTTATTACTTTTATTATTATCAATATAACAGGCACTCTTAGCCTTATTTTACTAGTATTATCGCTAGAACTGTAATAATTATACTTATTACTCCCGATATTATCAATATAACATCCATTATTACCCACATAATGCAGTTCTCATCACTGGAACTGTAATAATTATACTTCTTACTCCCGATATTATCAATATGACATGCATTATTACCCATATAATGGGGTTATTATCGCTAGAACTTTAATAATTATACTTATTACTTATATTATTATCAATATAACATGCATTATTACGCATATTGTGCAGTTATAATCGCTAGACCTATAATAAATATACTTAGTACTTTTATTATCATCAATATAACATGCATTATTACCCATATTATGCAGTTATTATCGATAGGATTATAATAAATATACTTATTACTTTTATTATTATCAATGTAACATGCATTATTACCCATATAATGGTGTTATTATCGCTATACCTGTAATAATTATACTTATTACTTATATTATTATCAATATAACATGCATTATTACCCATATAATGCAGTTATTATCGACAGAAGTAAAATAAATATACTTATTACTCCCGATATTATCAATATAACATCCATTACTACCCATATTATGTAGTTATTATCGATAGAACTGTATTAAATATACTTTTTACTTTTATTATTATCAATATAACATGCATTGTTACGCATATTATGAAGTTATAATCGCTAGAACTATAATAAATATACTTATTACTTATATTATTGTCAATATAACATGCATTATTACCCATATTATGCAGTTATTATCGATAGAACTATAATAAATATACTTATTACTTTTATTATTATCAATGTAACATGCACTATTACCCATATAATGCAGTTATTATTGACAGAAGTATAATAAATATATTTATTACTTTTATTATTATCAATATAACAGGCACTCTTAGCCATATTTTACTAGTATTATCGCTAGAACTATAATAATTATGCTTATTACTCCCGATATTATCAATATAACATGCATTCTTACCCATATAATGCAGTTATTATCGCTAGAACTGTAACTATTATACTTATTACTTATATTATTAGGAATATAACGTGCGTTATTACCCATATTATGCAGTTATTATGGCTAGAACTGTAATAATTATACTTATTACTTATATTATTATCAATATAACATGCATTATTACCCATATTATGCAGTTATTGTCGATAGAACTCTAATAAATATACTTACTACTTTAATTATCATCAATATAACATGCATTATTACCCATATTATGCAGATATTATCGATAGAACTATAATAAATATACTCATTACTTTTATTATTATCAATATAACATGCATTATTACCCATATAATGCAGTTATTATCGGTAGAACTGTAATAATTGTACTTATTACTTACATTATTATCAATATAACATGCATTATTACCCATATAATGGTGTTATTATCGCTAGAACTGTAATAATTATACTTATTACTTATATTATTATGAATATAACATGCATTATTACCCATATAATGCAGTTATTATCGACAGAAGTAAAGTAAATATACTTATTACTTTTATTATTATCAATATAACAGGCACTCTTAGCCTTATTTTACTAGTATTATCGCTAGAACTGTAATAATTATACTTATTACTCCCGATATTATCAATATAACATCCATTATTACCCACATAATGCAGTTCTCATCGCTGGAACTGTAATAATTATACTTATTACTCCCGATATTATCAATATGACATGCATTATTACCCATATAATGGGGTTATTATCGCTAGAACTTTAATAATTATACTTATTACTTATATTATTATCAATATAACATGCATTATTACGCATATTGTGCAGTTATAATCGCTAGAACTATAATAAATATACTTAGTAATTTTATTATCATCAATATAACATGCATTATTACCCATATTATGCAGTTATTATCGATAGGATTATAATAAATATACTTATTACTTTTATTATTATCAATGTAACATGCATTATTAGCCATATTTTACTATTATTATCGCTAGAACTATAATAATTATACTTATTACTCCCGATATTATCAATGTAACATGCATTATTACCCATATTATGCAGTTATTATAGCTAGAACTATAATAAATATACGTATTACTTTTATTACCATCAATATAGCATGCATTATTACCCATATTATGCAGTTATTATCGATAGAACTATAATAAATATACTTATTACCTTTATTATTATCAATATAACATGCATTACTACCCTTATTATGCAGTTATTATCGATAGAACTGTAATAAATATACTTATTACTTATATTATTATCAATATAACATGCATTATTACCCATATAATGCAGTTATTATTGCTAGAACTATAATAAATATACGTATTACTTTTATTATCATCAATATAACATGCATTATTACCCATGTTATGCAGTTATTATCGATAGAACTGTAATAAATATACTTATTACTTTTATTATTATCAATATAACATGCACTATTAGCCATATTGTACAATTATTATCGCTACAACTATAATAATTATACTTATTAGTCCCGATATTATCAATATGACATGCATTATTACCCACATAATGCAGTTCTCATCGCTGGAACTGTAATAATTATACTTATTACCCCCGATATTATCAATATGACATGCATTATTACCCATATAATGGGGTTATTATCGCTAGAACTTTAATAATTATACTTATTACTTATATTATTATCAATATAACATGCATTATTACCCATATAATGCAGTTATTATCGACAGAAGTAAAATAAATATACTTATTACTCCCCATATTATCAATATAACATCCATTACTACCCATATTATGTAGTTATTATCGATAGAACTGTATTAAATATACTTTTTACTTTTATTATTATCAATATAACATGCATTGTTACGCATATTATGAAGTTATAATCGCTAGAACTATAATAAATATACTTATTACTTATATTATTGTCAATATAACATGCATTATTACCCATATTATGCAGTTATTATCGATAGAACTATAATAAATATACTTATTACTTTTATTATTATCAATGTAACATGCACTATTACCCATATAATGCAGTTATTATTGACAGAAGTATAATAAATATATTTATTACTTTTATTATTATCAATATAACAGGCACTCTTAGCCATATTTTACTAGTATTATCGCTAGAACTATAATAATTATGCTTATTACTCCCGATATTATCAATATAACATGCATTCTTACCCATATAATGCAGTTATTATCGCTAGAACTGTAACCATTATACTTATTACTTATATTATTAGGAATATAACGTGCGTTATTACCCATATTATGCAGTTATTATGGCTAGAACTGTAATAATTATACTTATTACTTATATTATTATCAATATAACATGCATTATTACCCATATTATGCAGTTATTGTCGATAGAACTCTAATAAATATACTTACTACTTTAATTATCATCAATATAACATGCATTATTACCCATATTATGCAGATATTATCGATAGAACTATAATAAATATACTCATTACTTTTATTATTATCAATATAACATGCATTATTACCCATATAATGCAGTTATTATCGGTAGAACTGTAATAATTGTACTTATTACTTACATTATTATCAATATAACATGCATTATTACCCATATAATGGTGTTATTATCGCTAGAACTGTAATAATTATACTTATTACTTATATTATTATGAATATAACATGCATTATTACCCATATAATGCAGTTATTATCGACAGAAGTAAAGTAAATATACTTATTACTTTTATTATTATCAATATAACAGGCACTCTTAGCCTTATTTTACTAGTATTATCGCTAGAACTGTAATAATTATACTTATTACTCCCGATATTATCAATATAACATCCATTATTACCCACATAATGCAGTTCTCATCGCTGGAACTGTAATAATTATACTTATTACTCCCGATATTATCAATATGACATGCATTATTACCCATATAATGGGGTTATTATCGCTAGAACTTTAATAATTATACTTATTACTTATATTATTATCAATATAACATGCATTATTACGCATATTGTGCAGTTATAATCGCTAGAACTATAATAAATATACTTAGTAATTTTATTATCATCAATATAACATGCATTATTACCCATATTATGCAGTTATTATCGATAGGATTATAATAAATATACTTATTACTTTTATTATTATCAATGTAACATGCATTATTAGCCATATTTTACTATTATTATCGCTAGAACTATAATAATTATACTTATTACTCCCGATATTATCAATGTAACATGCATTATTACCCATATTATGCAGTTATTATAGCTAGAACTATAATAAATATACGTATTACTTTTATTACCATCAATATAGCATGCATTATTACCCATATTATGCAGTTATTATCGATAGAACTATAATAAATATACTTATTACCTTTATTATTATCAATATAACATGCATTACTACCCTTATTATGCAGTTATTATCGATAGAACTGTAATAAATATACTTATTACTTATATTATTATCAATATAACATGCATTATTACCCATATAATGGAGTTATTATCGCTAGAACTGTAATAATTATACTTATTACTCCCGATATTATCAATATCACGTGCATTATTACCCATGTTATGCAGTTATTATCGCTAGAACTATAATAAATGTACGTATTACTTTTATTGTCATCAATATAACATGCATTATTACCCATATTATGCAGTTATTATCGATAGAACTGTAATAAATATACTTATTACTTATATTATTATCAATATAACATGCATTATTACCCATATAATGCAGTTATTATTGCTAGAACTATAATAAATATACGTATTACTTTTATTATCATCAATATAACATGCATTATTACCCATGTTATGCAGTTATTATCGATAGAACTGTAATAAATATACTTATTACTTTTATTATTATCAATATAACATGCACTATTAGCCATATTGTACAATTATTATCGCTACAACTATAATAATTATACTTATTAGTCCCGATATTATCAATATGACATGCATTATTACCCACATAATGCAGTTCTCATCGCTGGAACTGTAATAATTATACTTATTACCCCCGATATTATCAATATGACATGCATTATTACCCATATAATGGGGTTATTATCGCTAGAACTTTAATAATTATACTTATTACTTATATTATTATCAATATAACATGCATTATTACCCATATAATGCAGTTATTATCGACAGAAGTAAAATAAATATACTTATTACTCCCCATATTATCAATATAACATCCATTACTACCCATATTATGTAGTTATTATCGATAGAACTGTATTAAATATACTTTTTACTTTTATTATTATCAATATAACATGCATTGTTACGCATATTATGAAGTTATAATCGCTAGAACTATAATAAATATACTTATTACTTATATTATTGTCAATATAACATGCATTATTACCCATATTATGCAGTTATTATCGATAGAACTATAATAAATATACTTATTACTTTTATTATTATCAATGTAACATGCACTATTACCCATATAATGCAGTTATTATTGACAGAAGTATAATAAATATATTTATTACTTTTATTATTATCAATATAACAGGCACTCTTAGCCATATTTTACTAGTATTATCGCTAGAACTATAATAATTATGCTTATTACTCCCGATATTATCAATATAACATGCATTCTTACCCATATAATGCAGTTATTATCGCTAGAACTGTAACTATTATACTTATTACTTATATTATTAGGAATATAACGTGCGTTATTACCCATATTATGCAGTTATTATGGCTAGAACTGTAATAATTATACTTATTACTTATATTATTATCAATATAACATGCATTATTACCCATATTATGCAGTTATTGTCGATAGAACTCTAATAAATATACTTACTACTTTAATTATCATCAATATAACATGCATTATTACCCATATTATGCAGATATTATCGATAGAACTATAATAAATATACTCATTACTTTTATTATTATCAATATAACATGCATTACTACCCATATAATGCAGTTATTATCGGTAGAACTGTAATAATTGTACTTATTACTTACATTATTATCAATATAACATGCATTATTACCCATATAATGGTGTTATTATCGCTAGAACTGTAATAATTATACTTATTACTTATATTATTATGAATATAACATGCATTATTACCCATATAATGCAGTTATTATCGACAGAAGTAAAGTAAATATACTTATTACTTTTATTATTATCAATATAACAGGCACTCTTAGCCTTATTTTACTAGTATTATCGCTAGAACTGTAATAATTATACTTATTACTCCCGATATTATCAATATAACATCCATTATTACCCACATAATGCAGTTCTCATCGCTGGAACTGTAATAATTATACTTATTACTCCCGATATTATCAATATGACATGCATTATTACCCATATAATGGGGTTATTATCGCTAGAACTTTAATAATTATACTTATTACTTACATTATTATCAATATAACATGCATTATTACGCATATTGTGCAGTTATAATCGCTAGAACTATAATAAATATACTTAGTAATTTTATTATCATCAATATAACATGCATTATTACCCATATAATGGAGTTATTATCGCTAGAACTGTAATAATTATACTTATTACTCCCGATATTATCAATATCACGTGCATTATTACCCATGTTATGCAGTTATTATCGCTAGAACTGTAATAATTATACTTATTACTTATATTATTATCAATATAACATGCATTATTACCCATGTAATGGAGTTATTATCGCTAGAACTGTAATAATTATACTCATTACTTATATTATTATCAATATAACATGCATTATTACCCATATAATGGAGTTATTATCGCTAGAACTGTAATAATTATACTTATTACTCCCGATATTATCAATATTACATGCATTATTACCCATATTATGCAGTTATTATCGCTAGAACTGTAATAATTATACTCATTACTTATATTATTATCAATATAACATGCATTATTACCCATATAATGGAGTTATTATCGCTAGAACTGTAATAATTATACTTATTACTCCCGATATTATCAATATTACATGCATTATTACCCATATTATGCAGTTATTATCGCTAGAACTGTAATAATTATACTCATTACTTTTATTATTATCAATATAACATGCATTATTACCCATATAATGCAGTTATTATCGGTAGAACTGTAATAATTGTACTTATTACTTACATTATTATCAATATAACATGCATTATTACCCATATAATGGTGTTATTATCGCTAGACCTGTAATAATTATACTTATTACTTATATTATTATCAATATAACATGCATTATTACCCATATCATGCAGTTCTCATCACTGGAACTGTAATAATTATACTTCTTACTCCCGATATTATCAATATGACATGCATTATTACCCATATAATGGGGTTATTATCGCTAGAACAATAATAATTATACTTATTACTTATATTATTATCAATATAACATGCATTATTACGCATATTGTGCAGTTATAATCGCTAGACCTATAATAAATATACTTAGTACTTTTATTATCATCAATATAACATGCATTATTACCCATATAATGCAGTTATTATTGACAGAAGTATAATAAATATATTTATTACTTTTATTATTATCAATATAACAGGCACTCTTAGCCATATTTTACTAGTATTATCGCTAGAACTATAGTAATTATGCTTATTACTCCCGATATTATCAATATAACATGCATTCTTACCCATATAATGCAGTTATTATCGCTAGAACTGTAACTATTATACTTATTACTTATATTATTAGGAATATAACGTGCGTTATTACCCATATAATGCAGTTATTATCGACAGAAGTAAAGTAAATATACTTATTACTTTTATTATTATCAATATAACAGGCACTCTTAGCCTTATTTTACTAGTATTTTCGCTAGAACTGTAATAATTATACTTATTACTCCCGATATTATCAATATAACATCCATTATTACCCACATAATGCAGTTCTCATCGCTGGAACTGTAATAATTATACTTATTACTCCCGATATTATCAATATGACATGCATTATTACCCATATAATGGGGTTATTATCGCTAGAACTTTAATAATTATACTTATTACTTATATTATTATCAATATAACATGCATTATTACGCATATTGTGCAGTTATAATCGCTAGAACTATAATAAATATACTTAGTACTTTTATTATCATCAATATAACATGCATTATTACCCATATTATGCAGTTATTATCGATAGGATTATAATAAATATACTTATTACTTTTATTATTATCAATGTAACATGCATTATTAGCCATATTTTACTATTATTATCGCTAGAACTATAATAATTATACTTATTACTCCCGATATTATCAATGTAACATGCATTATTACCCATATTATGCAGTTATTATAGCTAGAACTATAATAAATATACGTATTACTTTTATTACCATCAATATAGCATGCATTATTACCCATATTATGCAGTTATTATCGATAGAACTATAATAAATATACTTATTACCTTTATTATTATCAATATAACATGCATTACTACCCTTATTATGCAGTTATTATCGATAGAACTGTAATAAATATACTTATTACTTATATTATTATCAATATAACATGCATTATTACCCATGTAATGGAGTTATTATCGCTAGAACTGTAATAATTATACTTATTACTCCCGATATTATCAATATCACGTGCATTATTACCCATGTTATGCAGTTATTATCGCTAGAACTATAATAAATATACGTATTACTTTTATTGTCATCAATATAACATGCATTATTACCCATATTATGCAGTTATTATCGATAGAACTGTAATAAATATACTTATTACTTATATTATTATCAATATAACATGCATTATTACCCATATAATGCAGTTATTATTGCTAGAACTATAATAAATATACGTATTACTTTTATTATCATCAATATAACATGCATTATTACCCATGTTATGCAGTTATTATCGGTAGAACTGTAATAAATATCCTTATTACTTTTATTATTATCAATATAACATGCACTATTAGCCATATTGTACAATTATTATCGCTACAACTATAATAATTATACTTATTAGTCCCGATATTATCAATATGACATGCATTATTACCCATATAATGCAGTTCTCATCGCTGGAACTGTAATAATTATACTTATTACTCCCGATATTATCAATATGACATGCATTATTACCCATATAATGGGGTTATTATCGCTAGAACTTTAATAATTATACTTATTACTTATATTATTATCAATATAACATGCATTATTACGCATATTATGCAGTTATAATCGCTAGAACTATAATAAATATACTTAGTACTTTTATTATCATCAATATAACATGCATTATTACCCATATTATGCAGTTATAATCGCTAGAACTATAATAAATATACTTAGTACTTTTATTATCATCAATATAACATGCATTATTACCCATGTTATGCAGTTATTATCGATAGAACTGTAATAAATATACTTATTACTTTTATTATTATCAATATAACATGCACTATTAGCCATATTGTACAATTATTATCGCTAGAACTATAATAATTATACTTATTAATCCCGATATTATCAATATGACATGCATTATTATCCATATAATGGAGTTATTATTGCTAGAACTGTAATAATTATACTTATTACATATATTATTAGCAATATAGCGTGCATTATTACCCATATTATGCAGTTCTTATCGCTAGAATTGTAATAATTATACTTATTACTTATATTATTATCAATATAACATATATTATTACCCATATAATGGAGTTATTATCGCTAGACCTGTAATAATTATACTCATTACTTATATTATTATCAATATAACATGCATTATTACCCATATAATGAAGTTATTATCGCCAGAACTGCAATAATTATACTTATTACTTATATTATTAGTAATATAGCGTGCATTATTACCCATATTATGCAGTTATTATCGCTAGAACTGTAATAATTATACTTATTACTTATATTATTATCAATATAACATGCATTATTACCCATATAATGGAGTTATTATCGCTAGAACTGTAATAATTATACTCATTACTTATATTATTATCAATATAACATGCATTATTACCCATATAATGGAGTTATTATCGCTAGAACTGTAATAATTATACTTATTACTTATATTATTATCAATATAACATGCATTGTTACCCATATTATGCAGTTATTATCGATAGAACTATAATAAATATACTTATTACTTTTATTATTATCAATATAACATGCATTACTACCCATATAATGCAGTTATTATCGATAGAACTGTAATAAATATACTTATTACTCATATTATTATCAATATAACATGCATTATTACCCATATAATGGAGTTATTATCGCTAGAACTGTAATAATTATACTTATTACTCCCGATATTATCAATATCACATGCATTATTACCCATGTTATGCAGTTATTATCGCTAGAACTATAATAAATATACGTATTACTTTTATTGTCATCAATATAACATGCATTATTACCCATATTATGCAGTTATTATCGCTAGAACTGTAATAACTATACTTATTACTTATATTATTATCAATATGACATGCATTATTACCCATATAATGGAGTTATTATCGCTAGAACTGTAATAATTATACTCATTACTTATATTATTATCAATATAACATGCATTATTACCCATATAATGAAGTTATTATCGCTAGAACTGCAATAATTATACTTATTACTTATATTATTATAAATATAACATGCATTATTACCCATATTATGCAGTTATTATAGCTAGCACTATAATAAATATACGTATTACTTTTTTTATCATCAATATAACATGCATTATTACGCATATAATGCAGTTATTATCGATAGAACTATAATAAATATACTTATTACTTTTATTATTATCAATATAACATGCACTATTAGCCATATTTTACTATTATTATCGCTAGAACTATAATAATTATTCTTATTACTCCCGATATTATCAATATAACATGCATTATTACCCATATAATGCAGTTACTACCGCGGGAATTGTAATAATTATACTTATTACTTATATTGTTATCAATATAACATGCATTATTACCCATATTATGCAGTTATTATCGATAGAACTGTAATAAATATACTCATTACTTTTATTATTATCAATATAACATGCATTATTACCCATATAATGCAGTTATTATCGGTAGAACTGTAATAATTGTACTTATTACTTACATTATTATCAATATAACATGCATTATTACCCATATAATGGTGTTATTATCGCTAGACCTGTAATAATTATACTTATTACTTATATTATTATCAATATAACATGCATTATTACCCATATAATGCAGTTCTCATCACTGGAACTGTAATAATTATACTTCTTACTCCCGATATTATCAATATGACATGCATTATTACCCATATAATGGGGTTATTATCGCTAGAACTTTAATAATTATACTTATTACTTATATTATTATCAATATAACATGCATTATTACGCATATTGTGCAGTTATAATCGCTAGACCTATAATAAATATACTTAGTACTTTTATTATCATCAATATAACATGCATTATTACCCATATTATGCAGTTATTATCGATAGGATTATAATAAATATACTTATTACTTTTATTATTATCAATGTAACATGCATTATTACCCATATAATGGTGTTATTATCGCTATACCTGTAATAATTATACTTATTACTTATATTATTATCAATATAACATGCATTATTACCCATATAATGCAGTTATTATTGACAGAAGTATAATAAATATATTTATTACTTTTATTATTATCAATATAACAGGCACTCTTAGCCATATTTTACTAGTATTATCGCTAGAACTATAGTAATTATGCTTATTACTCCCGATATTATCAATATAACATGCATTCTTACCCATATAATGCAGTTATTATCGCTAGAACTGTAACTATTATACTTATTACTTATATTATTAGGAATATAACGTGCGTTATTACCCATATAATGCAGTTATTATCGACAGAAGTAAAGTAAATATACTTATTACTTTTATTATTATCAATATAACAGGCACTCTTAGCCTTATTTTACTAGTATTTTCGCTAGAACTGTAATAATTATACTTATTACTCCCGATATTATCAATATAACATCCATTATTACCCACATAATGCAGTTCTCATCGCTGGAACTGTAATAATTATACTTATTACTCCCGATATTATCAATATGACATGCATTATTACCCATATAATGGGGTTATTATCGCTAGAACTTTAATAATTATACTTATTACTTATATTATTATCAATATAACATGCATTATTACGCATATTGTGCAGTTATAATCGCTAGAACTATAATAAATATACTTAGTACTTTTATTATCATCAATATAACATGCATTATTACCCATATTATGCAGTTATTATCGATAGGATTATAATAAATATACTTATTACTTTTATTATTATCAATGTAACATGCATTATTAGCCATATTTTACTATTATTATCGCTAGAACTATAATAATTATACTTATTACTCCCGATATTATCAATGTAACATGCATTATTACCCATATTATGCAGTTATTATAGCTAGAACTATAATAAATATACGTATTACTTTTATTACCATCAATATAGCATGCATTATTATCCATATTATGCAGTTATTATCGATAGAACTATAATAAATATACTTATTACCTTTATTATTATCAATATAACATGCATTACTACCCTTATTATGCAGTTATTATCGATAGAACTGTAATAAATATACTTATTACTTATATTATTATCAATATAACATGCATTATTACCCATATAATGGAGTTATTATCGCTAGAACTGTAATAATTATACTTATTACTCCCGATATTATCAATATCACGTGCATTATTACCCATGTTATGCAGTTATTATCGCTAGAACAATAATAAATATACGTATTACTTTTATTGTCATCAATATAACATGCATTATTACCCATATTATGCAGTTATTATCGATAGAACTGTAATAAATATACTTATTACTTATATTATTATCAATATAACATGCATTATTACCCATATAATGCAGTTATTATTGCTAGAACTATAATAAATATACGTATTACTTTTATTATCATCAATATAACATGCATTATTACCCATGTTATGCAGTTATTATCGATAGAACTGTAATAAATATCCTTATTACTTTTATTATTATCAATATAACATGCACTATTAGCCATATTGTACAATTATTATCGCTACAACTATAATAATTATACTTATTAGTCCCGATATTATCAATATGACATGCATTATTACCCATATAATGCAGTTCTCATCGCTGGAACTGTAATAATTATACTTATTACTCCCGATATTATCAATATGACATGCATTATTACCCATATAATGGGGTTATTATCGCTAGAACTTTAACAATTATACTTATTACTTATATTATTATCAATATAACATGCATTATTACGCATATTATGCAGTTATAATCGCTAGAACTATAATAAATATACTTAGTACTTTTATTATCATCAATATAACATGCATTATTACCCATATTATGCAGTTATAATCGCTAGAACTATAATAAATATACTTAGTACTTTTATTATCATCAATATAACATGCATTATTACCCATGTTATGCAGTTATTATCGATAGAACTGTAATAAATATACTTATTACTTTTATTATTATCAATATAACATGCACTATTAGCCATATTGTACAATTATTATCGCTAGAACTATAATAATTATACTTATTAATCCCGATATTATCAATATGACATGCATTATTATCCATATAATGGAGTTATTATTGCTAGAACTGTAATAATTATACTTATTACTTATATTATTAGCAATATAGCGTGCATTATTACCCATATTATGCAGTTCTTATCGCTAGAATTGTAATAATTATACTTATTACTTATATTATTATCAATATAACATACATTATTACCCATATAATGGAGTTATTATCGCTAGTCCTGTAATAATTATACTCATTACTTATATTATTATCAATATAACATGCATTATTACCCATATAATGAAGTTATTATCGCTAGAACTGCAATAATTATACTTATTACTTATATTATTAGCAATATAGCGTGCATTATTACCCATATTATGCAGTTATTATCGCTAGAACTGTAATAATTATACTTATTACTTATATTATTATCAATATAACATGCATTATTACCCATATAATGGAGTTATTATCGCTAGAACTGTAATAATTATACTCATTACTTATATTATTATCAATATAACATGCATTATTACCCATATAATGGAGTTATTATCGCTAGAACTGTAATAATTATACTTATTACTTATATTATTATCAATATAACATGCATTATTACCCATATTATGCAGTTATTATCGATAGAACTATAATAAATATACTTATTACTTTTATTATTATCAATATAACATGCATTACTACCCATATAATGCAGTTATTATCGATAGAACTGTAATAAATATACTTATTACTCATATTATTATCAATATAACATGCATTATTACCCATATAATGGAGTTATTATCGCTAGAACTGTAATAATTATACTTATTACTCCCGATATTATCAATATCACATGCATTATTACCCATGTTATGCAGTTATTATCGCTAGAACTATAATAAATATACGTATTACTTTTATTGTCATCAATATAACATGCATTATTACCCATATTATGCAGTTATTATCGCTAGAACTGTAATAACTATACTTATTACTTATATTATTATCAATATAACATGCATTATTACCCATATAATGGAGTTATTATCGCTAGAACTGTAATAATTATACTCATTACTTATATTATTATCAATATAACATGCATTATTACCCATATAATGAAGTTATTATCGCTAGAACTGCAATAATTATACTTATTACTTATATTATTATAAATATAACATGCATTATTACCCATATTATGCAGTTATTATAGCTAGCACTATAATAAATATACGTATTACTTTTTTTATCATCAATATAACATGCATTATTACGCATATAATGCAGTTATTATCGATAGAACTATAATAAATATACTTATTACTTTTATTATTATCAATATAACATGCACTATTAGCCATATTTTACTATTATTATCGCTAGAACTATAATAATTATTCTTATTACTCCCGATATTATCAATATAACATGCATTATTACCCATATAATGCAGTTACTACCGCGGGAATTGTAATAATTATACTTATTACTTATATTGTTATCAATATAACATGCATTATTACCCATATTATGCAGTTATTATCGATAGAACTGTAATAAATATACTCATTACTTTTATTATTATCAATATAACATGCATTATTACCCATATAATGCAGTTATTATCGGTAGAACTGTAATAATTGTACTTATTACTTACATTATTATCAATATAACATGCATTATTACCCATATAATGGTGTTATTATCGCTAGACCTGTAATAATTATACTTATTACTTATATTATTATCAATATAACATGCATTATTACCCATATAATGCAGTTCTCATCACTGGAACTGTAATAATTATACTTCTTACTCCCGATATTATCAATATGACATGCATTATTACCCATATAATGGGGTTATTATCGCTAGAACTTTAATAATTATACTTATTACTTATATTATTATCAATATAACATGCATTATTACGCATATTGTGCAGTTATAATCGCTAGACCTATAATAAATATACTTAGTACTTTTATTATCATCAATATAACATGCATTATTACCCATATAATGCAGTTATTATTGACAGAAGTATAATAAATATATTTATTACTTTTATTATTATCAATATAACAGGCACTCTTAGCCATATTTTACTAGTATTATCGCTAGAACTATAGTAATTATGCTTATTACTCCCGATATTATCAATATAACATGCATTCTTACCCATATAATGCAGTTATTATCGCTAGAACTGTAACTATTATACTTATTACTTATATTATTAGGAATATAACGTGCGTTATTACCCATATAATGCAGTTATTATCGACAGAAGTAAAGTAAATATACTTATTACTTTTATTATTATCAATATAACAGGCACTCTTAGCCTTATTTTACTAGTATTTTCGCTAGAACTGTAATAATTATACTTATTACTCCCGATATTATCAATATAACATCCATTATTACCCACATAATGCAGTTCTCATCGCTGGAACTGTAATAATTATACTTATTACTCCCGATATTATCAATATGACATGCATTATTACCCATATAATGGGGTTATTATCGCTAGAACTTTAATAATTATACTTATTACTTATATTATTATCAATATAACATGCATTATTACGCATATTGTGCAGTTATAATCGCTAGAACTATAATAAATATACTTAGTACTTTTATTATCATCAATATAACATGCATTATTACCCATATTATGCAGTTATTATCGATAGGATTATAATAAATATACTTATTACTTTTATTATTATCAATGTAACATGCATTATTAGCCATATTTTACTATTATTATCGCTAGAACTATAATAATTATACTTATTACTCCCGATATTATCAATGTAACATGCATTATTACCCATATTATGCAGTTATTATAGCTAGAACTATAATAAATATACGTATTACTTTTATTACCATCAATATAGCATGCATTATTACCCATATTATGCAGTTATTATCGATAGAACTATAATAAATATACTTATTACCTTTATTATTATCAATATAACATGCATTACTACCCTTATTATGCAGTTATTATCGATAGAACTGTAATAAATATACTTATTACTTATATTATTATCAATATAACATGCATTATTACCCATATAATGGAGTTATTATCGCTAGAACTGTAATAATTATACTTATTACTCCCGATATTATCAATATCACGTGCATTATTACCCATGTTATGCAGTTATTATCGCTAGAACTATAATAAATATACGTATTACTTTTATTGTCATCAATATAACATGCATTATTACCCATATTATGCAGTTATTATCGATAGAACTGTAATAAATATACTTATTACTTATATTATTATCAATATAACATGCATTATTACCCATATAATGCAGTTATTATTGCTAGAACTATAATAAATATACGTATTACTTTTATTATCATCAATATAACATGCATTATTACCCATGTTATGCAGTTATTATCGATAGAACTGTAATAAATATCCTTATTACTTTTATTATTATCAATATAACATGCACTATTAGCCATATTGTACAATTATTATCGCTACAACTATAATAATTATACTTATTAGTCCCGATATTATCAATATGACATGCATTATTACCCATATAATGCAGTTCTCATCGCTGGAACTGTAATAATTATACTTATTACTCCCGATATTATCAATATGACATGCATTATTACCCATATAATGGGGTTATTATCGCTAGAACTTTAATAATTATACTTATTACTTATATTATTATCAATATAACATGCATTATTACGCATATTATGCAGTTATAATCGCTAGAACTATAATAAATATACTTAGTACTTTTATTATCATCAATATAACATGCATTATTACCCATATTATGCAGTTATAATCGCTAGAACTATAATAAATATACTTAGTACTTTTATTATCATCAATATAACATGCATTATTACCCATGTTATGCAGTTATTATCGATAGAACTGTAATAAATATACTTATTACTTTTATTATTATCAATATAACATGCACTATTAGCCATATTGTACAATTATTATCGCTAGAACTATAATAATTATACTTATTAATCCCGATATTATCAATATGACATGCATTATTATCCATATAATGGAGTTATTATTGCTAGAACTGTAATAATTATACTTATTACTTATATTATTAGCAATATAGCGTGCATTATTACCCATATTATGCAGTTCTTATCGCTAGAATTGTAATAATTATACTTATTCCTTATATTATTATCAATATAACATACATTATTACCCATATAATGGAGTTATTATCGCTAGACCTGTAATAATTATACTCATTACTTATATTATTATCAATATAACATGCATTATTACCCATATAATGAAGTTATTATCGCTAGAACTGCAATAATTATACTTATTACTTATATTATTAGCAATATAGCGTGCATTATTACCCATATTATGCAGTTATTATCGCTAGAACTGTAATAATTATACTTATTACTTATATTATTATCAATATAACATGCATTATTACCCATATAATGGAGTTATTATCGCTAGAACTGTAATAATTATACTCATTACTTATATTATTATCAATATAACATGCATTATTACCCATATAATGGAGTTATTATCGCTAGAACTGTAATAATTATACTTATTACTTATATTATTATCAATATAACATGCATTATTACCCATATTATGCAGTTATTATCGATAGAACTATAATAAATATACTTATTACTTTTATTATTATCAATATAACATGCATTACTACCCATATAATGCAGTTATTATCGATAGAACTGTAATAAATATACTTATTACTCATATTATTATCAATATAACATGCATTATTACCCATATAATGGAGTTATTATCGCTAGAACTGTAATAATTATACTTATTACTCCCGATATTATCAATATCACATGCATTATTACCCATGTTATGCAGTTATTATCGCTAGAACTATAATAAATATACGTATTACTTTTATTGTCATCAATATAACATGCATTATTACCCATATTATGCAGTTATTATCGCTAGAACTGTAATAACTATACTTATTACTTATATTATTATCAATATGACATGCATTATTACCCATATAATGGAGTTATTATCGCTAGAACTGTAATAATTATACTCATTACTTATATTATTATCAATATAACATGCATTATTACCCATATAATGAAGTTATTATCGCTAGAACTGCAATAATTATACTTATTACTTATATTATTATAAATATAACATGCATTATTACCCATATTATGCAGTTATTATAGCTAGCACTATAATAAATATACGTATTACTTTTTTTATCATCAATATAACATGCATTATTACGCATATAATGCAGTTATTATCGATAGAACTATAATAAATATACTTATTACTTTTATTATTATCAATATAACATGCACTATTAGCCATATTTTACTATTATTATCGCTAGAACTATAATAATTATTCTTATTACTCCCGATATTATCAATATAACATGCATTATTACCCATATAATGCAGTTACTACCGCGGGAATTGTAATAATTATACTTATTACTTATATTGTTATCAATATAACATGCATTATTACCCATATTATGCAGTTATTATCGATAGAACTGTAATAAATATACTCATTACTTTTATTATTATCAATATAACATGCATTATTACCCATATAATGCAGTTATTATCGGTAGAACTGTAATAATTGTACTTATTACTTACATTATTATCAATATAACATGCATTATTACCCATATAATGCAGTTCTCATCACTGGAACTGTAATAATTATACTTCTTACTCCCGATATTATCAATATGACATGCATTATTACCCATATAATGGGGTTATTATCGCTAGAACTTTAATAATTATACTTATTACTTATATTATTATCAATATAACATGCATTATTACGCATATTGTGCAGTTATAATCGCCAGACCTATAATAAATATACTTAGTACTTTTATTATCATCAATATAACATGCATTATTACCCATATTACGCAGTTATTATCGATAGGATTATAATAAATATACTTATTACTTTTATTATTATCAATGTAACATGCATTATTACCCATATAATGGTGTTATTATCGCTATACCTGTAATAATTATACTTATTACTTATATTATTATCAATATAACATGCATTATTACCCATATAATGCAGTTATTATCGACAGAAGTAAAATAAATATACTTATTACTCCCGATATTATCAATATAACATCCATTACTACCCATATTATGTAGTTATTATCGATAGAACTGTATTAAATATACTTTTTACTTTTATTATTATCAATATAACATGCATTGTTACGCATATTATGAAGTTATAATCGCTAGAACTATAATAAATATACTTATTACTTATATTATTGTCAATATAACATGCATTATTACCCATATTATGCAGTTATTATCGATAGAACTATAATAAATATACTTATTACTTTTATTATTATCAATGTAACATGCACTATTACCCATATAATGCAGTTATTATTGACAGAAGTATAATAAATATATTTATTACTTTTATTATTATCAATATAACAGGCACTCTTAGCCATATTTTACTAGTATTATCGCTAGAACTATAATAATTATGCTTATTACTCCCGATATTATCAATATAACATGCATTCTTACCCATATAATGCAGTTATTATCGCTAGAACTGTAACTATTATACTTATTACTTATATTATTAGGAATATAACGTGCGTTATTACCCATATTATGCAGTTATTATGGCTAGAACTGTAATAATTATACTTATTACTTATATTATTATCAATATAACATGCATTATTACCCATATTATGCAGTTATTGTCGATAGAACTCTAATAAATATACTTACTACTTTAATTATCATCAATATAACATGCATTATTACCCATATTATGCAGATATTATCGATAGAACTATAATAAATATACTCATTACTTTTATTATTATCAATATAACATGCATTATTACCCATATAATGCAGTTATTATCGGTAGAACTGTAATAATTGTACTTATTACTTACATTATTATCAATATAACATGCATTATTACCCATATAATGGTGTTATTATCGCTAGAACTGTAATAATTATACTTATTACTTATATTATTATGAATATAACATGCATTATTACCCATATAATGCAGTTATTATCGACAGAAGTAAAGTAAATATACTTATTACTTTTATTATTATCAATATAACAGGCACTCTTAGCCTTATTTTACTAGTATTATCGCTAGAACTGTAATAATTATACTTATTACTCCCGATATTATCAATATAACATCCATTATTACCCACATAATGCAGTTCTCATCGCTGGAACTGTAATAATTATACTTATTACTCCCGATATTATCAATATGACATGCATTATTACCCATATAATGGGGTTATTATCGCTAGAACTTTAATAATTATACTTATTACTTATATTATTATCAATATAACATGCATTATTACGCATATTGTGCAGTTATAATCGCTAGAACTATAATAAATATACTTAGTAATTTTATTATCATCAATATAACATGCATTATTACCCATATTATGCAGTTATTATCGATAGGATTATAATAAATATACTTATTACTTTTATTATTATCAATGTAACATGCATTATTAGCCATATTTTACTATTATTATCGCTAGAACTATAATAATTATACTTATTACTCCCGATATTATCAATGTAACATGCATTATTACCCATATTATGCAGTTATTATAGCTAGAACTATAATAAATATACGTATTACTTTTATTACCATCAATATAGCATGCATTATTACCCATATTATGCAGTTATTATCGATAGAACTATAATAAATATACTTATTACCTTTATTATTATCAATATAACATGCATTACTACCCTTATTATGCAGTTATTATCGATAGAACTGTAATAAATATACTTATTACTTATATTATTATCAATATAACATGCATTATTACCCATATAATGGAGTTATTATCGCTAGAACTGTAATAATTATACTTATTACTCCCGATATTATCAATATCACGTGCATTATTACCCATGTTATGCAGTTATTATCGCTAGAACTATAATAAATATACGTATTACTTTTATTGTCATCAATATAACATGCATTATTACCCATATTATGCAGTTATTATCGATAGAACTGTAATAAATATACTTATTACTTATATTATTATCAATATAACATGCATTATTACCCATATAATGCAGTTATTATTGCTAGAACTATAATAAATATACGTATTACTTTTATTATCATCAATATAACATGCATTATTACCCATGTTATGCAGTTATTATCGATAGAACTTTAATAAATATACTTATTACTTTTATTATTATCAATATAACATGCACTATTAGCCATATTGTACAATTATTATCGCTACAACTATAATAATTATACTTATTAGTCCCGATATTATCAATATGACATGCATTATTACCCACATAATGCAGTTCTCATCGCTGGAACTGTAATAATTATACTTATTACCCCCGATATTATCAATATGACATGCATTATTACCCATATAATGGGGTTATTATCGCTAGAACTTTAATAATTATACTTATTACTTATATTATTATCAATATAACATGCATTATTACCCATATAATGCAGTTATTATCGACAGAAGTAAAATAAATATACTTATTACTCCCCATATTATCAATATAACATCCATTACTACCCATATTATGTAGTTATTATCGATAGAACTGTATTAAATATACTTTTTACTTTTATTATTATCAATATAACATGCATTGTTACGCATATTATGAAGTTATAATCGCTAGAACTATAATAAATATACTTATTACTTATATTATTGTCAATATAACATGCATTATTACCCATATTATGCAGTTATTATCGATAGAACTATAATAAATATACTTATTACTTTTATTATTATCAATGTAACATGCACTATTACCCATATAATGCAGTTATTATTGACAGAAGTATAATAAATATATTTATTACTTTTATTATTATCAATATAACAGGCACTCTTAGCCATATTTTACTAGTATTATCGCTAGAACTATAATAATTATGCTTATTACTCCCGATATTATCAATATAACATGCATTCTTACCCATATAATGCAGTTATTATCGCTAGAACTGTAACTATTATACTTATTACTTATATTATTAGGAATATAACGTGCGTTATTACCCATATTATGCAGTTATTATGGCTAGAACTGTAATAATTATACTTATTACTTATATTATTATCAATATAACATGCATTATTACCCATATTATGCAGTTATTGTCGATAGAACTCTAATAAATATACTTACTACTTTAATTATCATCAATATAACATGCATTATTACCCATATTATGCAGATATTATCGATAGAACTATAATAAATATACTCATTACTTTTATTATTATCAATATAACATGCATTATTACCCATATAATGCAGTTATTATCGGTAGAACTGTAATAATTGTACTTATTACTTACATTATTATCAATATAACATGCATTATTACCCATATAATGGTGTTATTATCGCTAGAACTGTAATAATTATACTTATTACTTATATTATTATGAATATAACATGCATTATTACCCATATAATGCAGTTATTATCGACAGAAGTAAAGTAAATATACTTATTACTTTTATTATTATCAATATAACAGGCACTCTTAGCCTTATTTTACTAGTATTATCGCTAGAACTGTAATAATTATACTTATTACTCCCGATATTATCAATATAACATCCATTATTACCCACATAATGCAGTTCTCATCGCTGGAACTGTAATAATTATACTTATTACTCCCGATATTATCAATATGACATGCATTATTACCCATATAATGGGGTTATTATCGCTAGAACTTTAATAATTATACTTATTACTTATATTATTATCAATATAACATGCATTATTACGCATATTGTGCAGTTATAATCGCTAGAACTATAATAAATATACTTAGTAATTTTATTATCATCAATATAACATGCATTATTACCCATATTATGCAGTTATTATCGATAGGATTATAATAAATATACTTATTACTTTTATTATTATCAATGTAACATGCATTATTAGCCATATTTTACTATTATTATCGCTAGAACTATAATAATTATACTTATTACTCCCGATATTATCAATGTAACATGCATTATTACCCATATTATGCAGTTATTATAGCTAGAACTATAATAAATATACGTATTACTTTTATTACCATCAATATAGCATGCATTATTACCCATATTATGCAGTTATTATCGATAGAACTATAATAAATATACTTATTACCTTTATTATTATCAATATAACATGCATTACTACCCTTATTATGCAGTTATTATCGATAGAACTGTAATAAATATACTTATTACTTATATTATTATCAATATAACATGCATTATTACCCATATAATGGAGTTATTATCGCTAGAACTGTAATAATTATACTTATTACTCCCGATATTATCAATATCACGTGCATTATTACCCATGTTATGCAGTTATTATCGCTAGAACTATAATAAATATACGTATTACTTTTATTGTCATCAATATAACATGCATTATTACCCATATTATGCAGTTATTATCGATAGAACTGTAATAAATATACTTATTACTTATATTATTATCAATATAACATGCATTATTACCCATATAATGCAGTTATTATTGCTAGAACTATAATAAATATACGTATTACTTTTATTATCATCAATATAACATGCATTATTACCCATGTTATGCAGTTATTATCGATAGAACTGTAATAAATATACTTATTACTTTTATTATTATCAATATAACATGCACTATTAGCCATATTGTACAATTATTATCGCTACAACTATAATAATTATACTTATTAGTCCCGATATTATCAATATGACATGCATTATTACCCACATAATGCAGTTCTCATCGCTGGAACTGTAATAATTATACTTATTACCCCCGATATTATCAATATGACATGCATTATTACCCATATAATGGGGTTATTATCGCTAGAACTTTAATAATTATACTTATTACTTATATTATTATCAATATAACATGCATTATTACCCATATAATGCAGTTATTATCGACAGAAGTAAAATAAATATACTTATTACTCCCCATATTATCAATATAACATCCATTACTACCCATATTATGTAGTTATTATCGATAGAACTGTATTAAATATACTTTTTACTTTTATTATTATCAATATAACATGCATTGTTACGCATATTATGAAGTTATAATCGCTAGAACTATAATAAATATACTTATTACTTATATTATTGTCAATATAACATGCATTATTACCCATATTATGCAGTTATTATCGATAGAACTATAATAAATATACTTATTACTTTTATTATTATCAATGTAACATGCACTATTACCCATATAATGCAGTTATTATTGACAGAAGTATAATAAATATATTTATTACTTTTATTATTATCAATATAACAGGCACTCTTAGCCATATTTTACTAGTATTATCGCTAGAACTATAATAATTATGCTTATTACTCCCGATATTATCAATATAACATGCATTCTTACCCATATAATGCAGTTATTATCGCTAGAACTGTAACTATTATACTTATTACTTATATTATTAGGAATATAACGTGCGTTATTACCCATATTATGCAGTTATTATGGCTAGAACTGTAATAATTATACTTATTACTTATATTATTATCAATATAACATGCATTATTACCCATATTATGCAGTTATTGTCGATAGAACTCTAATAAATATACTTACTACTTTAATTATCATCAATATAACATGCATTATTACCCATATTATGCAGATATTATCGATAGAACTATAATAAATATACTCATTACTTTTATTATTATCAATATAACATGCATTATTACCCATATAATGCAGTTATTATCGGTAGAACTGTAATAATTGTACTTATTACTTACATTATTATCAATATAACATGCATTATTACCCATATAATGGTGTTATTATCGCTAGAACTGTAATAATTATACTTATTACTTATATTATTATGAATATAACATGCATTATTACCCATATAATGCAGTTATTATCGACAGAAGTAAAGTAAATATACTTATTACTTTTATTATTATCAATATAACAGGCACTCTTAGCCTTATTTTACTAGTATTATCGCTAGAACTGTAATAATTATACTTATTACTCCCGATATTATCAATATAACATCCATTATTACCCACATAATGCAGTTCTCATCGCTGGAACTGTAATAATTATACTTATTACTCCCGATATTATCAATATGACATGCATTATTACCCATATAATGGGGTTATTATCGCTAGAACTTTAATAATTATACTTATTACTTATATTATTATCAATATAACATGCATTATTACGCATATTGTGCAGTTATAATCGCTAGAACTATAATAAATATACTTAGTAATTTTATTATCATCAATATAACATGCATTATTACCCATATTATGCAGTTATTATCGATAGGATTATAATAAATATACTTATTACTTTTATTATTATCAATGTAACATGCATTATTAGCCATATTTTACTATTATTATCGCTAGAACTATAATAATTATACTTATTACTCCCGATATTATCAATGTAACATGCATTATTACCCATATTATGCAGTTATTATAGCTAGAACTATAATAAATATACGTATTACTTTTATTACCATCAATATAGCATGCATTATTACCCATATTATGCAGTTATTATCGATAGAACTATAATAAATATACTTATTACCTTTATTATTATCAATATAACATGCATTACTACCCTTATTATGCAGTTATTATCGATAGAACTGTAATAAATATACTTATTACTTATATTATTATCAATATAACATGCATTATTACCCATATAATGGAGTTATTATCGCTAGAACTGTAATAATTATACTTATTACTCCCGATATTATCAATATCACGTGCATTATTACCCATGTTATGCAGTTATTATCGCTAGAACTATAATAAATATACGTATTACTTTTATTGTCATCAATATAACATGCATTATTACCCATATTATGCAGTTATTATCGATAGAACTGTAATAAATATACTTATTACTTATATTATTATCAATATAACATGCATTATTACCCATATAATGCAGTTATTATTGCTAGAACTATAATAAATATACGTATTACTTTTATTATCATCAATATAACATGCATTATTACCCATGTTATGCAGTTATTATCGATAGAACTGTAATAAATATACTTATTACTTTTATTATTATCAATATAACATGCACTATTAGCCATATTGTACAATTATTATCGCTACAACTATAATAATTATACTTATTAGTCCCGATATTATCAATATGACATGCATTATTACCCACATAATGCAGTTCTCATCGCTGGAACTGTAATAATTATACTTATTACCCCCGATATTATCAATATGACATGCATTATTACCCATATAATGGGGTTATTATCGCTAGAACTTTAATAATTATACTTATTACTTATATTATTATCAATATAACATGCATTATTACCCATATAATGCAGTTATTATCGACAGAAGTAAAATAAATATACTTATTACTCCCCATATTATCAATATAACATCCATTACTACCCATATTATGTAGTTATTATCGATAGAACTGTATTAAATATACTTTTTACTTTTATTATTATCAATATAACATGCATTGTTACGCATATTATGAAGTTATAATCGCTAGAACTATAATAAATATACTTATTACTTATATTATTGTCAATATAACATGCATTATTACCCATATTATGCAGTTATTATCGATAGAACTATAATAAATATACTTATTACTTTTATTATTATCAATGTAACATGCACTATTACCCATATAATGCAGTTATTATTGACAGAAGTATAATAAATATATTTATTACTTTTATTATTATCAATATAACAGGCACTCTTAGCCATATTTTACTAGTATTATCGCTAGAACTATAATAATTATGCTTATTACTCCCGATATTATCAATATAACATGCATTCTTACCCATATAATGCAGTTATTATCGCTAGAACTGTAACTATTATACTTATTACTTATATTATTAGGAATATAACGTGCGTTATTACCCATATTATGCAGTTATTATGGCTAGAACTGTAATAATTATACTTATTACTTATATTATTATCAATATAACATGCATTATTACCCATATTATGCAGTTATTGTCGATAGAACTCTAATAAATATACTTACTACTTTAATTATCATCAATATAACATGCATTATTACCCATATTATGCAGATATTATCGATAGAACTATAATAAATATACTCATTACTTTTATTATTATCAATATAACATGCATTACTACCCATATAATGCAGTTATTATCGGTAGAACTGTAATAATTGTACTTATTACTTACATTATTATCAATATAACATGCATTATTACCCATATAATGGTGTTATTATCGCTAGAACTGTAATAATTATACTTATTACTTATATTATTATGAATATAACATGCATTATTACCCATATAATGCAGTTATTATCGACAGAAGTAAAGTAAATATACTTATTACTTTTATTATTATCAATATAACAGGCACTCTTAGCCTTATTTTACTAGTATTATCGCTAGAACTGTAATAATTATACTTATTACTCCCGATATTATCAATATAACATCCATTATTACCCACATAATGCAGTTCTCATCGCTGGAACTGTAATAATTATACTTATTACTCCCGATATTATCAATATGACATGCATTATTACCCATATAATGGAGTTATTATCGCTAGAACTTTAATAATTATACTTATTACTTACATTATTATCAATATAACATGCATTATTACGCATATTGTGCAGTTATAATCGCTAGAACTATAATAAATATACTTAGTAATTTTATTATCATCAATATAACATGCATTATTACCCATATTATGCAGTTATTATCGATAGGATTATAATAAATATACTTATTACTTTTATTATTATCAATGTAACATGCATTATTAGCCATATTTTACTATTATTATCGCTAGAACTATAATAATTATACTTATTACTCCCGATATTATCAATGTAACATGCATTATTACCCATATTATGCAGTTATTATAGCTAGAACTATAATAAATATACGTATTACTTTTATTACCATCAATATAGCATGCATTATTACCCATATTATGCAGTTATTATCGATAGAACTATAATAAATATACTTATTACCTTTATTATTATCAATATAACATGCATTACTACCCTTATTATGCAGTTATTATCGATAGAACTGTAATAAATATACTTATTACTTATATTATTATCAATATAACATGCATTATTACCCATATAATTGAGTTATTATCGCTAGAACTGTAATAATTATACTTATTACTCCCGATATTATCAATATCACGTGCATTATTACCCATGTTATGCAGTTATTATCGCTAGAACTATAATAAATATACGTATTACTTTTATTGTCATCAATATAACATGCATTATTACCCATATTATGCAGTTATTATCGATAGAACTGTAATAAATATACTTATTACTTATATTATTATCAATATAACATGCATTATTACCCATATAATGCAGTTATTATTGCTAGAACTATAATAAATATACGTATTACTTTTATTATCATCAATATAACATGCATTATTACCCATGTTATGCAGCTATTATCGATAGAACTGTAATAAATATACTTATTACTTTTATTATTATCAATATAACATGCACTATTAGCCATATTGTACAATTATTATCGCTACAACTATAATAATTATACTTATTAGTCCCGATATTATCAATATGACATGCATTATTACCCACATAATGCAGTTCTCATCGCTGGAACTGTAATAATTATACTTATTACTCCCGATATTATCAATATGACATGCATTATTACCCATATAATGGGGTTATTATCGCTAGAACTTTAATAATTATACTTATTACTTATATTATTATCAATATAACATGCATTATTACCCATATAATGCAGTTATTATCGACAGAAGTAAAATAAATATACTTATTACTCCCCATATTATCAATATAACATCCATTACTACCCATATTATGTAGTTATTATCGATAGAACTGTATTAAATATACTTTTTACTTTTATTATTATCAATATAACATGCATTATTACCCATATTATGCAGTTATTATCGATAGGATTATAATAAATATACTTATTACTTTTATTATTATCAATATAACATGCATTATTAGCCATATTTTACTATTATTATCGCTAGAACTATAATAATTATACTTATTACTCCCGATATTATCAATGTAACATGCATTATTACCCATATTATGCAGTTATTATAGCTAGAACTATAATAAATATACGTATTACTTTTATTATCATCAATATAGCATGCATTATTACCCATATTATGCAGTTATTATCGATAGAACTATAATAAATATACTTATTACCTTTATTGTTATCAATATAACATGCATTACTACTCTTATTATGCAGTTATTATCGATAGAACTGTAATAAATATACTTATTACTTATATTATTATCAATATAACATGCATTATTACCCATATAATGGAGTTATTATCGCTAGAACTGTAATAATTATACTTATTACTCCCGATATTATCAATATCACGTGCATTATTACCCATGTTATGCAGTTATTATCGCTAGAACTATAATAAATATACGTATTACTTTTATTATCATCAATATAACATGCATTATTACCCATGTTATGCAGTTATTATCGATAGAACTGTAATAAATATACTTATTACTTTTATTATTATCAATATAACATCCACTATTAGCCATATTGTACAATTATTATCGCTAGAACTATAATAATTATACTTATTAATCCCGATATTATCAATATGACATGCATTATTATCCATATAATGGAGTTATTATTGCTAGAACTGTAATAATTATACTTATTACTTATATTATTAGCAATATAGCGTGCATTATTACCCATATTATGCAGTTATTATCGCTAGAACTGTAATAATTATACTTATTACTTATATTATTATCAATATAACATGCATTATTACCCATATAATGGAGTTATTATCGCTAGAACTGTAATAATTATACTCATTACTTATATTATTATCAATATAACATGCATTATTACCCATATAATGGAGTTATTATCGCTAGAACTGTAATAATTATACTTATTACTCCCGATATTACCAATATTACATGCATTATTACCCATATTATGCAGTTATTATCGCTAGAACTGTAATAATTATACTTATTACTTATATTATTATCAATATAACATGCATTATTACCCATATAATGGATTTATTATCGCTAGAACTGTAATAATTATACTCATTACTTATATTATTATCAATATAACATGCATTATTACCCATATAATGGAGTTATTATCGCTAGAACTGTAATAATTATACTTATTACTCCCGATATTATCAATATTACATGCATTATTACCCATATTATGCAGTTATTATCGCTAGAACTGTAATAATTATACTCATTACTTATATTATTATCAATATAACATGCATTATTACCCATATAATGGAGTTATTATCGCTAGAACTGTAATAATTATACTTATTACTTATATTATTATCAATATAACATGCATTATTACCCATATTATGCAGTTATTATAGCTAGAACTATAATAAATATACGTATTACTTTTATTATCATCAATATAGCATACATTATTACCCATATTATGCAGTTATTATCGATAGAACTATAATAAATATACTTATTACTTTTATTGTTATCAATATAACATGCATTACTACCCATATTATGCAGTTATTATCGATAGAACTGTAATAAATATGCTTATTACTTATATTATTATCAATATAACATGCATTATTACCCATATAATGGATTTATTATCGCTAGAACTGTAATAATTATACTCATTACTTATATTATTATCAATATAACATGCATTATTACCCATATAATGGAGTTATTATCGCTTGAACTGTAATAATTATACTTATTACTTATATTATTATCCAAATAACATGCATTATTACCCATATTATGCAGTTATTATAGCTAGAACAATAATAAATATACGTATTACTTTTATTATCATCAATATAGCATGCATTATTACCCATATTATGCAGTTATTATCGATAGAACTATAATAATTATACTTATTACTTTTATTATTATCAATATAACATGCATTACTACCCATATTATGCAGTTATTATCGATAGAACTGTAATAAATATACGTACTACTTTCATTGTCATCAACATAACATGCATTATTACCCACATTATGCAGTTATTATCGATAGAACTATAATAAATATACTCATTACTTTTATTATTATCAATATAACATGCACTATTAGCCATATTGTACAATTATTATCGCTAGAACTATAATAATTATACTTATTACTCCCGATATTATCAATATGACATGCATTATTATCCATATAATGGAGTTATTATCGCTAGAACTGTAATAATTATACTTATTACTTATATTATTAGCAATATAGCGTGCATTATTACCCATATTATGCAGTTATTATCGCTAGAACTGTAATAATTATACTTATTACTTATATTATTATCAATATAACATGCATTATTACCCATATAATGGAGTTATTATCGCTAGAACTGTAATAATTATACTTATTACTTATATTATTATCAATATAACATGCATTATTACCCATATTATGCAGTTATTATAGCTAGAACTATAATAAATATACGTATTACTTTTATTATCATCAATATAGCATACATTATTACCCATATTATGCAGTTATTATCGATAGAACTATAATAAATATACTTATTACTTTTATTGTTATCAATATAACATGCATTACTACCCATATTATGCAGTTATTATCGATAGAACTGTAATAAATATGCTTATTACTTATATTATTATCAATATAACATGCATTATTACCCATATAATGGAGTTATTATCGCTAGAACTGTAATAATTATACTTATTACTTTTATTATTATCAATATAACATGCACTATTAGCCATATTGTACAATTATTATAGCTAGAACTATAATAATTATACTTATTACTTTTATTATTATCAATATAACATGTATTATTACCCATATAATGCAGTTATTATCGCTGGAACTGTAATAATTATACTTATTACTTACATTATTATCAATATAACATGCATTATTACCCATATAATGGTGTTATTATCGCTAGACCTGTAATAATTATACTTATTACTTATATTATTATCAATATAACATGCATTATTACCCATATAATGCAGTTATTATCGACAGAAGTAAAATAAATATACTTATTACTCCCGATATTATCAATATAACATCCATTACTACCCATATTATGTAGTTATTATCGATAGAACTGTATTAAATATACTTTTTACTTTTATTATTATCAATATAACATGCATTGTTACGCATATTATGAAGTTATAATCGCTAGAACTATAATAAATATACTTATTACTTATATTATTGTCAATATAACATGCATTATTACCCATATTATGCAGTTATTATCGATAGAACTATAATAAATATACTTATTACTTTTATTATTTTCAATGTAACATGCACTATTACCCATATAATGCAGTTATTATTGACAGAAGTATAATAAATATATTTATTACTTTTATTATTATCAATATAACAGGCACTCTTAGCCATATTTTACTAGTATTATCGCTAGAACTATAATAATTATGCTTATTACTCCCGATATTATCAATATAACATGCATTCTTACCCATATAATGCAGTTATTATCGCTAGAACTGTAACTATTATACTTATTACTTATATTATTAGGAATATAACGTGCGTTATTACCCATATTATGCAGTTATTATGGCTAGAACTGTAATAATTATACTTATTACTTATATTATTATCAATATAACATGCATTATTACCCATATTATGCAGTTATTGTCGATAGAACTCTAATAAATATACTTACTACTTTAATTATCATCAATATAACATGCATTATTACCCATATTATGCAGATATTATCGATAGAACTATAATAAATATACTCATTACTTTTATTATTATCAATATAACATGCATTATTACCCATATAATGCAGTTATTATCGGTAGAACTGTAATAATTGTACTTATTACTTACATTATTATCAATATAGCATGCATTATTACCCATATAATGGTGTTATTATCGCTAGAACTGTAATAATTATACTTATTACTTATATTATTATGAATATAGCATGCATTATTACCCATATAATGCAGTTATTATCGACAGAAGTAAAGTAAATATACTTATTACTTTTATTATTATCAATATAACAGGCACTCTTAGCCTTATTTTACTAGTATTATCGCTAGAACTGTAATAATTATACTTATTACTCCCGATATTATCAATATAACATCCATTATTACCCACATAATGCAGTTCTCATCGCTGGAACTGTAATAATTATACTTATTACTCCCGATATTATCAATATGACATGCATTATTACCCATATAATGGGGTTATTATCGCTAGAACTTTAATAATTATACTTATTACTTATATTATTATCAATATAACATGCATTATTACGCATATTGTGCAGTTATAATCGCTAGAACTATAATAAATATACTTAGTACTTTTATTATCATCAATATAACATGCATTATTACCCATATTATGCAGTTATTATCGATAGGATTATAATAAATATACTTATTACTTTTATTATTATCAATGTAACATGCATTATTAGCCATATTTTACTATTATTATCGCTAGAACTATAATAATTATACTTATTACTCCCGATATTATCAATGTAACATGCATTATTACCCATATTATGCAGTTATTATAGCTAGAACTATAATAAATATACGTATTACTTTTACTACCATCAATATAGCATGCATTATTACCCATATTATGCAGTTATTATCGATAGAACTATAATAAATATACTTATTACCTTTATTATTATCAATATAACATGCATTACTACCCTTATTATGCAGTTATTATCGATAGAACTGTAATAAATATACTCATTACTTTTATTATTATCAATGTAACATGCACTATTACCCATATAATGGAGTTATTATCGCTAGAACTGTAATAATTATACTTATTACTTATATTATTATCAATATAACATGCATTATTACCCATATTATGCAGTTATTATAGCTAGAACTATAATAAATATACGTATTACTTTTATTATCATCAATATAGCATGCATTGTTACCCATATTATGCAGTTATTATCGATAGAACTATAATAATTATACTTATTACTTTTATTATTATCAATATAACATGCATTACTACCCATATTATGCAGTTATTATCGATAGAACTGTAATAAATATACGTACTACTTTCATTGTCATCAACATAACATGCATTATTACCCATATTATGCAGTTATTATCGATAGAACTATAGTAAATATACTCATTACTTTTATTATTATCAATATAACATGCATTATTACCCATACAATGGAGTTATTATCGCTAGAACTGTAATAATTATACTTATTACTTATATTATTATCAATATAACATGCATTATTACCCATATTATGCAGTTATTATAGCTAGAACTATAATAAATATACGTATTACTTTTATTATCATCAATATAGCATACATTATTACCCATATTATGCAGTTATTATCGATAGAACTATAATAAATATACTTATTACTTTTATTGTTATCAATATAACATGCATTACTACCCATATTATGCAGTTATTATCGATAGAACTGTAATAAATATGCTTATTACTTATATTATTATCAATATAACATGCATTATTACCCATATAATGGATTTATTATCGCCAGAACTGTAATAATTATACTCATTACTTATATTATTATCAATATAACATGCATTATTACCCATATAATGGAGTTATTATCGCTTGAACTGTAATAATTATACTTATTACTTATATTATTATCCAAATAACATGCATTATTACCCATATTATGCAGTTATTATAGCTAGAACAATAATAAATATACGTATTACTTTTATTATCATCAATATAGCATGCATTATTACCCATATTATGCAGTTATTATCGATAGAACTATAATAATTATACTTATTACTTTTATTATTATCAATATAACATGCATTACTACCCATATTATGCAGTTATTATCGATAGAACTGTAATAAATATACGTACTACTTTCATTGTCATCAACATAACATGCATTATTACCCACATTATGCAGTTATTATCGATAGAACTATAATAAATATACTCATTACTTTTATTATTATCAATATAACATGCACTATTAGCCATATTGTACAATTATTATCGCTAGAACTATAATAATTATACTTATTACTCCCGATATTATCAATATGACATGCATTATTATCCATATAATGGAGTTATTATCGCTAGAACTGTAATAATTATACTTATTACTTATATTATTAGCAATATAGCGTGCATTATTACCCATATTATGCAGTTATTATCGCTAGAACTGTAATAATTATACTTATTACTTATATTATTATCAATATAACATGCATTATTACCCATATAATGGAGTTATTATCGCTAGAACTGTAATAATTATACTTATTACTTATATTATTATCAATATAACATGCATTATTACCCATATTATGCAGTTATTATAGCTAGAACTATAATAAATATACGTATTACTTTTATTATCATCAATATAGCATACATTATTACCCATATTATGCAGTTATTATCGATAGAACTATAATAAATATACTTATTACTTTTATTGTTATCAATATAACATGCATTACTACCCATATTATGCAGTTATTATCGATAGAACTGTAATAAATATGCTTATTACTTATATTATTATCAATATAACATGCATTATTACCCATATAATGGAGTTATTATCGCTAGAACTGTAATAATTATACTTATTACTTTTATTATTATCAATATAACATGCACTATTAGCCATATTGTACAATTATTATAGCTAGAACTATAATAATTATACTTATTACTTTTATTATTATCAATATAACATGTATTATTACCCATATAATGCAGTTATTATCGCTGGAACTGTAATAATTATACTTATTACTTACATTATTATCAATATAACATGCATTATTACCCATATAATGGTGTTATTATCGCTAGACCTGTAATAATTATACTTATTACTTATATTATTATCAATATAACATGCATTATTACCCATATAATGCAGTTATTATCGACAGAAGTAAAATAAATATACTTATTACTCCCGATATTATCAATATAACATCCATTACTACCCATATTATGTAGTTATTATCGATAGAACTGTATTAAATATACTTTTTACTTTTATTATTATCAATATAACATGCATTGTTACGCATATTATGAAGTTATAATCGCTAGAACTATAATAAATATACTTATTACTTATATTATTGTCAATATAACATGCATTATTACCCATATTATGCAGTTATTATCGATAGAACTATAATAAATATACTTATTACTTTTATTATTTTCAATGTAACATGCACTATTACCCATATAATGCAGTTATTATTGACAGAAGTATAATAAATATATTTATTACTTTTATTATTATCAATATAACAGGCACTCTTAGCCATATTTTACTAGTATTATCGCTAGAACTATAATAATTATGCTTATTACTCCCGATATTATCAATATAACATGCATTCTTACCCATATAATGCAGTTATTATCGCTAGAACTGTAACTATTATACTTATTACTTATATTATTAGGAATATAACGTGCGTTATTACCCATATTATGCAGTTATTATGGCTAGAACTGTAATAATTATACTTATTACTTATATTATTATCAATATAACATGCATTATTACCCATATTATGCAGTTATTGTCGATAGAACTCTAATAAATATACTTACTACTTTAATTATCATCAATATAACATGCATTATTACCCATATTATGCAGATATTATCGATAGAACTATAATAAATATACTCATTACTTTTATTATTATCAATATAACATGCATTATTACCCATATAATGCAGTTATTATCGGTAGAACTGTAATAATTGTACTTATTACTTACATTATTATCAATATAGCATGCATTATTACCCATATAATGGTGTTATTATCGCTAGAACTGTAATAATTATACTTATTACTTATATTATTATGAATATAGCATGCATTATTACCCATATAATGCAGTTATTATCGACAGAAGTAAAGTAAATATACTTATTACTTTTATTATTATCAATATAACAGGCACTCTTAGCCTTATTTTACTAGTATTATCGCTAGAACTGTAATAATTATACTTATTACTCCCGATATTATCAATATAACATCCATTATTACCCACATAATGCAGTTCTCATCGCTGGAACTGTAATAATTATACTTATTACTCCCGATATTATCAATATGACATGCATTATTACCCATATAATGGGGTTATTATCGCTAGAACTTTAATAATTATACTTATTACTTATATTATTATCAATATAACATGCATTATTACGCATATTGTGCAGTTATAATCGCTAGAACTATAATAAATATACTTAGTACTTTTATTATCATCAATATAACATGCATTATTACCCATATTATGCAGTTATTATCGATAGGATTATAATAAATATACTTATTACTTTTATTATTATCAATGTAACATGCATTATTAGCCATATTTTACTATTATTATCGCTAGAACTATAATAATTATACTTATTACTCCCGATATTATCAATGTAACATGCATTATTACCCATATTATGCAGTTATTATAGCTAGAACTATAATAAATATACGTATTACTTTTACTACCATCAATATAGCATGCATTATTACCCATATTATGCAGTTATTATCGATAGAACTATAATAAATATACTTATTACCTTTATTATTATCAATATAACATGCATTACTACCCTTATTATGCAGTTATTATCGATAGAACTGTAATAAATATACTCATTACTTTTATTATTATCAATGTAACATGCACTATTACCCATATAATGGAGTTATTATCGCTAGAACTGTAATAATTATACTTATTACTTATATTATTATCAATATAACATGCATTATTACCCATATTATGCAGTTATTATAGCTAGAACTATAATAAATATACGTATTACTTTTATTATCATCAATATAGCATGCATTGTTACCCATATTATGCAGTTATTATCGATAGAACTATAATAATTATACTTATTACTTTTATTATTATCAATATAACATGCATTACTACCCATATTATGCAGTTATTATCGATAGAACTGTAATAAATATACGTACTACTTTCATTGTCATCAACATAACATGCATTATTACCCATATTATGCAGTTATTATCGATAGAACTATAGTAAATATACTCATTACTTTTATTATTATCAATATAACATGCATTATTACCCATACAATGGAGTTATTATCGCTAGAACTGTAATAATTATACTCATTACTTATATTATTATCAATATAACATGCATTATTACCCATATAATGGAGTTATTATCGCTAGAACTGTAATAATTATACTTATTACTTATATTATTATCAATATAACATGCATTACTATCCATATTATGCAGTTATTATCGATAGAACTGTAATAAATATGCTTATTACTTATATTATTATCAATATAACATGCATTATTACCCATATAATGGAGTTATTATCGCTAGAACTGTAATAATTATACTTATTACTCCCGATATTATCAATATAACATCCATTATTACCCATATAATGCAGTTCTCATCGCTGGAACTGTAATAATTATACCTATTACTCCCGATATTATCAATATGACATGCATTATTACCCATATAATGGGATTATTAGCGCTAGAACTGTAATAATTATACTTATTACTTATATTATTATCAATATAACATGCATTATTACCCATATTATGCAGTTATTATCGATAGAACTGTAATAAATATACTTATTACTTTTATTATTATCAATATAACATGCACTATTAGCCATATTGTACAACTATTATAGCTGGAACTATAATAATTATACTTATTGCTTTTATTATTATCAATATAACATGCATTATTACCCATATAATGCAGTTATTATCGCTGGAACTGTAATAATTATACTTATTACTTATATTATTATCAATATAACATGCATTATTACCCATATAATGGAGTTATTATCGCTAGAACTGTAATAATTATACTCATTACTTATATTATTATCAATATAACATGCATTATTACCCATATAATGGAGTTATTATCGCTAGAACTGTAATAATTATACTTATTACTCCCGATATTATCAATATAACATCCATTATTACCCATATAATGCAGTTCTCATCGCTGGAACTGTAATAATTATACTTATTACTCCCGATATTATCAATATGACATGCATTATTACCCATATAATGGGGTTATTATCGCTAGAACTGTAATAATTATACTGATTACTTATATTATTATCAATATAACATGCATTATTACCCATATTATGCAGTTATTATCGATAGAACTGTAATAAATATACTTATTACTTTTATTATTATCAACATAACATGCACTATTACCCATATAATGGAGTTATTATCGCTAGAACTGTAATAATTATACTTATTACTCCCGATACTATCAATATCACATGCATTATTACCCATGTTATGCAGTTATTATCGCTAGAACTATAATAAATATACGTATTACTTTTATTGTCATCAATATAACATGCATTATTACCCATATTATGCAGTTATTATCGCTAGAACTGTAATAATTATACTTATTACTTATATTATTATCAATATAACATGCATTATTACCCATATTATGCAGTTATTATAGCTAGAACTATAATAAATATACGTATTACTTTTTTTATCATCAATATAACATGCATTATTACGCATATAATGCAGTTATTATCGATAGAACTATAATAAATATACTTATTACTTTTATTATTATCAATATAACAGGCACACTTCGCCATATTTTACTAGTACTATCGCTAGGACTGTAATAATTATACTTATTACTCCCGATATTATCAATATGACATGCATTATTACCCATATAATGGGGTTATTAGCGCTAGAACTGTAATAATTATACTTATTACTTATATTATTATCAATATAACATGCATTATTACCCATATTATGCAGTTATTATCGATAGAACTATAATAAATATACTTATTACTTTTATTATTATCAATATAACATGCATTATTACCCATATAATGCAGTTATTATCGCTAGAACTGTAATAATTATACTTATTACTTATATTATTATCAATATAACATGCATTATTACCCATTTAATGGAGTTATTATCGCTAGAACTGTAATAATTATACTTATTACTCCCGATATTATCAATATTACATGCATTATTACCCATGTTATGTAGTTATTATCGCTAGAACTATAATAAATATACGTATTACTTTTATTGTCATCAATATAACATGCATTATTACCCATATTACGCAGTTATTATCGATAGAACTGTAATAATTATACTCATTACTTATATTATTATCAATATAACATGCATTATTACCCATATAATGGAGTTATTATCGCTAGAACTGTAATAATTATACTTACTACTTATATTGTTATCAATATAACATGCATTCTTACCCATATTATGCAGTTATTATAGCTAGAACTATAATAAATATACGTATTACTTATATTATTATCAATATAACATGCATTATTACCCATATAATGGAGTTATTATCGCTAGAACTGTAATAATTATACTCATTACTTATATTATTATCAATATAACATGCATTATTACCCATATAATGGAGTTATTATCGCTAGAACTGTAATAATTATACTTATTACTTATATTATTATCAATATAACATGCATTATTACCCATATAATGCAGTTATTATCGCTAGAACTATAATAAATATACGTATTACTTTTATTATCGTCAATATAGCATGCATTATTACCCATGTTATGCAGTTATTATCGATAGAACTGTAATAAATATACTTATTACTTTTATTATTATCAATATAACATGCACTATTAGCCATATTGTACAATTGTTATCGCTAGATCTATAATAATTATACTTATTAGTCCCGATATTATCAATATGACATGCATTATTATCCATATAATGGAGTTATTATTGCTAGAACTGTAATAATTATACTTATTACTTATATTATTATCAATATAACATGCATTATTACCCATATAATGGAGTTATTATCGCTAGACCTGTAATAATTATACTCATTACTTATATTATTATCAATATAACATGCATTATTACCCATATAATGGAGTTATTATCGCTAGAACTGTAATAATTATACTCATTACTTATATTATTATCAATATAACATGCATTATTACCCATATAATGGAGTTATTATCGCTAGAACTGTAATAATTATACTTATTACTTATATTATTATCAATATAACATGCATTATTACCCATATTATGCAGTTATTATAGCTAGAACTATAATAAATATACGTATTACTTTTATTATCATCAATATAACATGCATTATTACCCATATTATGCAGTTATTATCGATAGAACTATAATAAATATACTTATTACTTTTATTATTATCAATATAACATGCATTATTACCCATATAATGCAGTTATTATCGCTAGAACTGTAATAGTTATACTTATTACTTATATTATTATCAATATAACAAGCATTATTACCCATATAATGGAGTTATTATCGCTAGAACTGTAATAATTATACTCATTACTTATATTATTATCAATATAACTTGCATTATTACCCATATAAAGGAGTTATTATCGCTAGAACTGTAATAATTATACTTATTACTTATATTATTATCAATATAACAGGCACTCTTAGCCATATTTTACTAGTATTATCGCTAGGACTGTAATAATTATACTTATTACTCCCGATATTATCAATATGACATGCATTATTACCCATATAATGGGGTTATTATCGCTAGAACTGTAATAATTATACTGATTACTTATATTATTATCAATATAACATGCATTATTACCCATATTATGCAGTTATTATCGATAGAACTGTAATAAATATACTTATTACTTTTATTATTATCAATATAACATGCACTATTAGCCATATTGTACAATTATTATAGCTAGAGCTATAATAATTATACTTTTTACTTTTATTATTATCAATATAACATGCATTATTACCCATATAATGCAGTTATTATCGCTAGAACTGTAATAAATATACTTATTACTTATATTATTATCAATATAACATGCATTATTACCCATATAATGGAGTTATTATCGCTAGAACTGTAATAATTATACTTATTACTCCCGATATTATCAATATCACATGCATTATTACCCATGTTATGCAGTTATTATCGCTAGAACTATAATAAATATACGTATTACTTTTATTGTCATCAATATAACATGCATTATTACCCATATTATGCAGTTATTATCGCTAGAACTGTAATAATTATACTTATTACTTATATTACTATCAATATAACATGCATTATTACCCATATTATGCAGTTATTATAGCTAGAACTATAATAAATATACGTATTACTTTTTTTATCATCAATATAACATGCATTATTACGCATATAATGCAGTTATTATCGATAGAACTATAATAAATATACTTATTACTTTTATTATTATCAATATAACAGGCACACTTCGCCATATTTTACTAGTACTATCGCTAGGACTGTAATAATTATACTTATTACTCCTGATATTATCAATATGACATGCATTATTACCCATATAATGGGGTTATTATCGATAGAACTGTAATAATTATACTTATTACTTATATTATTATCAATATAACATGCATTATTACCCATATTATGGAGTTATTATCGATAGAACTGTAATAAATATACTTATTACTTTTATTATTATCAATATAACATGCATTCTTACCCATATAATGGAGTTATTATCGCTAGAACTGTAATAATTATACTTATTACTTATATTATTATCAATATAACATGCATTATTACCCATATTATGCAGTTATTATAGCTAGAACTATAATAAATATACGTATTACTTTTATTATCATCAATATAACATGCATTATTACCCATATTATGCAGTTATTATCGATAGAACTATAATAAATATACTTATTACTTTTATTATTATGAATATAACATGCATTATTACCCATATAATGCAGTTATTATCGCTAGAACTGTAATAGTTATACTTATTACTTATATTATTATCAATATAACAAGCATTATTACCCATATAATGGAGTTATTATCGCTAGAACTGTAATAATTATACTTATTACTTATATTATTATCAATATAACAGGCACTCTTAGCCATATTTTACTAGTATTATCGCTAGGACTGTAATAATTATACTTATTACTCCCGATATTATCAATATGACATGCATTATTACCCATATAATGGGGTTATTATCGCTAGAACTGTAATAATTATACTGATTACTTATATTATTATCAATATAACATGCATTATTACCCATATTATGCAGTTATTATCGATAGAACTGTAATAAATATACTTATTACTTTTATTATTATCAACATAACATGCACTATTAGCCATATTGTACAATTATTATAGCTAGAGCTATAATAATTATACTTTTTACTTTTATTATTATCAATATAACATGCATTATTACCCATATAATGCAGTTATTATCGCTAGAACTGTAATAAATATACTTATTACTTATATTATTATCAATATAACATGCATTATTACCCATATAATGGAGTTATTATCGCTAGAACTGTAATAATTATACTTATTACTCCCGATACTATCAATATCACATGCATTATTACCCATGTTATGCAGTTATTATCGCTAGAACTATAATAAATATACGTATTACTTTTATTGTCATCAATATAACATGCATTATTACCCATATTATGCAGTTATTATCGCTAGAACTGTAATAATTATACTTATTACTTATATTATTATCAATATAACATGCATTATTACCCATATTATGCAGTTATTATAGCTAGAACTATAATAAATATACGTATTACTTTTTTTATCATCAATATAACATGCATTATTACGCATATAATGCAGTTATTATCGATAGAACTATAATAAATATACTTATTACTTTTATTATTATCAATATAACAGGCACACTTCGCCATATTTTACTAGTACTATCGCTAGGACTGTAATAATTATACTTATTACTCCCGATATTATCAATATGACATGCATTATTACCCATATAATGGGGTTATTAGCGCTAGAACTGTAATAATTATACTTATTACTTATATTATTATCAATATAACATGCATTATTACCCATATTATGCAGTTATTATCGATAGAACTATAATAAATATACTTATTACTTTTATTATTATCAATATAACATGCATTATTACCCATATAATGCAGTTATTATCGCTAGAACTGTAATAATTATACTTATTACTTATATTATTATCAATATAACATGCATTATTACCCATTTAATGGAGTTATTATCGCTAGAACTGTAATAATTATACTTATTACTCCCGATATTATCAATATTACATGCATTATTACCCATGTTATGTAGTTATTATCGCTAGAACTATAATAAATATACGTATTACTTTTATTGTCATCAATATAACATGCATTATTACCCATATTACGCAGTTATTATCGATAGAACTGTAATAATTATACTCATTACTTATATTATTATCAATATAACATGCATTATTACCCATATAATGGAGTTATTATCGCTAGAACTGTAATAATTATACTTACTACTTATATTATTATCAATATAACATGCATTCTTACCCATATTATGCAGTTATTATAGCTAGAACTATAATAAATATACGTATTACTTATATTATTATCAATATAACATGCATTATTACCCATATAATGGAGTTATTATCGCTAGAACTGTAATAATTATACTCATTACTTATATTATTATCAATATAACATGCATTATTACCCATATAATGGAGTTATTATCGCTAGAACTGTAATAATTATACTTATTACTTATATTATTATCAATATAACATGCATTATCACCCATATTATGCAGTTATTATAGCTAGAACTATAATAAATATACGTATTACTTTTATTATCATCAATATAACATGCATTATTACCCATATTATGCAGTTATTATCGATAGAACTATAATAAATATACTTATTACTTTTATTATTATCAATATAACATGCATTATTACCCATATAATGCAGTTATTATCGCTAGAACTGTAATAGTTATACTTATTACTTATATTATTATCAATATAACAAGCATTATTACCCATATAATGGAGTTATTATCGCTAGAACTGTAATAATTATACTCATTACTTATATTATTATCAATATAACTTGCATTATTACCCATATAAAGGAGTTATTATCGCTAGAACTGTAATAATTATACTTATTACTTATATTATTATCAATATAACAGGCACTCTTAGCCATATTTTACTAGTATTATCGCTAGGACTGTAATAATTATACTTATTACTCCCGATATTATCAATATGACATGCATTATTACCCATATAATGGGGTTATTATCGCTAGAACTGTAATAATTATACTGATTACTTATATTATTATCAATATAACATGCATTATTACCCATATTATGCAGTTATTATCGATAGAACTGTAATAAATATACTTATTACTTTTATTATTATCAATATAACATGCACTATTAGCCATATTGTACAATTATTATAGCTAGAGCTATAATAATTATACTTTTTACTTTTATTATTATCAATATAACATGCATTATTACCCATATAATGCAGTTATTATCGCTAGAACTGTAATAAATATACTTATTACTTATATTATTATCAATATAACATGCATTATTACCCATATAATGGAGTTATTATCGCTAGAACTGTAATAATTATACTTATTACTCCCGATATTATCAATATCACATGCATTATTACCCATGTTATGCAGTTATTATCGCTAGAACTATAATAAATATACGTATTACTTTTATTGTCATCAATATAACATGCATTATTACCCATATTATGCAGTTATTATCGCTAGAACTGTAATAATTATACTTATTACTTATATTACTATCAATATAACATGCATTATTACCCATATTATGCAGTTATTATAGCTAGAACTATAATAAATATACGTATTACTTTTTTTATCATCAATATAACATGCATTATTACGCATATAATGCAGTTATTATCGATAGAACTATAATAAATATACTTATTACTTTTATTATTATCAATATAACAGGCACACTTCGCCATATTTTACTAGTACTATCGCTAGGACTGTAATAATTATACTTATTACTCCTGATATTATCAATATGACATGCATTATTACCCATATAATGGGGTTATTAGCGCTAGAACTGTAATAATTATACTTATTACTTATATTATTATCAATATAACATGCATTATTACCCATATTATGCAGTTATTATCGATAGAACTGTAATAAATATACTTATTACTTTTATTATTATCAATATAACATGCACTATTAGCCATATTGTACAATTATTATAGCTAGAACTATAATAATTATACTTATTACTTTTGTTATTATCAATATAACATGCATTATTACCCATATAATGGAATTATTATCGCTAGAACTGTAATAATTATACTTATTACTCCCGATATTATCAATATTACATGCATTATTACCCATGTTATGCAGTTATTATCGCTAGAACTATAATAAATATACGTATTACTTTTATTGTCATCAATTTAACATGCATTTTTACCCATATAATGGAGTTATTATCGCTAGAACTGTAATAATTATACTCATTAATTATATTATTATCAATATAACATGCATTATTACCCATATAATGGAGTTATTATCGCTAGAACTGTAATAATTATACTCATTACTTATATTATTATCAATATAACATGCATTATTACCCATATAATGGAGATATTATCGCTAGAACTGTAATAATTATACTTATTACTTATATTATTATCAATATAACATGCATTATTACCCATATAATGCAGTTATTATCGCTAGAACTATAATAAATATACGTATTACTTTTATTATCGTCAATATAACATGCATTATTACCCATGTTATGCAGTTATTATCGATAGAACTGTAATAAATATACTTATTACTTTTATTATTATCAATATAACATGCACTATTAGCCATATTGTACAATTGTTATCGCTAGATCTATAATAATTATACTTATTAGTCCCGATATTATCAATATGACATGCATTATTATCCATATAATGGAGTTATTATTGCTAGAACTGTAATAATTATACTTATTACTTATATTATTATCAATATAACATGCATTATTACCCATATAATGGAGTTATTATCGCTAGACCTGTAATAATTATACTCATTACTTATATTATTATCAATATAACATGCATTATTACCCATATAATGCAGTTATTATCGCTAGAACTATAATAAATATACGTATTACTTTTATTATCGTCAATATAACATGCATTATTACCCATGTTATGCAGTTATTATCGATAGAACTGTAATAAATATACTTATTACTTTTATTATTATCAATATAACATGCACTATTAGCCATATTGTACAATTGTTATCGCTAGATCTATAATAATTATACTTATTAGTCCCGATATTATCAATATGACATGCATTATTATCCATATAATGGAGTTATTATTGCTAGAACTGTAATAATTATACTTATTACTTATATTATTATCAATATAACATGCATTATTACCCATATAATGGAGTTATTATCGCTAGACCTGTAATAATTATACTCATTACTTATATTATTATCAATATAACATGCATTATTACCCATATAATGGAGTTATTATCGCTAGAACTGTAATAATTATACTCATTACTTATATTATTATCAATATAACATGCATTATTACCCATATAATGGAGTTATTATCGCTAGAACTGTAATAATTATACTTATTACTTATATTATTATCAATATAACATGCATTATTACCCATATTATGCAGTTATTATAGCTAGAACTATAATAAATATACGTATTACTTTTATTATCATCAATATAACATGCATTATTACCCATATTATGCAGTTATTATCGATAGAACTATAATAAATATACTTATTACTTTTATTATTATCAATATAACATGCATTATTACCCATATAATGCAGTTATTATCGCTAGAACTGTAATAGTTATACTTATTACTTATATTATTATCAATATAACAAGCATTATTACCCATATAATGGAGTTATTATCGCTAGAACTGTAATAATTATACTCATTACTTATATTATTATCAATATAACTTGCATTATTACCCATATAATGGAGTTATTATCGCTAGAACTGTAATAATTATACTTATTACTTATATTATTATCAATATAACAGGCACTCTTAGCCATATTTTACTAGTATTATCGCTAGGACTGTAATAATTATACTTATTACTCCCGATATTATCAATATGACATGCATTATTACCCATATAATGGGGTTATTATCGCTAGAACTGTAATAATTATACTGATTACTTATATTATTATCAATATAACATGCATTATTACCCATATTATGCAGTTATTATCGATAGAACTGTAATAAATATACTTATTACTTTTATTATTATCAATATAACATGCACTATTAGCCATATTGTACAATTATTATAGCTAGAGCTATAATAATTATACTTTTTACTTTTATTATTATCAATATAACATGCATTATTACCCATATAATGCAGTTATTATCGCTAGAACTGTAATAAATATACTTATTACTTATATTATTATCAATATAACATGCATTATTACCCATATAATGGAGTTATTATCGCTAGAACTGTAATAATTATACTTATTACTCCCGATATTATCAATATCACATGCATTATTACCCATGGTATGCAGTTATTATCGCTAGAACTATAATAAATATACGTATTACTTTTATTGTCATCAATATAACATGCATTATTACCCATATTATGCAGTTATTATCGCTAGAACTGTAATAATTATACTTATTACTTATATTATTATCAATATAACATGCATTATTACCCATATTATGCAGTTATTATAGCTAGAACTATAATAAATATACGTATTACTTTTTTTATCATCAATATAACATGCATTATTACGCATATAATGCAGTTATTATCGATAGAACTATAATAAATATACTTATTACTTTTATTATTATCAATATAACAGGCACACTTCGCCATATTTTACTAGTACTATCGCTAGGACTGTAATAATTATACTTATTACTCCTGATATTATCAATATGACATGCATTATTACCCATATAATGGGGTTATTAGCGCTAGAACTGTAATAATTATACTTATTACTTATATTATTATCAATATAACATGCATTATTACCCATATTATGCAGTTATTATCGATAGAACTGTAATAAATATACTTATTACTTTTATTATTATCAATATAACATGCACTATTAGCCATATTGTACAATTATTATAGCTAGAACTATAATAATTATACTTATTACTTTTGTTATTATCAATATAACATGCATTATTACCCATATAATGGAATTATTATCGCTAGAACTGTAATAATTATACTTATTACTCCCGATATTATCAATATTACATGCATTATTACCCATGTTATGCAGTTATTATCGCTAGAACTATAATAAATATACGTATTACTTTTATTGTCATCAATTTAACATGCATTTTTACCCATATAATGGAGTTATTATCGCTAGAACTGTAATAATTATACTCATTAATTATATTATTATCAATATAACATGCATTATTACCCATATAATGGAGTTATTATCGCTAGAACTGTAATAATTATACTTATTACTTATATTATTATCAATATAACATGCATTATTAGCCATATTGTACAATTATTATAGCTAGAACTATAATAATTATACTCATTACTTATATTATTATCAATATAACATGCATTATTACCCATATAATGGAGTTATTATCGCTAGAACTGTAATAATTATACTTATTACTTATATTATTATCAATATAACATGCATTATTACCCATATAATGCAGTTATTATCGCTAGAACTATAATAAATATACGTATTACTTTTATTATCGTCAATATAACATGCATTATTACCCATGTTATGCAGTTATTATCGATAGAACTGTAATAAATATACTTATTACTTTTATTATTATCAATATAACATGCACTATTAGCCATATTGTACAATTGTTATCGCTAGATCTATAATAATTATACTTATTAGTCCCGATATTATCAATATGACATGCATTATTATCCATATAATGGAGTTATTATTGCTAGAACTGTAATAATTATACTTATTACTTATATTATTATCAATATAACATGCATTATTACCCATATAATGGAGTTATTATCGCTAGACCTGTAATAATTATACTCATTACTTATATTATTATCAATATAACATGCATTATTTCCCATATAATGGAGTTATTATCGCTAGAACTGTAATAATTATACTCATTACTTATATTATTATCAATATAACATGCATTATTACCCATATAATGGAGTTATTATCGCTAGAACTGTAATAATTATACTTATTACTTATATTATTATCAATATAACATGCATTATTACCCATATTATGCAGTTATTATAGCTAGAACTATAATAAATATACGTATTACTTTTTTTATCATCAATATAACATGCATTATTACGCATATAATGCAGTTATTATCGATAGAACTATAATAAATATACTTATTACTTTTATTATTATCAATATAACAGGCACACTTCGCCATATTTTACTAGTACTATCGCTAGGACTGTAATAATTATACTTATTACTCCCGATATTATCAATATGACATGCATTATTACCCATATAATGGGGTTATTAGCGCTAGAACTGTAATAATTATACTTATTACTTATATTATTATCAATATAACATGCATTATTACCCATATTATGCAGTTATTATCGATAGAACTGTAATAAATATACTTATTACTTTTATTATGATCAATATAACATGCACTATTAGCCATATTGTACAATTATTATAGCTAGAACTATAATAATTATACTTATTACTTTTGTTATTATCAATATAACATGCATTATTACCCATATAATGGAGTTATTATCGCTAGAACTGTAATAATTATACTTATTACTTATATTATTATCAATATAACATGCATTATTACCCATATTATGCAGTTATTATAGCTAGAACTATAATAAATATACGTATTACTTTTATTATCATCAATATAACATGCATTATTATCCATATTATGCAGTTATTATCGATAGAACTATAATAAATATACTTATTACTTTTATTATTATCAATATAACATGCATTATTACCCATATAATGCAGTTATTATCGCTAGAACTGTAATAGTTATACTTATTACTTATATTATTATCAATATAACAAGCATTATTACCCATATAATGGAGTTATTATCGCTAGAACTGTAATAATTATACTCATTACTTATATTATTATCAATATAACAGGCACTCTTAGCCATATTTTACTAGTATTATCGCTAGGACTGTAATAATTATACTTATTACTCCCGATATTATCAATATGACATGCATTATTACCCATATAATGGGGTTATTATCGCTAGAACTGTAATAATTATACTGATTACTTATATTATTATCAATATAACATGCATTATTACCCATATTATGCAGTTATTATCGATAGAACTGTAATAAATATACTTATTACTTTTATTATTATCAATATAACATGCACTATTAGCCATATTGTACAATTATTATAGCTAGAGCTATAATAATTATACTTTTTACTTTTATTATTATCAATATAACATGCATTATTACCCATATAATGGAGTTATTATCGCTAGAACTGTAATAATTATACTTATTACTCCCGATATTATCAATATCACATGCATTATTACCCATGTTATGCAGTTATTATCGCTAGAACTATAATAAATATACGTATTACTTTTATTGTCATCAATATAACATGCATTATTACCCATATTATGCAGTTATTATCGCTAGAACTGTAATAATTATACTTATTACTTATATTATTATCAATATAACATGCATTATTACCCATATTATGCAGTTATTATAGCTAGAACTATAATAAATATACGTATTACTTTTTTTATCATCAATATAACATGCATTATTACGCATATAATGCAGTTATTATCGATAGAACTATAATAAATATACTTATTACTTTTATTATTATCAATATAACAGGCACACTTCGCCATATTTTACTAGTACTATCGCTAGGACTGTAATAATTATACTTATTACTCCCGATATTATCAATATGACATGCATTATTACCCATATAATGGGGTTATTAGCGCTAGAACTGTAATAATTATACTTATTACTTATATTATTATCAATATAACATGCATTATTACCCATATTATGCAGTTATTATCGATAGAACTGTAATAAATATACTTATTACTTTTATTATTATCAATATAACATGCACTATTAGCCATATTGTACAATTATTATAGCTAGAACTATAATAATTATACTTATTACTTTTGTTATTATCAATATAACATGCATTATTACCCATATAATGGAATTATTATCGCTAGAACTGTAATAATTATACTTATTACTCCCGATATTATCAATATTACATGCATTATTACCCATGTTATGCAGTTATTATCGCTAGAACTATAATAAATATACGTATTACTTTTATTGTCATCAATTTAACATGCATTTTTACCCATATAATGGAGTTATTATCGCTAGAACTGTAATAATTATACTCATTAATTATATTATTATCAATATAACATGCATTATTACCCATATAATGCAGTTATTATCGCTAGAACTATAATAAATATACGTATTACTTTTATTATCGTCAATATAACATGCATTATTACCCATGTTATGCAGTTATTATCGATAGAACTGTAATAAATATACTTATTACTTTTATTATTATCAATATAACATGCACTATTAGCCATATTGTACAATTGTTATCGCTAGATCTATAATAATTATACTTATTAGTCCCGATATTATCAATATGACATGCATTATTATCCATATAATGGAGTTATTATTGCTAGAACTGTAATAATTATACTTATTACTTATATTATTATCAATATAACATGCATTATTACCCATATAATGGAGTTATTATCGCTAGACCTGTAATAATTATACTCATTACTTATATTATTATCAATATAACATGCATTATTACCCATATAATGGAGTTATTATCGCTAGAACTGTAATAATTATACTCATTACTTATATTATTATCAATATAACATGCATTATTACCCATATAATGGAGTTATTATCGCTAGAACTGTAATAATTATACTTATTACTTATATTATTATCAATATAACATGCATTATTACCCATATTATGCAGTTATTATAGCTAGAACTATAATAAATATACGTATTACTTTTATTATCATCAATATAACATGCATTATTACCCATATTATGCAGTTATTATCGATAGAACTATAATAAATATACTTATTACTTTTATTATTATCAATATAACATGCATTATTACCCATATAATGCAGTTATTATCGCTAGAACTGTAATAGTTATACTTATTCCTTATATTATTATCAATATAACAAGCATTATTACCCATATAATGGAGTTATTATCGCTAGAACTGTAATAATTATACTCATTACTTATATTATTATCAATATAACTTGCATTATTACCCATATAATGGAGTTATTATCGCTAGAACTGTAATAATTATACTTATTACTTATATTATTATCAATATAACAGGCACTCTTAGCCATATTTTACTAGTATTATCGCTAGGACTGTAATAATTATACTTATTACTCCCGATATTATCAATATGACATGCATTATTACCCATATAATGGGGTTATTATCGCTAGAACTGTAATAATTATACTGATTACTTATATTATTATCAATATAACATGCATTATTACCCATATTATGCAGTTATTATCGATAGAACTGTAATAAATATACTTATTACTTTTATTATTATCAATATAACATGCATTATTACCCATATTGTGCAGTTATTATAGCTAGCACTATAATAAATATACGTATTACTTTTTTTATCATCAATATAACATGCATTATTACGCATGTAATGCAGTTATTATCGATAGAACTATAATAAATATACTTATTACTTTTATTATTATCAATATAACATGCACTATTAGCCATATTTTACTATTATTATCGCTAGAACTATAATAATTATTCTTATTACTCCCGATATTATCAATATAACTTGCATTATTACCCATATAATGCAGTTACTACCGCTAGAATTGTAATAATTATACTTATTACTTATATTATTATCAATATAACATGCATTATTACCCATATTATGCAGTTATTATCAATAGAACTGTAATAAATATACTTATTACTTTTATTATTATCAATATAACATGCACTATTAGCCATATTGTACAATTATTATAGCTAGAAGTATAATAATTATACTTATTACTTATATTATTATCAAAATAACATGCATTATTACCCATATAATGGAATTATTATCGCTAGAACTGTAATAATTATACTTATTACTCCCGATATTATCAATATTACATGCATTATTACCCATGTTATGCAGTTATTATCGCTAGAACTATAATAAATATACGTATTACTTTTATTGTCATCAATATAACATGCATTATTACCCATATAATGGAGTTATTATCGCTAGAACTGTAATAATTATACTCATTCCTTATATTATTAGCAATATAGCGTGCATTATTACCCATATAATGGAGTTATTATCGCTAGAACTGTAATAATTATACTTATTACTTATATTATTATCAATAGAACATGCATTATTACCCATATTATGCAGTTATTGTAGCTAGCACTATAATAAATATACGTATTACTTTTTTTATCATCAATATAACATGCATTATTACGCATATAATGCAGTTATTATCGATAGAACTATAATAAATATACTTATTACTTTTATTATTATCAATATAACATGCACTATTATCCATATTTTACTATTATTATCGCTAGAACTATAATAATTATTCTTATTACTCCCGATATTATCAATATAACTTGCATTATTACCCATATAATGCAGTTACTACCGCTAGAATTGTAATAATTGTACTTATTACTTATATTATTATCAATATAACATGCATTATTACCCATATTATGCAGTTATTATCGATAGAACTGTAATAAATATACTTATTGCTTATATTATTATCAATATAACATGCATTATTACCGATATAATGGAGTTATTATCGCTAGAACTGTAATAATTATACTCATTACCTATATTATTATCAATATAACATGCATTATTACCCATATAATGGAGTTATAATCGCTAGAACTATAATAAATATACTTATTACTTATATTATTGTCAATATAACATGCATTATTACCCATATTATGCAGTTATTATCGATAGAACTGTAATAAATATACTTATTACTTATATTATTATCAATATAACATGCATTATTACCCATATAATGGAGTTATTATCGCTAGAACTGTAATAATTATACTTATTACTTATATTATTAGCAATATAGCGTGCATTATTACCCATATTATGCAGTTATTATCGCTAGAACTGTAATAATTATACTTATTACTTATATTATTATCAATATAACATGCATTATTACCCATATAATGGAGTTATTATAGCTAGAACTATAATAAATATACGTATTACTTTTATTATCATCAATATAACATGCATTATTACCCATATTATGCAGTTATTATCGATAGAACTATAATAAATATACTTATTACTTTTATTATTATCAATATAACATGCATTATTACCCATATAATGCAGTTATTATCGCTAGAACTGTAATAATTATACTTATTACTTATATTATTATCAATATAGCATGCATTATTACCCATATAATGGAGTTATTTTCTCTAGAACTGTAATAATTATACTCATTACTTATATTATTATCAATATAACATGCATTATTACCCATATAATGGAGTTATTATCGCTAGAACTGTAATAATTATACTTATTACTTATATTATTATCAATATAACATGCATTATTACCCATATTATGCAGTTATTATAGCTAGCACTATAATAAATATACGTATTACTTTTCTTATCATCAATATAACATGCATTATTACGCATATAATGCAGTTATTATCGATAGAACTATAATAAATATACACATTACTTTTATTATTATTAATATATCATGCATTATTACCCATATAATGCAGTTATTATCGGTAGAACTGTAATAATTGTACTTATTACTTACATTATTATCAATATAACATGCATTATTACCCATATAATGGTATTATTATCCATGAACTGTAATAATTATACTTATTACTTATATTATTATCAATATAACATGCATTATTACCCATATTATGCAGTTATTATCGATAGAACTATAATAAATATACTCATTACTTTTATTATTATCAATATAACATGCATTATTACCCATATAATGCAGTTATTATCGGTAGAACTGTAATAATTGTACTTATTACTTACATTATTATCAATATAACATGCATTATTACCCATATAATGGTGTTATTATCGCTAGAACTGTAATAATTATACTTATTACTTATATTATTATCAATATAACATGCATTATTACCCATATAATGCAGTTATTATCGACAGAAGTAAAATAAATATACTTATTACTCCCGATATTATCAATATAACATCCATTACTACCCATATTATGCAGTTATTATCGATAAAACTGTATTAAATATACTTTTTACTTTTATTATTATCAATATAACATGCATTGTTACGCATATTATGAAGTTATAATCGCTAGAACTATAATAAATATACTTATTACTTATATTATTGTCAATATAACATGCATTATTACCCATATTATGCAGTTATTATCGATAGAACTGTAATAAATATACTTATTACTTATATTATTAACAATATAACATGCATTATTACCCATATAATGGAGTTATTATCGCTAGAACTGTAATAATTATACTCATTCCTTATATTATTAGCAATATAGCGTGCATTATTACCCATATAATGGAGTTATTATCGCTAGAACTGTAATAATTATACTTATTACTTATATTATTATCAATATAACATGCATTATTACCCATATTATGCAGTTATTGTAGCTAGCACTATAATAAATATACGTATTACTTTTTTTATCATCAATATAACATGCATTATTACGCATATAATGCAGTTATTATCGATAGAACTATAATAAATATACTTATTACTTTTATTATTATCAATATAACATGCACTATTATCCATATTTTACTATTATTATCGCTAGAACTATAATAATTATTCTTATTACTCCCGATATTATCAATATAACTTGCATTATTACCCATATAATGCAGTTACTACCGCTAGAATTGTAATAATTATACTTATTACTTATATTATTATCAATATAACATGCATTATTACCCATATTATGCAGTTATTATCGATAGAACTGTAATAAATATACTTATTGCTTATATTATTATCAATATAACATGCATTATTACCGATATAATGGAGTTATTATCGCTAGAACTGTAATAATTATACTCATTACCTATATTATTATCAATATAACATGCATTATTACCCATATAATGGAGTTATTATCGCTAGAACTGTAATAATTATACTTATTACTTATATTATTATCAATATAACATGCATTATTACCCATATAATGCAGTTATTATCGATAGAACTGTAATAAATATACTTACTACTTTAATTATCATCAATATAACATGCATTATTACCCATATTATGCAGTTATTATCGATAGAACTATAATAAATATACTCATTACTTTTATTATTATCAATATAACATGCATTATTACCCATATAATGCAGTTATTATCGGTAGAACTGTAATAATTGTACTTATTACTTACATTATTATCAATATAACATGCATTATTACCCATATAATGGTGTTATTATCGCTAGAACTGTAATAATTATACTTATTACTTATATTATTATCAATATAACATGCATTATTACCCATATAATGCAGTTATTATCGACAGAAGTAAAATAAATATACTTATTACTCCCGATATTATCAATATAACATCCATTACTACCCATATTATGCAGTTATTATCGATAAAACTGTATTAAATATACTTTTTACTTTTATTATTATCAATATAACATGCATTGTTACGCATATTATGAAGTTATAATCGCTAGAACTATAATAAATATACTTATTACTTATATTATTGTCAATATAACATGCATTATTACCCATATTATGCAGTTATTATCGATAGAACTGTAATAAATATACTTATTACTTATATTATTATCAATATAACATGCATTATTACCCATATAATGGAGTTATTATCGCTAGAACTGTAATAATTATACTTATTACTTATATTATTAGCAATATAGCGTGCATTATTACCCATATTATGCAGTTATTATCGCTAGAACTGTAATAATTATACTTATTACTTATATTATTATCAATATAACATGCATTATTACCCATATAATGGAGTTATTATAGCTAGAACTATAATAAATATACGTATTACTTTTATTATCATCAATATAACATGCATTATTACCCATATTATGCAGTTATTATCGATAGAACTATAATAAATATACTTATTACTTTTATTATTATCAATATAACATGCATTATTACCCATATAATGCAGTTATTATCGCTAGAACTGTAATAATTATACTTATTACTTATATTATTATCAATATAGCATGCATTATTACCCATATAATGGAGTTATTTTCTCTAGAACTGTAATAATTATACTCATTACTTATATTATTATCAATATAACATGCATTATTACCCATATAATGGAGTTATTATCGCTAGAACTGTAATAATTATACTTATTACTTATATTATTATCAATATAACATGCATTATTACCCATATTATGCAGTTATTATAGCTAGCACTATAATAAATATACGTATTACTTTTCTTATCATCAATATAACATGCATTATTACGCATATAATGCAGTTATTATCGATAGAACTATAATAAATATACACATTACTTTTATTATTATTAATATATCATGCATTATTACCCATATAATGCAGTTATTATCGGTAGAACTGTAATAATTGTACTTATTACTTACATTATTATCAATATAACATGCATTATTACCCATATAATGGTATTATTATCCATGAACTGTAATAATTATACTTATTACTTATATTATTATCAATATAACATGCATTATTACCCATATTATGCAGTTATTATCGATAGAACTATAATAAATATACTCATTACTTTTATTATTATCAATATAACATGCATTATTACCCATATAATGCAGTTATTATCGGTAGAACTGTAATAATTGTACTTATTACTTACATTATTATCAATATAACATGCATTATTACCCATATAATGGTGTTATTATCGCTAGAACTGTAATAATTATACTTATTACTTATATTATTATCAATATAACATGCATTATTACCCATATAATGCAGTTATTATCGACAGAAGTAAAATAAATATACTTATTACTCCCGATATTATCAATATAACATCCATTACTACCCATATTATGCAGTTATTATCGATAAAACTGTATTAAATATACTTTTTACTTTTATTATTATCAATATAACATGCATTGTTACGCATATTATGAAGTTATAATCGCTAGAACTATAATAAATATACTTATTACTTATATTATTGTCAATATAACATGCATTATTACCCATATTATGCAGTTATTATCGATAGAACTGTAATAATTATACTTATTACTTATATTATTAGCAATATAGCGTGCATTATTACCCATATTATGCAGTTATTATCGCTAGAACTGTAATAATTATACTTATTACTTATATTATTATCAATATAACATGCATTATTACCCATATAATGGAGTTATTATCGCTAGAACTGTAATAATTATACTCATTACTTATATTATTATCAATATAACATGCATTATTACCCATATAATGGAGTTATTATAGCTAGAACTATAATAAATATACGTATTACTTTTATTATCATCAATATAACATGCATTATTACCCATATTATGCAGTTATTATCGATAGAACTATAATAAATATACTTATTACTTTTATTATTATCAATATAACATGCATTATTACCCATATAATGCAGTTATTATCGCTAGAACTGTAATAATTATGCTTATTACTTATATTATTATCAATATAACATGCACTATTACCCATATAATGGAGTTATTTTCTCTAGAACTGTAATAATTATACTCATTACTTATATTATTATCAATATAACATGCATTATTACCCATATAATGGAGTTATTATCGCTAGAACTGTAATAATTATACTTATTACTTATATTATTATCAATATAACATGCATTATTACCCATATTATGCAGTTATTATAGCTAGCACTATAATAAATATACGTATTACTTTTCTTATCATCAATATAACATGCATTATTACGCATATAATGCAGTTATTATCGATAGAACTATAATAAATATACACATTACTTTTATTATTATCAATATATCATGCATTATTACCCATATAATGCAGTTATTATCGACAGAAGTAAAATAAATATACTTATTACTCCCGATATTATCAATATAACATCCATTACTACCCATATTATGCAGTTATTATCGATAGAACTGCATTAAATATACTTTTTACTTTAATTATTATCAATATAACATGCGCTATTAGCCATATTGTACAATTATTATCGCTAGAACTATAATAATTATACCTGTTAGTCCCGATATTATCAATATGACATGCATTATTATCCATATAATGGAGTTATTATTGCTAGAACTGTAATAATTATACTTATTACTTATATTATTAGCAATATAGCGTGCATTATTACCCATATTATGCAGTTATTATCGCTAGAACTGTAATAATTATACTTATAACTTATATTATTATCAATATAACATGCATTATTACCCATATAATGGAGTTATTATCGCTAGACCTGTAATAATTATACTCATTACTTATATTATTATCAATATAATATGCATTATTACGCATATAATGGAGTTATTATCGCTAGAACTGTAATAATTATACTTATTACTTATATCATTATCAATATAACATGCATTATTACCCATATTATGCAGTTATTATCGACAGAAGTATAATAAATGTACTTATTACTTTTATTATTATCCATATAACAGGCACTCTTAGATTTATTTTACTAGTATTATCGCTAGAACTGTAATAATTATACTTATTACTCCCGATATTATCAATATAACATCCATTACTACCCAAATTATGCAGTTATTATCGCTAGAACTGTAATAATTATACTTATTACTTATATTATTATCAATATAACATGCATTATTACCCATATAATGGAGTTATTATAGCTAGAACTATAATAAATATACGTATTACTTTTATTATCATCAATATAACATGCATTATTACCCATATTATGCAGTTATTATCGATAGAACTATAATAAATATACTTATTACTTTTATTATTATCAATATAACATGCATTATTACCCATATAATGCAGTTATTATCGCTAGAACTGTAATAATTATACTTATTACTTATAGTATTATCAATATAACATGCATTATTACCCATATAATGGAGTTATTTTCTCTAGAACTGTAATAATTATACTCATTACTTATATTATTATCAATATAACATGCATTATTACCCATATAATGGAGTTATTATCGCTAGAACTGTAATAATTATACTTATTACTTATATTATTATCAATATAACATGCATTATTACCCATATTATGCAGTTATTATAGCTAGCACTATAATAAATATACGTATTACTTTTTTTATCATCAATATAACATGCATTATTACGCATGTAATGCAGTTATTATCGATAGAACTATAATAAATATACTTATTACTTTTATTATTATCAATATAACATGCACTATTAGCCATATTTTACTATTATTATCGCTAGAACTATAATAATTATTCTTATTACTCCCGATATTATCAATATAACTTGCATTATTACCCATATAATGCAGTTACTACCGCTAGAATTGTAATAATTATACTTATTACTTATATTATTATCAATATAACATGCATTATTACCCATATTATGCAGTTATTATCAATAGAACTGTAATAAATATACTTATTACTTTTATTATTATCAATATAACATGCACTATTAGCCATATTGTACAATTATTATAGCTAGAAGTATAATAATTATACTTATTACTTATATTATTATCAAAATAACATGCATTATTACCCATATAATGGAATTATTATCGCTAGAACTGTAATAATTATACTTATTACTCCCGATATTATCAATATTACATGCATTATTACCCATGTTATGCAGTTATTATCGCTAGAACTATAATAAATATACGTATTACTTTTATTGTCATCAATATAACATGCATTATTACCCATATAATGGAGTTATTATCGCTAGAACTGTAATAATTATACTCATTCCTTATATTATTAGCAATATAGCGTGCATTATTACCCATATAATGGAGTTATTATCGCTAGAACTGTAATAATTATACTTATTACTTATATTATTATCAATAGAACATGCATTATTACCCATATTATGCAGTTATTGTAGCTAGCACTATAATAAATATACGTATTACTTTTTTTATCATCAATATAACATGCATTATTACGCATATAATGCAGTTATTATCGATAGAACTATAATAAATATACTTATTACTTTTATTATTATCAATATAACATGCACTATTATCCATATTTTACTATTATTATCGCTAGAACTATAATAATTATTCTTATTACTCCCGATATTATCAATATAACTTGCATTATTACCCATATAATGCAGTTACTACCGCTAGAATTGTAATAATTGTACTTATTACTTATATTATTATCAATATAACATGCATTATTACCCATATTATGCAGTTATTATCGATAGAACTGTAATAAATATACTTATTGCTTATATTATTATCAATATAACATGCATTATTACCGATATAATGGAGTTATTATCGCTAGAACTGTAATAATTATACTCATTACCTATATTATTATCAATATAACATGCATTATTACCCATATAATGGAGTTATAATCGCTAGAACTATAATAAATATACTTATTACTTATATTATTGTCAATATAACATGCATTATTACCCATATTATGCAGTTATTATCGATAGAACTGTAATAAATATACTTATTACTTATATTATTATCAATATAACATGCATTATTACCCATATAATGGAGTTATTATCGCTAGAACTGTAATAATTATACTTATTACTTATATTATTAGCAATATAGCGTGCATTATTACCCATATTATGCAGTTATTATCGCTAGAACTGTAATAATTATACTTATTACTTATATTATTATCAATATAACATGCATTATTACCCATATAATGGAGTTATTATAGCTAGAACTATAATAAATATACGTATTACTTTTATTATCATCAATATAACATGCATTATTACCCATATTATGCAGTTATTATCGATAGAACTATAATAAATATACTTATTACTTTTATTATTATCAATATAACATGCATTATTACCCATATAATGCAGTTATTATCGCTAGAACTGTAATAATTATACTTATTACTTATATTATTATCAATATAGCATGCATTATTACCCATATAATGGAGTTATTTTCTCTAGAACTGTAATAATTATACTCATTACTTATATTATTATCAATATAACATGCATTATTACCCATATAATGGAGTTATTATCGCTAGAACTGTAATAATTATACTTATTACTTATATTATTATCAATATAACATGCATTATTACCCATATTATGCAGTTATTATAGCTAGCACTATAATAAATATACGTATTACTTTTCTTATCATCAATATAACATGCATTATTACGCATATAATGCAGTTATTATCGATAGAACTATAATAAATATACACATTACTTTTATTATTATTAATATATCATGCATTATTACCCATATAATGCAGTTATTATCGGTAGAACTGTAATAATTGTACTTATTACTTACATTATTATCAATATAACATGCATTATTACCCATATAATGGTATTATTATCCATGAACTGTAATAATTATACTTATTACTTATATTATTATCAATATAACATGCATTATTACCCATATTATGCAGTTATTATCGATAGAACTATAATAAATATACTCATTACTTTTATTATTATCAATATAACATGCATTATTACCCATATAATGCAGTTATTATCGGTAGAACTGTAATAATTGTACTTATTACTTACATTATTATCAATATAACATGCATTATTACCCATATAATGGTGTTATTATCGCTAGAACTGTAATAATTATACTTATTACTTATATTATTATCAATATAACATGCATTATTACCCATATAATGCAGTTATTATCGACAGAAGTAAAATAAATATACTTATTACTCCCGATATTATCAATATAACATCCATTACTACCCATATTATGCAGTTATTATCGATAAAACTGTATTAAATATACTTTTTACTTTTATTATTATCAATATAACATGCATTGTTACGCATATTATGAAGTTATAATCGCTAGAACTATAATAAATATACTTATTACTTATATTATTGTCAATATAACATGCATTATTACCCATATTATGCAGTTATTATCGATAGAACTGTAATAAATATACTTATTACTTATATTATTAACAATATAACATGCATTATTACCCATATAATGGAGTTATTATCGCTAGAACTGTAATAATTATACTCATTCCTTATATTATTAGCAATATAGCGTGCATTATTACCCATATAATGGAGTTATTATCGCTAGAACTGTAATAATTATACTTATTACTTATATTATTATCAATATAACATGCATTATTACCCATATTATGCAGTTATTGTAGCTAGCACTATAATAAATATACGTATTACTTTTTTTATCATCAATATAACATGCATTATTACGCATATAATGCAGTTATTATCGATAGAACTATAATAAATATACTTATTACTTTTATTATTATCAATATAACATGCACTATTATCCATATTTTACTATTATTATCGCTAGAACTATAATAATTATTCTTATTACTCCCGATATTATCAATATAACTTGCATTATTACCCATATAATGCAGTTACTACCGCTAGAATTGTAATAATTATACTTATTACTTATATTATTATCAATATAACATGCATTATTACCCATATTATGCAGTTATTATCGATAGAACTGTAATAAATATACTTATTGCTTATATTATTATCAATATAACATGCATTATTACCGATATAATGGAGTTATTATCGCTAGAACTGTAATAATTATACTCATTACCTATATTATTATCAATATAACATGCATTATTACCCATATAATGGAGTTATTATCGCTAGAACTGTAATAATTATACTTATTACTTATATTATTATCAATATAACATGCATTATTACCCATATAATACAGTTATTATCGATAGAACTGTAATAAATATACTTACTACTTTAATTATCATCAATATAACATGCATTATTACCCATATTATGCAGTTATTATCGATAGAACTATAATAAATATACTCATTACTTTTATTATTATCAATATAACATGCATTATTACCCATATAATGCAGTTATTATCGGTAGAACTGTAATAATTGTACTTATTACTTACATTATTATCAATATAACATGCATTATTACCCATATAATGGTGTTATTATCGCTAGAACTGTAATAATTATACTTATTACTTATATTATTATCAATATAACATGCATTATTACCCATATAATGCAGTTATTATCGACAGAAGTAAAATAAATATACTTATTACTCCCGATATTATCAATATAACATCCATTACTACCCATATTATGCAGTTATTATCGATAAAACTGTATTAAATATACTTTTTACTTTTATTATTATCAATATAACATGCATTGTTACGCATATTATGAAGTTATAATCGCTAGAACTATAATAAATATACTTATTACTTATATTATTGTCAATATAACATGCATTATTACCCATATTATGCAGTTATTATCGATAGAACTGTAATAAATATACTTATTACTTATATTATTATCAATATAACATGCATTATTACCCATATAATGGAGTTATTATCGCTAGAACTGTAATAATTATACTTATTACTTATATTATTAGCAATATAGCGTGCATTATTACCCATATTATGCAGTTATTATCGCTAGAACTGTAATAATTATACTTATTACTTATATTATTATCAATATAACATGCATTATTACCCATATAATGGAGTTATTATAGCTAGAACTATAATAAATATACGTATTACTTTTATTATCATCAATATAACATGCATTATTACCCATATTATGCAGTTATTATCGATAGAACTATAATAAATATACTTATTACTTTTATTATTATCAATATAACATGCATTATTACCCATATAATGCAGTTATTATCGCTAGAACTGTAATAATTATACTTATTACTTATATTATTATCAATATAGCATGCATTATTACCCATATAATGGAGTTATTTTCTCTAGAACTGTAATAATTATACTCATTACTTATATTATTATCAATATAACATGCATTATTACCCATATAATGGAGTTATTATCGCTAGAACTGTAATAATTATACTTATTACTTATATTATTATCAATATAACATGCATTATTACCCATATTATGCAGTTATTATAGCTAGCACTATAATAAATATACGTATTACTTTTCTTATCATCAATATAACATGCATTATTACGCATATAATGCAGTTATTATCGATAGAACTATAATAAATATACACATTACTTTTATTATTATTAATATATCATGCATTATTACCCATATAATGCAGTTATTATCGGTAGAACTGTAATAATTGTACTTATTACTTACATTATTATCAATATAACATGCATTATTACCCATATAATGGTATTATTATCCATGAACTGTAATAATTATACTTATTACTTATATTATTATCAATATAACATGCATTATTACCCATATTATGCAGTTATTATCGATAGAACTATAATAAATATACTCATTACTTTTATTATTATCAATATAACATGCATTATTACCCATATAATGCAGTTATTATCGGTAGAACTGTAATAATTGTACTTATTACTTACATTATTATCAATATAACATGCATTATTACCCATATAATGGTGTTATTATCGCTAGAACTGTAATAATTATACTTATTACTTATATTATTATCAATATAACATGCATTATTACCCATATAATGCAGTTATTATCGACAGAAGTAAAATAAATATACTTATTACTCCCGATATTATCAATATAACATCCATTACTACCCATATTATGCAGTTATTATCGATAAAACTGTATTAAATATACTTTTTACTTTTATTATTATCAATATAACATGCATTGTTACGCATATTATGAAGTTATAATCGCTAGAACTATAATAAATATACTTATTACTTATATTATTGTCAATATAACATGCATTATTACCCATATTATGCAGTTATTATCGATAGAACTGTAATAATTATACTTATTACTTATATTATTAGCAATATAGCGTGCATTATTACCCATATTATGCAGTTATTATCGCTAGAACTGTAATAATTATACTTATTACTTATATTATTATCAATATAACATGCATTATTACCCATATAATGGAGTTATTATCGCTAGAACTGTAATAATTATACTCATTACTTATATTATTATCAATATAACATGCATTATTACCCATATAATGGAGTTATTATAGCTAGAACTATAATAAATATACGTATTACTTTTATTATCATCAATATAACATGCATTATTACCCATATTATGCAGTTATTATCGATAGAACTATAATAAATATACTTATTACTTTTATTATTATCAATATAACATGCATTATTACCCATATAATGCAGTTATTATCGCTAGAACTGTAATAATTATGCTTATTACTTATATTATTATCAATATAACATGCACTATTACCCATATAATGGAGTTATTTTCTCTAGAACTGTAATAATTATACTCATTACTTATATTATTATCAATATAACATGCATTATTACCCATATAATGGAGTTATTATCGCTAGAACTGTAATAATTATACTTATTACTTATATTATTATCAATATAACATGCATTATTACCCATATTATGCAGTTATTATAGCTAGCACTATAATAAATATACGTATTACTTTTCTTATCATCAATATAACATGCATTATTACGCATATAATGCAGTTATTATCGATAGAACTATAATAAATATACACATTACTTTTATTATTATCAATATATCATGCATTATTACCCATATAATGCAGTTATTATCGACAGAAGTAAAATAAATATACTTATTACTCCCGATATTATCAATATAACATCCATTACTACCCATATTATGCAGTTATTATCGATAGAACTGCATTAAATATACTTTTTACTTTAATTATTATCAATATAACATGCGCTATTAGCCATATTGTACAATTATTATCGCTAGAACTATAATAATTATACCTGTTAGTCCCGATATTATCAATATGACATGCATTATTATCCATATAATGGAGTTATTATTGCTAGAACTGTAATAATTATACTTATTACTTATATTATTAGCAATATAGCGTGCATTATTACCCATATTATGCAGTTATTATCGCTAGAACTGTAATAATTATACTTATAACTTATATTATTATCAATATAACATGCATTATTACCCATATAATGGAGTTATTATCGCTAGACCTGTAATAATTATACTCATTACTTATATTATTATCAATATAATATGCATTATTACGCATATAATGGAGTTATTATCGCTAGAACTGTAATAATTATACTTATTACTTATATCATTATCAATATAACATGCATTATTACCCATATTATGCAGTTATTATCGACAGAAGTATAATAAATGTACTTATTACTTTTATTATTATCCATATAACAGGCACTCTTAGATTTATTTTACTAGTATTATCGCTAGAACTGTAATAATTATACTTATTACTCCCGATATTATCAATATAACATCCATTACTACCCAAATTATGCAGTTATTATCGCTAGAACTGTAATAATTATACTTATTACTTATATTATTATCAATATAACATGCATTATTACCCATATAATGGAGTTATTATAGCTAGAACTATAATAAATATACGTATTACTTTTATTATCATCAATATAACATGCATTATTACCCATATTATGCAGTTATTATCGATAGAACTATAATAAATATACTTATTACTTTTATTATTATCAATATAACATGCATTATTACCCATATAATGCAGTTATTATCGCTAGAACTGTAATAATTATACTTATTACTTATAGTATTATCAATATAACATGCATTATTACCCATATAATGGAGTTATTTTCTCTAGAACTGTAATAATTATACTCATTACTTATATTATTATCAATATAACATGCATTATTACCCATATAATGGAGTTATTATCGCTAGAACTGTAATAATTATACTTATTACTTATATTATTATCAATATAACATGCATTATTACCCATATTATGCAGTTATTATAGCTAGCACTATAATAAATATACGTATTACTTTTCTTATCATCAATATAACATGCATTATTACGCATATAATGCAGTTATTATCGATAGAACTATAATAAATATACACATTACTTTTATTATTATTAATATATCATGCATTATTACCCATATAATGCAGTTATTATCGGTAGAACTGTAATAATTGTACTTATTACTTACATTATTATCAATATAACATGCATTATTACCCATATAATGGTATTATTATCCATGAACTGTAATAATTATACTTATTACTTATATTATTATCAATATAACATGCATTATTACCCATATTATGCAGTTATTATCGATAGAACTATAATAAATATACTCATTACTTTTATTATTATCAATATAACATGCATTATTACCCATATAATGCAGTTATTATCGGTAGAACTGTAATAATTGTACTTATTACTTACATTATTATCAATATAACATGCATTATTACCCATATAATGGTGTTATTATCGCTAGGACTGTAATAATTATACTTATTACTTATATTATTATCAATATAACATGCATTATTACCCATATAATGCAGTTATTATCGACAGAAGTAAAATAAATATACTTATTACTCCCGATATTATCAATATAACATCCATTACTACCCATATTATGCAGTTATTATCGATAAAACTGTATTAAATATACTTTTTACTTTTATTATTATCAATATAACATGCATTGTTACGCATATTATGAAGTTATAATCGCTAGAACTATAATAAATATACTTATTACTTATATTATTGTCAATATAACATGCATTATTACCCATATTATGCAGTTATTATCGATAGAACTGTAATAAATATACTTATTACTTATATTATTATCAATATAACATGCATTATTACCCATATAATGGAGTTATTATCGCTAGAACTGTAATAATTATACTTATTACTTATATTATTAGCAATATAGCGTGCATTATTACCCATATTATGCAGTTATTATCGCTAGAACTGTAATAATTATACTTATTACTTATATTATTATCAATATAACATGCATTATTACCCATATAATGGAGTTATTATCGCTAGAACTGTAATAATTATACTCATTACTTATATTATTATCAATATAACATGCATTATTACCCATATAATGGAGTTATTATAGCTAGAACTATAATAAATATACGTATTACTTTTATTATCATCAATATAACATGCATTATTACCCATATTATGCAGTTATTATCGATAGAACTATAATAAATATACTTATTACTTTTATTATTATCAATATAACATGCATTATTACCCATATAATGCAGTTATTATCGCTAGAACTGTAATAATTATGCTTATTACTTATATTATTATCAATATAACATGCATTATTACCCATATAATGGAGTTATTTTCTCTAGAACTGTAATAATTATACTCATGACTTATATTATTATCAATATAACATGCATTATTACCCATATAATGCAGTTATTATCGCTAGAACTGTAATAATTATACTTATTACTTATATTATTATCAATATAACATGCATTATTACCCATATAATGGAGTTATTTTCTCTAGAACTGTAATAATTATACTCATTACTTATATTATTATCAATATAACATGCATTATTACCCATATAATGGAGTTATTATCGCTAGAACTATAATAATTATACTTATTACTTATATTATTATCAATATAACATGCATTATTACCCATATTATGCAGTTATTATCGATAGAACTATAATAAATATACTCATTACTTTTATTATTATCAATATAACATGCATTATTACCCATATAATGCAGTTATTATCGGTAGAACTGTAATAATTGTACTTATTACTTACATTATTATCAATATAACATGCATTATTACCCATATAATGGTGTTATTATCGCTAGGACTGTAATAATTATACTTATTACTTATATTATTATCAATATAACATGCATTATTACCCATATAATGCAGTTATTATCGACAGAAGTAAAATAAATATACTTATTACTCCCGATATTATCAATATAACATCCATTACTACCCATATTATGCAGTTATTATCGATAAAACTGTATTAAATATACTTTTTACTTTTATTATTATCAATATAACATGCATTGTTACGCATATTATGAAGTTATAATCGCTAGAACTATAATAAATATACTTATTACTTATATTATTGTCAATATAACATGCATTATTACCCATATTATGCAGTTATTATCGATAGAACTGTAATAAATATACTTATTACTTATATTATTATCAATATAACATGCATTATTACCCATATAATGGAGTTATTATCGCTAGAACTGTAATAATTATACTTATTACTTATATTATTAGCAATATAGCGTGCATTATTACCCATATTATGCAGTTATTATCGCTAGAACTGTAATAATTATACTTATTACTTATATTATTATCAATATAACATGCATTATTACCCATATAATGGAGTTATTATCGCTAGAACTGTAATAATTATACTCATTACTTATATTATTATCAATATAACATGCATTATTACCCATATAATGGAGTTATTATAGCTAGAACTATAATAAATATACGTATTACTTTTATTATCATCAATATAACATGCATTATTACCCATATTATGCAGTTATTATCGATAGAACTATAATAAATATACTTATTACTTTTATTATTATCAATATAACATGCATTATTACCCATATAATGCAGTTATTATCGCTAGAACTGTAATAATTATACTTATTACTTATATTATTATCAATATAACATGCATTATTACCCATATAATGGAGTTATTTTCTCTAGAACTGTAATAATTATACTCATTACTTATATTATTATCAATATAACATGCATTATTACCCATATAATGGAGTTATTATCGCTAGAACTGTAATAATTATACTTATTACTTATATTATTATCAATATAACATGCATTATTACCCATATTATGCAGTTATTATAGCTAGCACTATAATAAATATACGTATTACTTTTCTTATCATCAATATAACATGCATTATTACGCATATAATGCAGTTATTATCGATAGAACTATAATAAATATACACATTACTTTTATTATTATCAATATATCATGCATTATTACCCATATAATGCAGTTATTATCGGTAGAACTGTAATAATTGTACTTATTACTTACATTATTATCAATATAACATGCATTATTACCCATATAATGGTATTATTATCCATGAACTGTAATAATTATACTTATTACTTATATTATTATCAATATAACATGCATTATTACCCATATAATGCAGTTATTATCGACAGAAGTAAAATAAATATACTTATTACTCCCGATATTATCAATATAACATCCATTACTACCCATATTATGCAGTTATTATCGATAGAACTGCATTAAATATACTTTTTACTTTTATTATTATCAATATAACATGCGCTATTAGCCATATTGTACAATTATTATCGCTAGAACTATAATAATTATACTTATTAGTCCCGATATTATCAATATGACATGCATTATTATCCATATAATGGAGTTATTATCGCTAGACCTGTAATAATTATACTCATTACTTATATTATTATCAATATAATATGCATTATTACGCATATAATGGAGTTATTATCGCTAGAACTGTAATAATTATACTTATTACTTATATCATTATCAATATAACATGCATTATTACCCATATTATGCAGTTATTATCGACAGAAGTATAATAAATGTACTTATTACTTTTATTATTATCCATATAACAGGCACTCTTAGATTTATTTTACTAGTATTATCGCTAGAACTGTAATAATTATACTTATTACTCCCGATATTATCAATATAACATCCATTACTACCCAAATTATGCAGTTATTATCGATAGAACTGTATTAAGTATACTTATTACTTATATTATTATCAATATAACATGCATTATTACCCATATTATGCAGTTATTATAGCTAGAACTATAATAAATATACGTATTACTTTTATTATCATCAATATAGCATGCATTATTACCCATATTATGCAGTTATTATCGATAGAACTATAATAAATATACTTATTACTTTTATTATTATCAATATAACATGCATTACTACCCATATTATGCAGTTATTATCGATAGAACTATAATAAACATACGTATTACTTTCATTGTCATCAACATAACATGCATTATTACCCATATTATGCAGTTATTATCGATAGAACTGTAATAAATATCCTTATTACTTTTACTATTATGAATATATCATGCACTATTAGCCATATTTTACTATTATTATCGCTAGAACTATAATAATTATACTTATTACTCCCGATATTATCAATATAACATGCATTATTACCCATGTAATACAGTTATTATCGCTAGAACTGTAATAACTATACTTATTACTTATATTATTAGCAGTATAACGTGCATTATTACCCATATAATGCAGTTATTATAGCTAGAACTGTAATAATTATACTTATTACTTATATTATTCTCAATATAACATCCATTATTACCCATATTATGCAGTTACTATCGCTAGAACTATAATAAATATACGTATTACTTTCATTATCATCAGTATAACATGCATTATTACCCACATAATGGAGGTATTATCGCTAGAACTGTAATATTTATTCTTATTACTTATATTATTATCAATATAACATGCCTTATTACCCATATAATGCAGTTATTATCGCTAGAACTGTAATAATTATACTCATTACTTATATTATTAGCAATATAACGTGCATTATTACCCATATTATGCAGTTATCATCGCTAGAACTGTAATAATTATACTTATTACTTTTACTATTATCAATATATCATGCACTATTAGCCATATTTTACTATTATTATCGCTAGAACTGTAATAATTATACTCATAACTTATATTATTAGCAATATAACGTGCATTATTACGTATATTATGCAGTTATTATCGCTAGAACTGTAATAAATATACTTATTACTCCCAATATTATCAATATAACATGCACGTTTACCCATATAATGCAGTTATTATCGCTAGAACTGTAATAATTATACTTATTACTTATATTGTTAGCAATATAACGTTCATTATTACCCATATTATGCAGTTATTATCGCTAGAACAATAATAAATATACGTATTACTTTCATTATCATCAGTACAACATGCATTATTACCCACATAATGGAGGTATTATCGCTAGAACTGTAATAATTATACTTATTACTTATATTATTATCAATATAACATGCCTTATTACCCATATAATGCAGTTATTATCGCTAGAACTGTAATAATTATACTCATTACTTATATTATTAGCAATATAACGTGCATTATTACCCATATTATGCAGTTATTATCGCTAGAACTGTAATAATTATACTTATTACTTATATCATTATCAATATAACATGCATTATTACCCATATAATGGAGGTATTATCGCTAGAACTGTAATAATTATACTTATTACTTATATTATTAGCAATATAACGTGCATTATTACCCATATTATCCAGTTATTATCGCTAGAACTGTAATAATTATACTTATTACTTATATCATTATCAATATAACATGCATTATTACCCATATAATGGAGTTATTATAGCTAGAACTATAATAAATATACGTATTACTTTTATTATCATCAATATAACATGCATTATTACCCATATTATGCAGTTATTATCGATAGAACTATAATAAATATACTTATTACTTTTATTATTATCAATATAACATGCATTATTACCCATATAATGCAGTTATTATCGCTAGAACTGTAATAATTATACTTATTACTTATATTATTATCAATATAACATGCATTATTACCCATATAATGGAGTTATTTTCTCTAGAACTGTAATAATTATACTTATTACTTATATCATTATCAATATAACATGCATTATTACCCATATAATGGAGGTATTATCGCTAGAACTGTAATAATTATACTTATTACTTATATTATTAGCAATATAACGTGCATTATTACCCATATTATGCAGTTATTATCGCTAGAACTGTAATAATTATACTTATTACTTATATCATTATCAATATAACATGCATTATTACCCATATAATGGAGGCATTATCGCTAGAACTGTAATAATTATACTTATTACTTATACTATTAACAATATAACATGCATTATTACCCATATTATGCAGTTACTATCGCTAGAACTATAATAAACATACGTATTACTTTCATTGTCATCAACATAACATGCATTATTACCCATATTATGCAGTTATTATCGATAGAACTGTAATAAATGTACTTATTACTTTTACTATTATCAATATATCATGCACTATTAGCCATATTTTACTATTATTATCGCTAGGACTATAATAATTATACTTATTACTCTCGATATTATCAATATAACATGCATTATTACCCATGTAATACAGTTATTAACGCTAGAACTGTAATAATTATACTTATTACTTATATTATTAGCAGTATAACGTGCATTATTACCCATATAATGCAGTTATTATCGCTAGAACTGTAATAATTATACTTATTACTTATATTATTCTCAATATAACATGCATTATTACCCATATAATGGAGGTATTATCGCAAGCACTGTAATAATTATACTTATTACTTATACTATTAGCAATATAGCGTGCATTATTACCCATATAATGCAGTTATTATCGCCAGAACAGTAATAATTATACTTATTACTTATATTATTCTCAATATAACATCCATTATTACCCATATTATGCAGTTATTATCGCTAGAACTATAATAAATATACGTATTACTTTCATTATCATCAGTAAAATGTATTATTGCCCACATAATGGAGGTATTATCGCTAGAACTGTAATAATTATACTTATTACTTATATTAGTCTCAATATAACGTGCATTATTACCCATATTATGCAGTTATTATCGCTAGAACTGTAATAATTATACTTATTACTTATATCATTATCAATATAACATGCATTATTACCCATATAATGGAGGTATTATCGCTAGGACTGTAATAATTATACTTATTACTTATACTATTAGCAATATAACGTGCAATATTACCCATATAATGCAGTTATTATCGCTAGAACTATAATAAATATACGTATTACTTTCATTATCATCAATATAACATGCATTATTACCCATATTATGCAGTTATTATCGATAGAACTGTAATAATTATACTTATTACTTTTACTATTATCAATATATCATGCACTACTAGCCATATTTTACTATTATTATCGCTAGAACTATAATAATTATACTTATTACTCCCAATATTATCAATATAACATGCCTTATTACGCATATAATGCAGTTATTATCGCTAGAACTGTAATAAATATACTTACTACTTTCATTATCATCAACATAACATGCATTGTTACCCATATTATGCAGTTATTATCGATAGAACTGTAATAAATATACTTATTACTTTTACTATTATCAATATATCATGCACTATTAGCCATATTTTACTATTATTATCGCTAGACCTATAATAATTATACTTATTACTCCCGATATTATCAATATAACATGCATTTTTACCCATGTAATACAGTTATTATCGCTAGAACTGTAATAATTATACTTATTACTTATATTATTAGCAGTATAACGTGCATTATTACCCATATAATGCAGTTATTATAGCTAGAACTGTAATAATTATACTTATTACTTATATTATTCTCAATATAACATCCATTATTACCCATATTATGCAGTTACTATCGCTAGAACTATAATAAATATACGTATTACTTTCATTATCATCAGTATAACATGCATTATTACCCACATAATGGAGGTATTATCGCTAGAACTGTAATAATTATTCTTATTACTTATATTATTATCAATATAACATGCCTTATTACCCATATAATGCAGTTATTATCGCTAGAACTATAATAATTATACTCATTACTTATATTATTAGCAATATAACGTGCATTATTACCCATATTATGCAGTTATCATCGCTAGAACTGTAATAATTATACTTATTACTTTTACTATTATCAATATATCATGCACTACTAGCCATATTTTACTATTATTATCGCTAGAACTATAATAATTATACTTATTACTCCCAATATTATCAATATAACATGCCTTATTACGCATATAATGCAGTTATTATCGCTAGAACTGTAATAAATATACTTACTACTTTCATTATCATCAATATAACATGCATTATTACCCATATTGTGCAGTTATTATCGCTAGAACTGTAATAAATATACTTATTACTTTTACTATTATCAATATATCATGCACTATTAGCCATATTTTACTATTATTATCGCTAGAACTGTAATAATTATACTCATTACTTATATTATTAGCAATATAACGTGCATTATTACGTATATTATGCAGTTATTATCGCTAGAACTGTAATAAATATACTTATTACTCCCAATATTATCAATATAACATGCATTTTTACCCATATAATGCAGTTATTATCGCTAGAACTGTAATAATTATACTTATTACTTATATTGTTAGCAATATAACATGCATTATTACCTATATTATGCAGTTATTATCGCTAGAACTATAATAAATATACGTATTACTTTCATTATCATCAGTATAACATGCATTATTACCCACATAATGGAGGTATTATCGCTAGAACTGTAATAATTATACTTATTACTTATATTATTATCAATATAACATGCCTTATTACCCATATTATGCAGTTATTATCGCTAGAACTGTAATAATTATACTTATTACTTATATCATTATCAATATAACATGCATTATTACCCATATAATGGAGGTATTATCGCTAGAACTGTAATAATTATACTTATTACTTATATTATTAGCAATATAACGTGCATTATTACCCATATTATCCAGTTATTATCGCTAGAACTGTAATAATTATACTTATTACTTATATCATTATCAATATAACATGCATTATTACCCATATAATGGAGGTATTATCGCTAGAACTGTAATAATTATACTTATTACTTATACTATTAGCAATATAACGTGCATTATTACCCATATAATGCAGTTAATATCGCTAGAACTATAAAAAATATACGTATTACTTTCATTATCATCAATATAACATGCATTATTACCCATATTATGCAGTTATTATCGATAGAACAGTAATAATTATACTTATTACTTTTACTATTATCAATATATCATGCACTACTAGCCATATTTTACTATTATTATCGCTAGAACTATAATAATTATACTTATTACTCCCAATATTATCAATATAACATGCCTTATTACGCATATAATGCAGTTATTATCGCTAGAACTGTAATAAATATACTTACTACTTTCATTATCATCAATATAACATGCATTATTACCCATATTATGCAGTTATTATCGCTAGAACTGTAATAAATATACTTATTACTTTTACTATTATCAATATATCATGCACTATTAGCCATATTTTACTATTATTATCGCTAGAACTGTAATAATTATACTCATTACTTATATTATTAGCAATATAACGTGCATTATTACGTATATTATGCAGTTATTATCGCTAGAACTGTAATAAATATACTTATTACTCCCAATATTATCAATATAACATGCATTTTTACCCATATAATGCAGTTATTATCGCTAGAACTGTAATAATTATACTTATTACTTATATTGTTAGCAATATAACATGCATTATTACCTATATTATGCAGTTATTATCGCTAGAACTATAATAAATATACGTATTACTTTCATTATCATCAGTATAACATGCATTATTACCCACATAATGGAGGTATTATCGCTAGAACTGTAATAATTATACTTATTACTTATATTATTATCAATATAACATGCCTTATTACCCATATTATGCAGTTATTATCGCTAGAACTGTAATAATTATACTTATTACTTATATCATTATCAATATAACATGCATTATTACCCATATAATGGAGGTATTATCGATAGAACTGTAATAATTATACTTATTACTTATACTATTAGCAATATAACGTGCATTATTACCCATATAATGGCGTTATTATCGCCAGAACTGTAATAATTATACTTATCACTTATATTATTCTCAATATAACATGCATTATTACCCATATTATGCATTTATTATCGCTAGAACTATAATAAATATACGTATTACTTTTATTATCATCAATATAACATGCATTATTACCCATATAATGCAGTTATTGTCGCTAGAACTGTAATAATTGTACTCATTACTTATATTATTAGCAATATAACGTGCATTATTACCCATATTATGCAGTTATTATCGCTAGAACTGTAATAATTATACTTATTACTTATATCATTATCAATATAACATGCATTATTACCCATATAATGGAGGTATTATCGCTAGAACTGTAATAATTATACTTATTACTTATACTATTAGCAATATAACGTGCATTATTACCCATATAATGCAGTTATTATCGCCAGAACTGTAATAATTATACTTATTACTTATATTATTCTCAATATAACATGCATTATTACCCATATTATGCAGTTACTATCGCTACAACTATAATAAACATACGTATTACTTTCATTATCATCAACATAACATGCATTGTTACCCATATTATGCAGTTATTATCGCTAGAACTGTAATAATTATACTTATTACTTATATCATTATCAATATAACATGCATTATTACCCATATAATGGAGGTATTATCGCTAGAACTGTAATAATTATACTTATTACTTGTACTATTAACAATATAACGTGCATTATTACCCATATAATGCAGTTATTATCGCCAGAACTGTAATAATTATACTTATTACTTATATTATTCTCAATATAACATGCATTATTACCCATATTATGCAGTTACTATCGCTAGAACTATAATAAACATACGTATTACTTTCATTGTCATCAACATAACATGCATTATTACCCATATTATGCAGTTATTATCGATAGAACTGTAATAAATATACTTATTACTTTTACTATTATCAATATATCATGCACTATTAGCCATATTTTACTATTATTATCGCTAGAACTGTAATAATTGTACTCATTACTTATATTATTAGCAATATAACGTGCATTATTACCCATATTATGCAGTTATTATCGCTAGAACTGTAATAATTATACTTATTACTTATATCATTATCAATATAACATGCATTATTACCCATATAATGGAGGTATTATCGATAGAACTGTAATAATTATACTTATTACTTATACTATTAGCAATATAACGTGCATTATTACCCATATAATGGCGTTATTATCGCCAGAACTGTAATAATAAGACTTATCACTTATATTATTCTCAATATAACATGCATTATTACCCATATTATGCATTTATTATCGCTAGAACTATAATAAATATACGTATTACTTTTATTATCATCAATATAACATGCATTATTACCCATATAATGCAGTTATTGTCGCTAGAACTGTAATAATTGTACTCATTACTTATATTATTAGCAATATAACGTGCATTATTACCCATATTATGCAGTTATTATCGCTAGAACTGTAATAATTATACTTATTACTTATATCATTATCAATATAACATGCATTATTACCCATATAATGGAGGTATTATCGCTAGAACTGTAATAATTATACTTATTACTTATACTATTAGCAATATAACGTGCATTATTACCCATATAATGCAGTTATTATCGCCAGAACTGTAATAATTATACTTATTACTTATATTATTCTCAATATAACATGCATTATTACCCATATTATGCAGTTACTATCGCTACAACTATAATAAACATACGTATTACTTTCATTATCATCAACATAACATGCATTGTTACCCATATTATGCAGTTATTATCGCTAGAACTGTAATAATTATACTTATTACTTATATCATTATCAATATAACGTGCATTATTACCCATATAATGCAGTTATTATCGCCAGAACTGTAATAATTATACTTATTACTTATATTATTCTCAATATAACATGCATTATTACCCATATTATGCAGTTACTATCGCTAGAACTATAATAAACATACGTATTACTTTCATTGTCATCAACATAACATGCATTATTACCCATATTATGCAGTTATTATCGATAGAACTGTAATAAATATACTTATTACTTTTACTATTATCAATATATCATGCACTATTAGCCATATTTTACTATTATTATCGCTAGAACTATAATAATTATACTTATTACTCCCGATATTATCAATATAACATGCATTATTACCCATGTAATACAGTTATTATCGCTAGAACTGTAATAACTATACTTATTACTTATATTATTAGCAGTATAACGTGCATTATTACCCATATAATGCAGTTATTATCGCTAGAACTGTAATAATTATACTTATTACTTATATTATTCTCAATATAACATGCATTATTACCCATATAATGGAGGTATTATCGCAAGCACTGTAATAATTATACTTATTACTTATACTATTAGCAATATAGCGTGCATTATTACCCATATAATGCAGTTATTATCGCCAGAACTGTAATAATTATACTTATTACTTATATTATTCTCAATATAACATCCATTATTACCCATATTATGCAGTTATTATCGCTAGAACTATAATAAATATACGTATTACTTTCATTATCATCAGTATAACATGTATTATTACCCACATAATGGAGGTATTATCGCTAGAACTGTAATAATTATACTTATTACTTATATTAGTCTCAATATAACGTGCATTATTACCCATATTATGCAGTTATTATCGCTAGAACTGTAATAATTATACTTATTACTTATATCATTATCAATATAACATGCATTATTACCCATATAATGGAGGTATTATCGCTAGGACTGTAATAATTATACTTATTACTTACACTATTAGCAATATAACGTGCATTATTTCCCATATAATGCAGTTATTATCGCTAGAACTATAATAAATATACGTATTACTTTCATTATCATCAATATAACATGCATTATTACCCATATTATGCAGTTATTATCGATAGAACTGTAATAATTATACTTATTACTTTTACTATTATCAATATATCATGCACTACTAGCCATATTTTACTATTATTATCGCTAGAACTATAATAATTATACTTATTACTCCCAATATTATCAATATAACATGCCTTATTACGCATATAATGCAGTTATTATCGCTAGAACTGTAATAAATATACTTACTACTTTCATTATCATCAACATAACATGCATTGTTACCCATATTATGCAGTTATTATCGATAGAACTGTAATAAATATACTTATTACTTTTACTATTATCAATATATCATGCACTATTAGCCATATTTTACTATTATTATCGCTAGAACTGTAATAATTATACTCATTACTTATATTATTAGCAATATAACGTGCATTATTACGTATATTATGCAGTTATTATCGCTAGAACTGTAATAAATATACTTATTACTCCCAATATTATCAATATAACATGCATTTTTACCCATATAATGCAGTTATTATCGCTAGAACTGTAATAATTATACTTATTACTTATATTGTTAGCAATATAACATGCATTATTACCTATATTATGCAGTTATGATCGCTAGAACTATAATAAATATACGTATTACTTTCATTATCATCAGTATAACATGCATTATTACCCACATAATGGAGGTATTATCGCTAGAACTGTAATAATTATACTTATTACTTATATTATTATCAATATAACATGCCTTATTACCCATATTATGCAGTTATTATCGCTAGAACTGTAATAATTATACTTATTACTTATATCATTATCAATATAACATGCATTATTACCCATATAATGGAGGTATTATCGATAGAACTGTAATAATTATACTTATTACTTATATTATTAGCAATATAACGTGCATTATTACCCATATTATCCAGTTATTATCGCTAGAACTGTAATAATTATACTTATTACTTATATCATTATCAATATAACATGCATTATTACCCATATAATGGAGGTATTATCGCTAGAACTGTAATAATTATACTTATTACTTATACTATTAGCAATATAACGTGCATTATTACCCATATAATGCAGTTAATATCGCTAGAACTATAAAAAATATACGTATTACTTTCATTATCATCAATATAACATGCATTATTACCCATATTATGCAGTTATTATCGATAGAACAGTAATAATTATACTTATTACTTTTACTATTATCAATATATCATGCACTACTAGCCATATTTTACTATTATTATCGCTAGAACTATAATAATTATACTTATTACTCCCAATATTATCAATATAACATGCCTTATTACGCATATAATGCAGTTATTATCGCTAGAACTGTAATAAATATACTTACTACTTTCATTATCATCAATATAACATGCATTATTACCCATATTATGCAGTTATTATCGCTAGAACTGTAATAAATATACTTATTACTTTTACTATTATCAATATATCATGCACTATTAGCCATATTTTACTATTATTATCGCTAGAACTGTAATAATTATACTCATTACTTATATTATTAGCAATATAACGTGCATTATTACGTATATTATGCAGTTATTATCGCTAGAACTGTAATAAATATACTTATTACTCCCAATATTATCAATATAACATGCATTTTTACCCATATAATGCAGTTATTATCGCTAGAACTGTAATAATTATACTTATTACTTATATTGTTAGCAATATAACATGCATTATTACCTATATTATGCAGTTATTATCGCTAGAACTATAATAAATATACGTATTACTTTCATTATCATCAGTATAACATGCATTATTACCCACATAATGGAGGTATTATCGCTAGAACTGTAATAATTATACTTATTACTTATATTATTATCAATATAACATGCCTTATTACCCATATTATGCAGTTATTATCGCTAGAACTGTAATAATTATACTTATTACTTATATCATTATCAATATAACATGCATTATTACCCATATAATGGAGGTATTATCGATAGAACTGTAATAATTATACTTATTACTTATACTATTAGCAATATAACGTGCATTATTACCCATATAATGGCGTTATTATCGCCAGAACTGTAATAATTATACTTATCACTTATATTATTCTCAATATAACATGCATTATTACCCATATTATGCATTTATTATCGCTAGAACTATAATAAATATACGTATTACTTTTATTATCATCAATATAACATGCATTATTACCCATATAATGCAGTTATTGTCGCTAGAACTGTAATAATTGTACTCATTACTTATATTATTAGCAATATAACGTGCATTATTACCCATATTATGCAGTTATTATCGCTAGAACTGTAATAATTATACTTATTACTTATATCATTATCAATATAACATGCATTATTACCCATATAATGGAGGTATTATCGCTAGAACTGTAATAATTATACTTATTACTTATACTATTAGCAATATAACGTGCATTATTACCCATATAATGCAGTTATTATCGCCAGAACTGTAATAATTATACTTATTACTTATATTATTCTCAATATAACATGCATTATTACCCATATTATGCAGTTACTATCGCTACAACTATAATAAACATACGTATTACTTTCATTATCATCAACATAACATGCATTGTTACCCATATTATGCAGTTATTATCGCTAGAACTGTAATAATTATACTTATTACTTATATCATTATCAATATAACATGCATTATTACCCATATAATGGAGGTATTATCGCTAGAACTGTAATAATTATACTTATTACTTGTACTATTAACAATATAACGTGCATTATTACCCATATAATGCAGTTATTATCGCCAGAACTGTAATAATTATACTTATTACTTATATTATTCTCAATATAACATGCATTATTACCCATATTATGCAGTTACTATCGCTAGAACTATAATAAACATACGTATTACTTTCATTGTCATCAACATAACATGCATTATTACCCATATTATGCAGTTATTATCGATAGAACTGTAATAAATATACTTATTACTTTTACTATTATCAATATATCATGCACTATTAGCCATATTTTACTATTATTATCGCTAGAACTGTAATAATTGTACTCATTACTTATATTATTAGCAATATAACGTGCATTATTACCCATATTATGCAGTTATTATCGCTAGAACTGTAATAATTATACTTATTACTTATATCATTATCAATATAACATGCATTATTACCCATATAATGGAGGTATTATCGATAGAACTGTAATAATTATACTTATTACTTATACTATTAGCAATATAACGTGCATTATTACCCATATAATGGCGTTATTATCGCCAGAACTGTAATAATAAGACTTATCACTTATATTATTCTCAATATAACATGCATTATTACCCATATTATGCATTTATTATCGCTAGAACTATAATAAATATACGTATTACTTTTATTATCATCAATATAACATGCATTATTACCCATATAATGCAGTTATTGTCGCTAGAACTGTAATAATTGTACTCATTACTTATATTATTAGCAATATAACGTGCATTATTACCCATATTATGCAGTTATTATCGCTAGAACTGTAATAATTATACTTATTACTTATATCATTATCAATATAACATGCATTATTACCCATATAATGGAGGTATTATCGCTAGAACTGTAATAATTATACTTATTACTTATACTATTAGCAATATAACGTGCATTATTACCCATATAATGCAGTTATTATCGCCAGAACTGTAATAATTATACTTATTACTTATATTATTCTCAATATAACATGCATTATTACCCATATTATGCAGTTACTATCGCTACAACTATAATAAACATACGTATTACTTTCATTATCATCAACATAACATGCATTGTTACCCATATTATGCAGTTATTATCGCTAGAACTGTAATAATTATACTTATTACTTATATCATTATCAATATAACGTGCATTATTACCCATATAATGCAGTTATTATCGCCAGAACTGTAATAATTATACTTATTACTTATATTATTCTCAATATAACATGCATTATTACCCATATTATGCAGTTACTATCGCTAGAACTATAATAAACATACGTATTACTTTCATTGTCATCAACATAACATGCATTATTACCCATATTATGCAGTTATTATCGATAGAACTGTAATAAATATACTTATTACTTTTACTATTATCAATATATCATGCACTATTAGCCATATTTTACTATTATTATCGCTAGAACTATAATAATTATACTTATTACTCCCGATATTATCAATATAACATGCATTATTACCCATGTAATACAGTTATTATCGCTAGAACTGTAATAACTATACTTATTACTTATATTATTAGCAGTATAACGTGCATTATTACCCATATAATGCAGTTATTATCGCTAGAACTGTAATAATTATACTTATTACTTATATTATTCTCAATATAACATGCATTATTACCCATATAATGGAGGTATTATCGCAAGCACTGTAATAATTATACTTATTACTTATACTATTAGCAATATAGCGTGCATTATTACCCATATAATGCAGTTATTATCGCCAGAACTGTAATAATTATACTTATTACTTATATTATTCTCAATATAACATCCATTATTACCCATATTATGCAGTTATTATCGCTAGAACTATAATAAATATACGTATTACTTTCATTATCATCAGTATAACATGTATTATTACCCACATAATGGAGGTATTATCGCTAGAACTGTAATAATTATACTTATTACTTATATTAGTCTCAATATAACGTGCATTATTACCCATATTATGCAGTTATTATCGCTAGAACTGTAATAATTATACTTATTACTTATATCATTATCAATATAACATGCATTATTACCCATATAATGGAGGTATTATCGCTAGGACTGTAATAATTATACTTATTACTTACACTATTAGCAATATAACGTGCATTATTTCCCATATAATGCAGTTATTATCGCTAGAACTATAATAAATATACGTATTACTTTCATTATCATCAATATAACATGCATTATTACCCATATTATGCAGTTATTATCGATAGAACTGTAATAATTATACTTATTACTTTTACTATTATCAATATATCATGCACTACTAGCCATATTTTACTATTATTATCGCTAGAACTATAATAATTATACTTATTACTCCCAATATTATCAATATAACATGCCTTATTACGCATATAATGCAGTTATTATCGCTAGAACTGTAATAAATATACTTACTACTTTCATTATCATCAACATAACATGCATTGTTACCCATATTATGCAGTTATTATCGATAGAACTGTAATAAATATACTTATTACTTTTACTATTATCAATATATCATGCACTATTAGCCATATTTTACTATTATTATCACTAGAACAATAATAATTATACTTATTACTCCCGATATTATCAATATAACATGCATTTTTACCCATGTAATACAGTTATTATCGCTAGAACTGTAATAATTATACTTATTACTTATATTATTAGCAGTATAACGTGCATTATTACCCATATAATGCAGTTATTATAGCTAGAACTGTAATAATTATACTTATTACTTATATTATTCTCAATATAACATCCATTATTACCCATATTATGCAGTTATTATCGCTAGAACTATAATAAATATACGTATTACTTTTATTATCATCAATATAACATGCATTATTACCCATATTATGCAGTTATTATGGATAGAACTGTAATAAATATACTTATTACTTTTATTATTATCAATATAACATGCACTATTTGCCATATTTTACTATTATTATCGCTATAACTATAATAATTATACTTATTTCTCCCGATATTATCAATATAACATTGCATTATTACCCCTATAATGCAGTTATTATCGCCAGAACTGTAATAATTATACTTATTACGTATATTATTCTCAATATAACATGCATTATTACCCATATGATGCAGTTATTATCGCCAGAACTCTAATAATTATACTTATTACTTATATTATTCTCAATATAACATGCATTATTACCCATATTATGCAGTTGTTATCGCTAGAACTATAATAAATACACGTATCACTTTCATTATCATCAATATAACATGCATTATTACCCATATAATGGAGGTATTATTGCTAGAACTGTAATAATTATACTTATTACTTACATTATTATCAACATAACATGCATTATTACCCATATTATGCAGTTATTATCGCCAGAACTATAATAAATACACTTATTACTCCCAATATTATCAATGTAACATGCATTATTACCCATATATTGCAGTTATTATCGCTAGAACTGTAATAATTATACTCATTACTTATATTGTTAGCAATATAACGTGCATTATTACCCATATAATGCAGTTATTATCGCCAGAACTGTAATAATTATACTTATTACTTATATTATTCTCAATATATCATGCATTATTACCCATATTATGCAGTTATTATCGCTAGAACTATAATAAATATACGTATTACTTTTATTATTATCAATATAACATGCACTATTTGCCATGTTTTACTATTATTATCGCAAGAACTATAATAATTATACTTATTACTCCCGATATTATCAATATAACATGCATTATTACCCATATAATGCAGTTATTATCGCTAGAACTGTAATAATTGTACTCATTACTTATATTATTAGCAATATAACATGCATTATTACCCATATTATGCAGTTACTATCGCTAGAACTATAATAAACATACGTATTACTTTCATTGTCATCAACATAACATGCATTATTACCCATATTATGCAGTTATTATCGATAGAACTGTAATAAATATACTTATTACTTTTACTATTATCAATATATCATGCACTATTAGCCATATTTTACTATTATTATCGCTAGAACTATAATAATTATACTTATTACTCTCGATATTATCAATATAACATGCATTATTACCCATGTAATACAGTTATTATCGCTAGAACTGTAATAATTATACTTATTACTTATACTATTAGCAATATAACGTGCATTATTACCCATATAATGCAGTTATTATCGCCAGAACTGTAATAATTATACTTATTACTTATATTATTCTCAATATAACATGCATTATTACCCATATTATGCAGTTACTATCGCTACAACTATAATAAACATACGTATTACTTTCATTATCATCAACATAACATGCATTGTTACCCATATTATGCAGTTATTATCGCTAGAACTGTAATAATTATACTTATTACTTATATCATTATCAATATAACATGCATTATTACCCATATAATGGAGGTATTATCGCTAGAACTGTAATAATTATACTTATTACTTGTACTATTAACAATATAACGTGCATTATTACCCATATAATGCAGTTATTATCGCCAGAACTGTAATAATTATACTTATTACTTATATTATTCTCAATATAACATGCATTATTACCCATATTATGCAGTTACTATCGCTAGAACTATAATAAACATACGTATTACTTTCATTGTCATCAACATAACATGCATTATTACCCATATTATGCAGTTATTATCGATAGAACTGTAATAAATATACTTATTACTTTTACTATTATCAATATATCATGCACTATTAGCCATATTTTACTATTATTATCGCTAGAACTATAATAATTATACTTATTACTCCCGATATTATCAATATAACATGCATTATTACCCATGTAATACAGTTATTATCGCTAGAACTGTAATAACTATACTTATTACTTATATTATTAGCAGTATAACGTGCATTATTACCCATATAATGCAGTTATTATCGCTAGAACTGTAATAATTATACTTATTACTTATATTATTCTCAATATAACATGCATTATTACCCATATAATGGAGGTATTATCGCAAGCACTGTAATAATTATACTTATTACTTATACTATTAGCAATATAGCGTGCATTATTACCCATATAATGCAGTTATTATCGCCAGAACTGTAATAATTATACTTATTACTTATATTATTCTCAATATAACATCCATTATTACCCATATTATGCAGTTATTATCGCTAGAACTATAATAAATATACGTATTACTTTCATTATCATCAGTATAACATGTATTATTACCCACATAATGGAGGTATTATCGCTAGAACTGTAATAATTATACTTATTACTTATATTAGTCTCAATATAACGTGCATTATTACCCATATTATGCAGTTATTATCGCTAGAACTGTAATAATTATACTTATTACTTATATCATTATCAATATAACATGCATTATTACCCATATAATGGAGGTATTATCGCTAGGACTGTAATAATTATACTTATTACTTATACTATTAGCAATATAACGTGCATTATTACCCATATAATGCAGTTATTATCGCTAGAACTATAATAAATATACGTATTACTTTCATTATCATCAATATAACATGCATTATTACCCATATTATGCAGTTATTATCGATAGAACTGTAATAATTATACTTATTACTTTTACTATTATCAATATATCATGCACTACTAGCCATATTTTACTATTATTATCGCTAGAACTATAATAATTATACTTATTACTCCCAATATTATCAATATAACATGCCTTATTACGCATATAATGCAGTTATTATCGCTAGAACTGTAATAAATATACTTACTACTTTCATTATCATCAACATAACATGCATTGTTACCCATATTATGCAGTTATTATCGATAGAACTGTAATAAATATACTTATTACTTTTATTATTATCAATATAACATGCACTATTTGCCATATTTTACTATTATTATCGCTATAACTATAATAATTATACTTATTTCTCCCGATATTATCAATATAACATTGCATTATTACCCCTATAATGCAGTTATTATCGCCAGAACTGTAATAATTATACTTATTACGTATATTATTCTCAATATAACATGCATTATTACCCATATAATGGAGGTATTATTGCTAGAACTGTAATAATTATACTTATTACTTACATTATTATCAACATAACATGCATTATTACCCATATTATGCAGTTATTATCGCCAGAACTATAATAAATACACTTATTACTCCCAATATTATCAATGTAACATGCATTATTACCCATATATTGCAGTTATTATCGCTAGAACTGTAATAATTATACTCATTACTTATATTGTTAGCAATATAACGTGCATTATTACCCATATAATGCAGTTATTATCGCCAGAACTGTAATAATTATACTTATTACTTATATTATTCTCAATATAACATGCATTATTACCCATATTATGCAGTTATTATCGCTAGAACTATAATAAATATACGTATTACTTTTATTATTATCAATATAACATGCACTATTTGCCATGTTTTACTATTATTATCGCAAGAACTATAATAATTATACTTATTACTCCCGATATTATCAATATAACATGCATTATTACCCATATAATGCAGTTATTATCGCTAGAACTGTAATAATTGTACTCATTACTTATATTATTAGCAATATAACATGCATTATTACCCATATTATGCAGTTACTATCGCTAGAACTATAATAAACATACGTATTACTTTCATTGTCATCAACATAACATGCATTATTACCCATATTATGCAGTTATTATCGATAGAACTGTAATAAATATACTTATTACTTTTACTATTATCAATATATCATGCACTATTAGCCATATTTTACTATTATTATCGCTAGAACTATAATAATTATACTTATTACTCTCGATATTATCAATATAACATGCATTATTACCCATGTAATACAGTTATTATCGCTAGAACTGTAATAATTATACTTATTACTTATACTATTAGCAATATAACGTGCATTATTACCCATATAATGCAGTTATTATCGCCAGAACTGTAATAATTATACTTATTACTTATATTATTCTCAATATAACATGCATTATTACCCATATTATGCAGTTACTATCGCTACAACTATAATAAACATACGTATTACTTTCATTATCATCAACATAACATGCATTGTTACCCATATTATGCAGTTATTATCGCTAGAACTGTAATAATTATACTTATTACTTATATCATTATCAATATAACATGCATTATTACCCATATAATGGAGGTATTATCGCTAGAACTGTAATAATTATACTTATTACTTGTACTATTAACAATATAACGTGCATTATTACCCATATAATGCAGTTATTATCGCCAGAACTGTAATAATTATACTTATTACTTATATTATTCTCAATATAACATGCATTATTACCCATATTATGCAGTTACTATCGCTAGAACTATAATAAACATACGTATTACTTTCATTGTCATCAACATAACATGCATTATTACCCATATTATGCAGTTATTATCGATAGAACTGTAATAAATATACTTATTACTTTTACTATTATCAATATATCATGCACTATTAGCCATATTTTACTATTATTATCGCTAGAACTATAATAATTATACTTATTACTCCCGATATTATCAATATAACATGCATTATTACCCATGTAATACAGTTATTATCGCTAGAACTGTAATAACTATACTTATTACTTATATTATTAGCAGTATAACGTGCATTATTACCCATATAATGCAGTTATTATCGCTAGAACTGTAATAATTATACTTATTACTTATATTATTCTCAATATAACATGCATTATTACCCATATAATGGAGGTATTATCGCAAGCACTGTAATAATTATACTTATTACTTATACTATTAGCAATATAGCGTGCATTATTACCCATATAATGCAGTTATTATCGCCAGAACTGTAATAATTATACTTATTACTTATATTATTCTCAATATAACATCCATTATTACCCATATTATGCAGTTATTATCGCTAGAACTATAATAAATATACGTATTACTTTCATTATCATCAGTATAACATGTATTATTACCCACATAATGGAGGTATTATCGCTAGAACTGTAATAATTATACTTATTACTTATATTAGTCTCAATATAACGTGCATTATTACCCATATTATGCAGTTATTATCGCTAGAACTGTAATAATTATACTTATTACTTATATCATTATCAATATAACATGCATTATTACCCATATAATGGAGGTATTATCGCTAGGACTGTAATAATTATACTTATTACTTATACTATTAGCAATATAACGTGCATTATTACCCATATAATGCAGTTATTATCGCTAGAACTATAATAAATATACGTATTACTTTCATTATCATCAATATAACATGCATTATTACCCATATTATGCAGTTATTATCGATAGAACTGTAATAATTATACTTATTACTTTTACTATTATCAATATATCATGCACTACTAGCCATATTTTACTATTATTATCGCTAGAACTATAATAATTATACTTATTACTCCCAATATTATCAATATAACATGCCTTATTACGCATATAATGCAGTTATTATCGCTAGAACTGTAATAAATATACTTACTACTTTCATTATCATCAACATAACATGCATTGTTACCCATATTATGCAGTTATTATCGATAGAACTGTAATAAATATACTTATTACTTTTACTATTATCAATATATCATGCACTATTAGCCATATTTCACTATTATTATCACTAGAACAATAATAATTATACTTATTACTCCCGATATTATCAATATAACATGCATTTTTACCCATGTAATACAGTTATTATCGCTAGAACTGTAATAATTATACTTATTACTTATATTATTAGCAGTATAACGTGCATTATTACCCATATAATGCAGTTATTATAGCTAGAACTGTAATAATTATACTTATTACTTATATTATTCTCAATATAACATCCATTATTACCCATATTATGCAGTTATTATCGCTAGAACTATAATAAATATACGTATTACTTTTATTATCATCAATATAACATGCATTATTACCCATATTATGCAGTTATTATGGATAGAACTGTAATAAATATACTTATTACTTTTATTATTATCAATATAACATGCACTATTTGCCATATTTTACTATTATTATCGCTATAACTATAATAATTATACTTATTTCTCCCGATATTATCAATATAACATTGCATTATTACCCCTATAATGCAGTTATTATCGCCAGAACTGTAATAATTATACTTATTACGTATATTATTCTCAATATAACATGCATTATTACCCATATGATGCAGTTATTATCGCCAGAACTCTAATAATTATACTTATTACTTATATTATTCTCAATATAACATGCATTATTACCCATATTATGCAGTTGTTATCGCTAGAACTATAATAAATACACGTATCACTTTCATTATCATCAATATAACATGCATTATTACCCATATAATGGAGGTATTATTGCTAGAACTGTAATAATTATACTTATTACTTACATTATTATCAACATAACATGCATTATTACCCATATTATGCAGTTATTATCGCCAGAACTATAATAGATACACTTATTACTCCCAATATTATCAATGTAACATGCATTATTACCCATATAATGCAGTTATTATCGCTAGAACTGTAATAATTATACTCATTACTTATATTGTTAGCAATATAACGTGCATTATTACCCATATAATGCAGTTATTATCGCCAGAACTGTAATAATTATACTTATTACTTATATTATTAGCAGTATAACGTGCATTATGACCCATATAATGCAGTTATTATCGCTCGAACTGTAATAATTATACTTATTACTTATATCATTATCAATATAACATGCATTATTACCCATATAATGGAGGTATTATCGCAAGCACTGTAATAATTATACTTATTACTTATACTATTAGCAATATAGCTTGCATTATTACCCATATAATGCAGTTATTATCGCCAGAACTGTAATAATTATACTTATTACTTATATTATTCTCAATATAACATCCATTATTACCCATATTATGCAGTTATTATCGCTAGAACTATAATAAATATACGTATTACTTTCATTATCATCAGTATAACATGCATTATTACCCACATAATGGAGGTATTATCGCTAGAACTGTAATAATTATACTTATTACTTATATTATTATCAATATAACATGCCTTATTACCCATATAATGCAGTTATTATCGCTAGAACTGTAATAATTATACTCATTACTTATATTATTAGCAATATAACGTGCATTATTACCCATATTATGCAGTTATTATCGCTAGAACTGTAATAATTATACTTATTACTTTTACTATTATCAATATATCATGCACTATTAGCCATATTTTACTATTATTATCGCTAGAACTGTAATAATTATACTCATTACTTATATTATTAGCAATATAACGTGCATTATTACGTATATTATGCAGTTATTATCGCTAGAACTGTAATAAATATACTTATTACTCCCAATATTATCAATATAACATGCATGTTTACCCATATAATGCAGTTATTATCGCTAGAACTGTAATAATTATACTTATTACTTATATTGTTAGCAATATAACGTGCATTATTACGCATATTATGCAATTATTATCGCTAGAACTATAATAAATATACGTATTACTTTCATTATCATCAGTATAACATGCATTATTACCCACATAATGGAGGTATTATCGCTAGAACTGTAATAATTATACTTATTACTTATATTATTATCAATATAACATGCCTTATTACCCATATAATGCAGTTATTATCGCTAGAACTGTAATAATTATACTCATTACTTATAGTATTAGCAATATAACGTGCATTATTACCCATATTATGCAGTTATTATCGCTAGAACTGTAATAATTATACTTATTACTTATATCATTATCAATATAACATGCATTATTACCCATATAATGGAGGTATTATCGCTAGAACTGTAATAATTATACTTATTACATATATTGTTAGCAATATAACGTGTATTATTACCCATATTATGCAGTTACTATCGCTAGAACTATAATAAACATACGTATTACTTTCATTGTCATCAACATAACATGCATTATTACCCATATTATGCAGTTATTATCGATAGAACTGTAATAAATATACTTATTACTTTTACTATTATCAATATATCATGCACTATTAGCCATATTTTACTATAATTATCGCTAGAACTATAATAATTATACTTATTACTCTCGATATTATCAATATAACATGCATTATTACCCATGTAATACAGTTATTATCGCTAGAACTGTAATAATTATACTTATTACTTATATTATTAGCAGTATAACGTGCATTATAACCCATATAATGCAGTTATTATCGCTAGAACTGTAATAATTATACTTATTACTTATATCATTATCAATATAACATGCATTATTACCCATATAATGCAGTTATTATCGCTAGAACTGTAATAATTATACTCATTACTTATATTATTAGCAATATAACGTGCATTATTACCCATATTATCCAGTTATTATCGCTAGAACTGTAATAATTATACTTATTACTTATATCATTATCAATATAACATGCATTATTACCCATATAATGGAGGTATTATCGCTAGAACTGTAATAATTATACTTATTACTTATACTATTAGCAATATAACGTGCATTATTACCCATATAATGCAGTTAATATCGCTAGAACTATAATAAATATACGTATTACTTTCATTATCATCAATATAACATGCATTATTACCCATATTATGCAGTTATTATCGATAGAACAGTAATAATTATACTTATTACTTTTACTATTATCAATATATCATGCACTACTAGCCATATTTTACTATTATTATCGCTAGAACTATAATAATTATACTTATTACTCCCAATATTATCAATATAACATGCCTTATTACGCATATAATGCAGTTATTATCGCTAGAACTGTAATAAATATACTTACTACTTTCATTATCATCAATATAACATGCATTATTACCCATATTATGCAGTTATTATCGCTAGAACTGTAATAAATATACTTATTACTTTTACTATTATCAATATATCATGCACTATTAGCCATATTTTACTATTATTATCGCTAGAACTGTAATAATTATACTCATTACTTATATTATTAGCAATATAACGTGCATTATTACGTATATTATGCAGTTATTATCGCTAGAACTGTAATAAATATACTTATTACTCCGAATATTATCAATATAACATGCATTTTTACCCATATAATGCAGTTATTATCGCTAGAACTGTAATAATTGTACTCATTACTTATATTATTAGCAATATAACGTGCATTATTACCCATATTATGCAGTTATTATCGTTAGAACTGTAATAATTATACTTATTACTTATATCATTATCAATATAACATGCATTATTACGTATATAATGGAGGTATTATCGATAGAACTGTAATAATTATACTTATTACTTATACTATTAGCAATATAACGTGCATTATTACCCATATAATGCAGTTATTATCGCCAGAACTGTAATAATTATACTTATCACTTATATTATTCTCAATATAACATGCATTATTACCCATATTATGCAGTTATTATCGCTAGCACTATAATAAATACACGTATCACTTTCATTATCATCAATATAACATGCATTATTACCCATATAATGGAGGTATTACTGCTAGAACTGTAATAATTATACTTATTACTTACATTATTATCAACATAACATGCATTATTACCCATATTATGCAGTTATTATCGCTAGAACTATAATAAATACACTTATTACTGCCAATATTATCAATGTAACATGCATTATTACCCATATAATGCAGTTATTATCGCTAGAACTGTAATAATTGTACTCATTACTTATATTATTAGCAATATAACGTGCATTATTACCCATATAATGCAGTTATTATAGCTAGAACTGTAATAATTATACTTATTACTTATATTATTCTCAATATAACATCCATTATTACCCATATTATGCAGTTATTATCGCTAGAACTATAATAAATATACGTATTACTTTTATTATCATCAATATAACATGCATTATTACCCATATTATGCAGTTATTATGGATAGAACTGTAATAAATATACTTATTACTTTTATTATTATCAATATAACATGCACTATTTGCCATATTTTACTATTATTATCGCTATAACTATAATAATTATACTTATTTCTCCCGATATTATCAATATAACATTGCATTATTACCCCTATAATGCAGTTATTATCGCCAGAACTGTAATAATTATACTTATTACGTATATTATTCTCAATATAACATGCATTATTACCCATGTGATGCAGTTATTATCGCCAGAACTCTAATAATTATACTTATTACTTATATTATTCTCAATATAACATGCATTATTACCCATATTATGCAGTTGTTATCGCTAGAACTATAATAAATACACGTATCACTTTCATTATCATCAATATAACATGCATTATTACCCATATAATGGAGGTATTATTGCTAGAACTGTAATAATTATACTTATTACTTACATTATTATCAACATAACATGCATTATTACCCATATTATGCAGTTATTATCGCCAGAACTATAATAAACACACTTATTACTCCCAATATTATCAATGTAACATGCATTATTACCCATATAATGCAGTTATTATCGCTAGAACTGTAATAATTATACTTATTACTTATATTATTAGCAATATAACGTGCATTATTACCCATATAATGCAGTTATTATCGCTAGAACTGTAATAATTATACTCATTACTTATATTGTTAGCAATATAACGTGCATTATTACCCATATAATGCAGTTATTATCGCCAGAACTGTAATAATTATACTTATTACTTATATTATTCTCAATATAACATGCATTATTACCCATATTATGCAGTTATTATCGCTAGAACTATAATAAATATACGTATTACTTTTATTATTATCAATATAACATGCACTATTTGCCATGTTTTACTATTATTATCGCAAGAACTATAATAATTATACTTATTACTCCCGATATTATCAATATAACATGCATTATTACCCATATAATGCAGTTATTATCGCTAGAACTGTAATAATTGTACTCATTACTTATATTATTAGCAATATAACATGCATTATTACCCATATTATGCAGTTATTATCGATAGAACTGTAATAAATATACTTATTACTTTTACTATTATCAATATATCATGCACTATTAGCCATATTTTACTATTATTATCGCTAGAACTATAATAATTATACTTATTACTCTCGATATTATCAATATAACATGCATTATTACCCATGTAATACAGTTATTATCGCTAGAACTGTAATAATTATACTTATTACTTATATTATTAGCAGTATAACGTGCATTATGACCCATATAATGCAGTTATTATCGCTAGAACTGTAATAATTATACTTATTACTTATATTGTTAGCAATATAACGTGCATTATTACGCATATTATGCAGTTATTATCGCTAGAACTATAATAAATATACGTATTACTTTCATTATCATCAGTATAACATGCATTATTACCCACATAATGGAGGTATTATCGCTAGAACTGTAATAATTATACTTATTACTTAGATTATTATCAATATAACATGCCTTATTACCCATATAATGCAGTTATTATCGCTAGAACTGTAATAATTATACTCATTACTTATAGTATTAGCAATATAACGTGCATTATTACCCATATTATGCAGTTATTATCGCTAGAACTGTAATAATTATACTTATTACTTATATCATTATCAATATAACATGCATTATTACCCATATAATGGAGGTATTATCGCTAGAACTGTAATAATTATACTTATTACTTATATTATTAGCAATATAACGTGCATTATTACCCATATTATGCAGTTATTATCGCTAGAACTGTAATAATTATACTTATTACTTATATCATTATCAATATAACATGCATTATTACCCATGTAATACAGTTATTATCGCTAGAACTGTAATAATTATACTCATTACTTATAGTATTAGCAATATAACGTGCATTATTACCCATATTATGCAGTTATTATCGCTAGAACTGTAATAATTATACTTATTACTTATATCATTATCAATATAACATGCATTATTACCCATATAATGGAGGTATTATCGCTAGAACTGTAATAATTATACTTATTACTTATACTATTAACAATATAACGTGCATTATTACCCATATAATGCAGTTATTATCGCCAGAACTGTAATAATTATACTTATTACTTATATTATTCTCAATATAACATGCATTATTACCCATATTATGCAGTTACTATCGCTAGAACTATAATAAACATACGTATTACTTTCATTGTCATCAACATAACATGCATTATTACCCATATTATGCAGTTATTATCGATAGAACTGTAATAAATATACTTATTACTTTTACTATTATCAATATATCATGCACTATTAGCCATATTTTACTATAATTATCGCTAGAACTATAATAATTATACTTATTACTCTCGATATTATCAATATAACATGCATTATTACCCATGTAATACAGTTATTATCGCTAGAACTGTAATAATTATACTTATTACTTATATTATTAGCAGTATAACGTGCATTATAACCCATATAATGCAGTTATTATCGCTAGAACTGTAATAATTATACTTATTACTTATATCATTATCAATATAACATGCATTATTACCCATATAATGGAGGTATTATCGCAAGCACTGTAATAATTATACTTATTACTTATACTATTAGCAATATAGCTTGCATTATTACCCATATAATGCAGTTATTATCGCCAGAACTGTAATAATTATACTTATTACTTATATTATTCTCAATATAACATCCATTATTACCCATATTATGCAGTTATTATCGCTAGAACTATAATAAATATACGTATTACTTTCATTATCATCAGTATAACATGCATTATTACCCACATAATGGAGGTATTATCGCTAGAACTGTAATAATTATACTTATTACTTATATTATTATCAATATAACATGCCTTCTTACCCATATAATGCAGTTATTATCGCTAGAACTGTAATAATTATACTCATTACTTATATTATTAGCAATATAACGTGCATTATTACCCATATTATCCAGTTATTATCGCTAGAACTGTAATAATTATACTTATTACTTATATCATTATCAATATAACATGCATTATTACCCATATAATGGAGGTATTATCGCTAGAACTGTAATAATTATACTTATTACTTATACTATTAGCAATATAACGTGCATTATTACCCATATAATGCAGTTAATATCGCTAGAACTATAATAAATATACGTATTACTTTCATTATCATCAATATAACATGCATTATTACCCATATTATGCAGTTATTATCGATAGAACAGTAATAATTATACTTATTACTTTTACTATTATCAATATATCATGCACTACTAGCCATATTTTACTATTATTATCGCTAGAACTATAATAATTATACTTATTACTCCCAATATTATCAATATAACATGCCTTATTACGCATATAATGCAGTTATTATCGCTAGAACTGTAATAAATATACTTACTACTTTCATTATCATCAATATAACATGCATTATTACCCATATTATGCAGTTATTATCGCTAGAACTGTAATAAATATACTTATTACTTTTACTATTATCAATATATCATGCACTATTAGCCATATTTTACTATTATTATCGCTAGAACTGTAATAATTATACTCATTACTTATATTATTAGCAATATAACGTGCATTATTACGTATATTATGCAGTTATTATCGCTAGAACTGTAATAAATATACTTATTACTCCGAATATTATCAATATAACATGCATTTTTACCCATATAATGCAGTTATTATCGCTAGAACTGTAATAATTGTACTCATTACTTATATTATTAGCAATATAACGTGCATTATTACCCATATTATGCAGTTATTATCGTTAGAACTGTAATAATTATACTTATTACTTATATCATTATCAATATAACATGCATTATTACGTATATAATGGAGGTATTATCGATAGAACTGTAATAATTATACTTATTACTTATATTATTAGCAATATAACGTGCATTATTACCCATATAATGCAGTTATTATCGCCAGAACTGTAATAATTATACTTATCACTTATATTATTCTCAATATAACATGCATTATTACCCATATTATGCAGTTATTATCGCTAGCACTATAATAAATACACGTATCACTTTCATTATCATCAATATAACATGCATTATTACCCATATAATGGAGGTATTACTGCTAGAACTGTAATAATTATACTTATTACTTACATTATTATCAACATAACATGCATTATTACCCATATTATGCAGTTATTATCGCTAGAACTATAATAAATACACTTATTACTGCCAATATTATCAATGTAACATGCATTATTACCCATATAATGCAGTTATTATCGCTAGAACTGTAATAATTGTACTCATTACTTATATTATTAGCAATATAACGTGCATTATTACCCATATAATGCAGTTATTATAGCTAGAACTGTAATAATTATACTTATTACTTATATTATTCTCAATATAACATCCATTATTACCCATATTATGCAGTTATTATCGCTAGAACTATAATAAATATACGTATTACTTTTATTATCATCAATATAACATGCATTATTACCCATATTATGCAGTTATTATGGATAGAACTGTAATAAATATACTTATTACTTTTATTATTATCAATATAACATGCACTATTTGCCATATTTTACTATTATTATCGCTATAACTATAATAATTATACTTATTTCTCCCGATATTATCAATATAACATTGCATTATTACCCCTATAATGCAGTTATTATCGCCAGAACTGTAATAATTATACTTATTACGTATATTATTCTCAATATAACATGCATTATTACCCATGTGATGCAGTTATTATCGCCAGAACTCTAATAATTATACTTATTACTTATATTATTCTCAATATAACATGCATTATTACCCATATTATGCAGTTGTTATCGCTAGAACTATAATAAATACACGTATCACTTTCATTATCATCAATATAACATGCATTATTACCCATATAATGGAGGTATTATTGCTAGAACTGTAATAATTATACTTATTACTTACATTATTATCAACATAACATGCATTATTACCCATATTATGCAGTTATTATCGCCAGAACTATAATAAACACACTTATTACTCCCAATATTATCAATGTAACATGCATTATTACCCATATAATGCAGTTATTATCGCTAGAACTGTAATAATTATACTTATCACTTATATTATTAGCAATATAACGTGCATTATTACCCATATAATGCAGTTATTATCGCTAGAACTGTAATAATTATACTCATTACTTATATTGTTAGCAATATAACGTGCATTATTACCCATATAATGCAGTTATTATCGCCAGAACTGTAATAATTATACTTATTACTTATATTATTCTCAATATAACATGCATTATTACCCATATTATGCAGTTATTATCGCTAGAACTATAATAAATATACGTATTACTTTTATTATTATCAATATAACATGCACTATTTGCCATGTTTTACTATTATTATCGCAAGAACTATAATAATTATACTTATTACTCCCGATATTATCAATATAACATGCATTATTACCCATATAATGCAGTTATTATCGCTAGAACTGTAATAATTGTACTCATTACTTATATTATTAGCAATATAACATGCATTATTACCCATATTATGCAGTTACTATCGCTAGAACTATAATAAACATACGTATTACTTTCATTGTCATCAACATAACATGCATTATTACCCATATTATGCAGTTATTATCGATAGAACTGTAATAAATATACTTATTACTTTTACTATTATCAATATATCATGCACTATTAGCCATATTTTACTATTATTATCGCTAGAACTATAATAATTACACTTATTACTCTCGATATTATCAATATAACATGCATTATTACCCATGTAATACAGTTATTATCGCTAGAACTGTAATAATTATACTTATTACTTATATTATTAGCAGTATAACGTGCATTATGACCCATATAATGCAGTTATTATCGCTAGAACTGTAATAATTATACTTATTACTTATATCATTATCAATATAACATGCATTATTACCCATATAATGGAGGTATTATCGCAAGCACTGTAATAATTATACTTATTACTTATACTATTAGCAATATAGCTTGCATTATTACCCATATAATGCAGTTATTATCGCCAGAACTGTAATAATTATACTTATTACTTATATTATTCTCAATATAACATCCATTATTACCCATATTATGCAGTTATTATCGCTAGAACTATAATAAATATACGTATTACTTTCATTATCATCAGTATAACATGCATTACTACCCACATAATGGAGGTATTATCGCTAGAACTGTAATAATTATACTTATTACTTATATTATTATCAATATAACATGCCTTATTACCCATATAATGCAGTTATTATCGCTAGAACTGTAATAATTATACTCATTACTTATATTATTAGCAATATAACGTGCATTATTACCCATATTATGCAGTTATTGTCGCTAGAACTGTAATAATTATACTTATTACTTTTACTATTATCAATATATCATGCACTATTAGCCATATTTTACTATTATTATCGCTAGAACTGTAATAATTATACTCATTACTTATATTATTAGCAATATAACGTGCATTATTACGTATATTATGCAGTTATTATCGCTAGAACTGTAATAAATATACTTATTACTCCCAATATTATCAATATAACATGCATGTTTACCCATATAATGCAGTTATTATCGCTAGAGCTGTAATAATTATACTTATTACTTATATTGTTAGCAATATAACGTGCATTATTACGCATATTATGCAGTTATTATCGCTAGAACTATAATAAATATACGTATTACTTTCATTATCATCAGTATAACATGCATTATTACCCACATAATGGAGGTATTATCGCTAGAACTGTAATAATTATACTTATTACTTATATTATTATCAATATAACATGCCTTATTACCCATATAATGCAGTTATTATCGCTAGAACTGTAATAATTATACTCATTACTTATAGTATTAGCAATATAACGTGCATTATTACCCATATTATGCAGTTATTATCGCTAGAACTGTAATAATTATACTTATTACTTATATCATTATCAATATAACATGCATTATTACCCATATAATGGAGGTATTATCGCTAGAACTGTAATAATTATACTTATTACTTATATTATTAGCAATATAACGTGCATTATTACCCATATTATGCAGTTATTATCGCTAGAACTGTAATAATTATACTTATTACTTATATCATTATCAATATAACATGCATTATTACCCATATAATGGAGGTATTATCGCTAGAACTGTAATAATGATACTTATTACTTATACTATTAACAATATAACGTGCATTATTACCCATATAATGCAGTTATTATCGCCAGAACTGTAATAATTATACTTATTACTTATATTATTCTCAATATAACATGCATTATTACCCATATTATGCAGTTACTATCGCTAGAACTATAATAAACATACGTATTACTTTCATTGTCATCAACATAACATGCATTATTACCCATATTATGCAGTTATTATCGATAGAACTGTAATAAATATACTTATTACTTTTACTATTATCAATATATCATGCACTATTAGCCATATTTTACTATAATTATCGCTAGAACTATAATAATTATACTTATTACTCTCGATATTATCAATATAACATGCATTATTACCCATGTAATACAGTTATTATCGCTAGAACTGTAATAATTATACTTATTACTTATATTATTAGCAGTATAACGTGCATTATAACCCATATAATGCAGTTATTATCGCTAGAACTGTAATAATTATACTTATTACTTATATCATTATCAATATAACATGCATTATTACCCATATTATGCAGTTATTATCGACAGAAGTATAATAAATGTACTTATTACTTTTATTATTATCCATATAACAGGCACTCTTAGATTTATTTTACTAGTATTATCGCTAGAACTGTAATAATTATACTTATTACTCCCGATATTATCAATATAACATCCATTACTACCCAAATTATGCAGTTATTATCGATAGAACTGTATTAAGTATACTTATTACTTATATTATTATCAATATAACATGCATTATTACCCATATTATGCAGTTATTATAGCTAGAACTATAATAAATATACGTATTACTTTTATTATCATCAATATAGCATGCATTATTACCCATATTATGCAGTTATTATCGATAGAACTATAATAAATATACTTATTACTTTTATTATTATCAATATAACATGCATTACTACCCATATTATGCAGTTATTATCGATAGAACTATAATAAACATACGTATTACTTTCATTGTCATCAACATAACATGCATTATTACCCATATTATGCAGTTATTATCGATAGAACTGTAATAAATATCCTTATTACTTTTACTATTATGAATATATCATGCACTATTAGCCATATTTTACTATTATTATCGCTAGAACTATAATAATTATACTTATTACTCCCGATATTATCAATATAACATGCATTATTACCCATGTAATACAGTTATTATCGCTAGAACTGTAATAACTATACTTATTACTTATATTATTAGCAGTATAACGTGCATTATTACCCATATAATGCAGTTATTATCGCTAGAACTGTAATAATTATACTTATTACTTATATTATTCTCAATATAACATGCATTATTACCCATATTATGCAGTTATTGTCGCTAGCACTATAATAAATACACGTATCACTTTCATTATCATCAATATAACATGCATTATTACCCATATAATGGAGGTATTACTGCTAGAACTGTAATAATTATACTTATTACTTACATTATTATCAACATAACATGCATTATTACCCATATTATGCAGTTATTATCGCTAGAACTATAATAAATACACTTATTACTGCCAATATTATCAATGTAACATGCATTATTACCCATATAATGCAGTTATTATCGCTAGAACTGTAATAATTGTACTCATTACTTATATTATTAGCAATATAACGTGCATTATTACCCATATAATGCAGTTATTATAGCTAGAACTGTAATAATTATACTTATTACTTATATTATTCTCAATATAACATCCATTATTACCCATATTATGCAGTTATTATCGCTAGAACTATAATAAATATACGTATTACTTTTATTATCATCAATATAACATGCATTATTACCCATATTATGCAGTTATTATGGATAGAACTGTAATAAATATACTTATTACTTTTATTATTATCAATATAACATGCACTATTTGCCATATTTTACTATTATTATCGCTATAACTATAATAATTATACTTATTTCTCCCGATATTATCAATATAACATTGCATTATTACCCCTATAATGCAGTTATTATCGCCAGAACTGTAATAATTATACTTATTACGTATATTATTCTCAATATAACATGCATTATTACCCATGTGATGCAGTTATTATCGCCAGAACTCTAATAATTATACTTATTACTTATATTATTCTCAATATAACATGCATTATTACCCATATTATGCAGTTGTTATCGCTAGAACTATAATAAATACACGTATCACTTTCATTATCATCAATATAACATGCATTATTACCCATATAATGGAGGTATTATTGCTAGAACTGTAATAATTATACTTATTACTTACATTATTATCAACATAACATGCATTATTACCCATATTATGCAGTTATTATCGCCAGAACTATAATAAACACACTTATTACTCCCAATATTATCAATGTAACATGCATTATTACCCATATAATGCAGTTATTATCGCTAGAACTGTAATAATTATACTTATTACTTATATTATTAGCAATATAACGTGCATTATTACCCATATAATGCAGTTATTATCGCTAGAACTGTAATAATTATACTCATTACTTATATTGTTAGCAATATAACGTGCATTATTACCCATATAATGCAGTTATTATCGCCAGAACTGTAATAATTATACTTATTACTTATATTATTCTCAATATAACATGCATTATTACCCATATTATGCAGTTATTATCGCTAGAACTATAATAAATATACGTATTACTTTTATTATTATCAATATAACATGCACTATTTGCCATGTTTTACTATTATTATCGCAAGAACTATAATAATTATACTTATTACTCCCGATATTATCAATATAACATGCATTATTACCCATATAATGCAGTTATTATCGCTAGAACTGTAATAATTGTACTCATTACTTATATTATTAGCAATATAACATGCATTATTACCCATATTATGCAGTTACTATCGCTAGAACTATAATAAACATACGTATTACTTTCATTGTCATCAACATAACATGCATTATTACCCATATTATGCAGTTATTATCGATAGAACTGTAATAAATATACTTATTACTTTTACTATTATCAATATATCATGCACTATTAGCCATATTTTACTATTATTATCGCTAGAACTATAATAATTACACTTATTACTCTCGATATTATCAATATAACATGCATTATTACCCATGTAATACAGTTATTATCGCTAGAACTGTAATAATTATACTTATTACTTATATTATTAGCAGTATAACGTGCATTATGACCCATATAATGCAGTTATTATCGCTAGAACTGTAATAATTATACTTATTACTTATATCATTATCAATATAACATGCATTATTACCCATATAATGGAGGTATTATCGCAAGCACTGTAATAATTATACTTATTACTTATACTATTAGCAATATAGCTTGCATTATTACCCATATAATGCAGTTATTATCGCCAGAACTGTAATAATTATACTTATTACTTATATTATTCTCAATATAACATCCATTATTACCCATATTATGCAGTTATTATCGCTAGAACTATAATAAATATACGTATTACTTTCATTATCATCAGTATAACATGCATTATTACCCACATAATGGAGGTATTATCGCTAGAACTGTAATAATTATACTTATTACTTATATTATTATCAATATAACATGCCTTATTACCCATATAATGCAGTTATTATCGCTAGAACTGTAATAATTATACTCATTACTTATATTATTAGCAATATAACGTGCATTATTACCCATATTATCTAGTTATTATCGCTAGAACTGTAATAATTATACTTATTACTTTTACTATTATCAATATATCATGCACTATTAGCCATATTTTACTATTATTATCGCTAGAACTGTAATAATTATACTCATTACTTATATTATTAGCAATATAACGTGCATTATTACGTATATTATGCAGTTATTATCGCTAGAACTGTAATAAATATACGTATTACTTTCATTATCATCAGTATAACATGCATTATTACCCACATAATGGAGGTATTATCGCTAGAACTGTAATAATTATACTTATTACTTATATTATTATCAATATAACATGCCTTATTACCCATATAATGCAGTTATTATCGCTAGAACTGTAATAATTATACTCATTACTTATAGTATTAGCAATATAACGTGCATTATTACCCATATTATGCAGTTATTATCGCTAGAACTGTAATAATTATACTTATTACTTATATCATTATCAATATAACATGCATTATTACCCATATAATGGAGGTATTATCGCTAGAACTGTAATAATTATACTTATTACTTATATTATTAGCAATATAACGTGCATTATTACCCATATTATGCAGTTATTATCGCTAGAACTGTAATAATTATACTTATTACTTATATCATTATCAATATAACATGCATTATTACCCATATAATGGAGGTATTATCGCTAGAACTGTAATAATTATACTTATTACTTATACTATTAACAATATAACGTGCATTATTACCCATATAATGCAGTTATTATCGCCAGAACTGTAATAATTATACTTATTACTTATATTATTCTCAATATAACATGCATTATTACCCATATTATGCAGTTACTATCGCTAGAACTATAATAAACATACGTATTACTTTCATTGTCATCAACATAACATGCATTATTACCCATATTATGCAGTTATTATCGATAGAACTGTAATAAATATACTTATTACTTTTACTATTATCAATATATCATGCACTATTAGCCATATTTTACTATAATTATCGCTAGAACTATAATAATTATACTTATTACTCTCGATATTATCAATATAACATGCATTATTACCCATGTAATACAGTTATTATCGCTAGAACTGTAATAATTATACTTATTACTTATATTATTAGCAGTATAACGTGCATTATAACCCATATAATGCAGTTATTATCGCTAGAACTGTAATAATTATACTTATTACTTATATCATTATCAATATAACATGCATTATTACCCATATTATGCAGTTATTATCGACAGAAGTATAATAAATGTACTTATTACTTTTATTATTATCCATATAACAGGCACTCTTAGATTTATTTTACTAGTATTATCGCTAGAACTGTAATAATTATACTTATTACTCCCGATATTATCAATATAACATCCATTACTACCCAAATTATGCAGTTATTATCGATAGAACTGTATTAAGTATACTTATTACTTATATTATTATCAATATAACATGCATTATTACCCATATTATGCAGTTATTATAGCTAGAACTATAATAAATATACGTATTACTTTTATTATCATCAATATAGCATGCATTATTACCCATATTATGCAGTTATTATCGATAGAACTATAATAAATATACTTATTACTTTTATTATTATCAATATAACATGCATTACTACCCATATTATGCAGTTATTATCGATAGAACTATAATAAACATACGTATTACTTTCATTGTCATCAACATAACATGCATTATTACCCATATTATGCAGTTATTATCGATAGAACTGTAATAAATATCCTTATTACTTTTACTATTATGAATATATCATGCACTATTAGCCATATTTTACTATTATTATCGCTAGAACTATAATAATTATACTTATTACTCCCGATATTATCAATATAACATGCATTATTACCCATGTAATACAGTTATTATCGCTAGAACTGTAATAACTATACTTATTACTTATATTATTAGCAGTATAACGTGCATTATTACCCATATAATGCAGTTATTATCGCTAGAACTGTAATAATTATACTTATTACTTATATTATTCTCAATATAACATGCATTATTACCCATATAATGGAGGTATTATCGCAAGCACTGTAAGAATTATACTTATTACTTATACTATTAGCAATATAGCGTGCATTATTACCCATATAATGCAGTTATTATCGCCAGAACTGTAATAATTATACTTATTACTTATATTATTCTCAATATAACATCCATTATTACCCATATTATGCAGTTATTATCGCTAGAACTATAATAAATATACGTATTACTTTCATTATCATCAGTATAACATGCATTATTACCCACATAATGGAGGTATTATCGCTAGAACTGTAATAATTATACTTATTACTTATATTATTATCAATATAACATGCCTTCTTACCCATATAATGCAGTTATTATCGCTAGAACTGTAATAATTATACTCATTACTTATATTATTAGCAATATAACGTGCATTATTACCCATATTATCCAGTTATTATCGCTAGAACTGTAATAATTATACTTATTACTTATATCATTATCAATATAACATGCATTATTACCCATATAATGGAGGTATTATCGCTAGAACTGTAATAATTATACTTATTACTTATACTATTAGCAATATAACGTGCATTATTACCCATATAATGCAGTTAATATCGCTAGAACTATAATAAATATACGTATTACTTTCATTATCATCAATATAACATGCATTATTACCCATATTATGCAGTTATTATCGATAGAACAGTAATAATTATACTTATTACTTTTACTATTATCAATATATCATGCACTACTAGCCATATTTTACTATTATTATCGCTAGAACTATAATAATTATACTTATTACTCCCAATATTATCAATATAACATGCCTTATTACGCATATAATGCAGTTATTATCGCTAGAACTGTAATAAATATACTTACTACTTTCATTATCATCAATATAACATGCATTATTACCCATATTATGCAGTTATTATCGCTAGAGCTGTAATAAATATACTTATTACTTTTACTATTATCAATATATCATGCACTATTAGCCATATTTTACTATTATTATCGCTAGAACTGTAATAATTATACTCATTACTTATATTATTAGCAATATAACGTGCATTATTACGTATATTATGCAGTTATTATCGCTAGAACTGTAATAAATATACTTATTACTCCCAATATTATCAATATAACATGCATTTTTACCCATATAATGCAGTTATTATCGCTAGAACTGTAATAATTGTACTCATTACTTATATTATTAGCAATATAACGTGCATTATTACCCATATTATGCAGTTATTATCGTTAGAACTGTAATAATTATACTTATTACTTATATCATTATCAATATAACATGCATTATTACGTATATAATGGAGGTATTATCGATAGAACTGTAATAATTATACTTATTACTTATACTATTAGCAATATAACGTGCATTATTACCCATATAATGCAGTTATTATCGCCAGAACTGTAATAATTATACTTATCACTTATATTATTCTCAATATAACATGCATTATTACCCATATTATGCAGTTATTATCGCTAGCACTATAATAAATACACGTATCACTTTCATTATCATCAATATAACATGCATTATTACCCATATAATGGAGGTATTACTGCTAGAACTGTAATAATTATACTTATTACTTACATTATTATCAACATAACATGCATTATTACCCATATTATGCAGTTATTATCGCTAGAACTATAATAAATACACTTATTACTCCCAATATTATCAATGTAACATGCATTATTACCCATATAATGCAGTTATTATCGCTAGAACTGTAATAATTATACTCATTACTTATATTGTTAGCAATATAACGTGCATTGTTACCCATATAATGCAGTCATTATCGCTAGAACTGTAATAATTATACTTATTACTTATATTATTATCAATATAACATGCATTATTACCCATATTATGCAGTTATTATCGATAGAACTGTAATAAATATACTTATTACTTTTATTATTATCAATATAACATGCACTATTTGCCATATTTTACTATTATTATCGCTAGAACTATAATAATTATACTTATTTCTCCCGATATTATCAATATAACATTGCATTATTACCCATATAATGCAGTTATTATCGCCAGAACTGTAATAATTATACTTATTACTTATATTATTCTCAATATAACATGCATTACTACCCATATTATGGAGTTATTATCGCTAGAACTGTAATAATTATACTTATTACTTATATCATTATCAATATAACATGCATTATTACCCACATAATGGAGGTATTATCGCTAGAACTGTAATAATTATACTTATTACTTATACTATTAGCAATATAACGTGCATTATTACCCATATAATGCAGTTATTATCGCCAGAACTGTAATAATTATACTTATCACTTATATTATTCTCAATATAACATGCATTATTACCCATATTATGCAGTAATTATCGCTAGAACTATAAAAAATATACGTATTACTTTTATTATCATCAATATAACATGCATTATTACCCATATCATGCAGTTATTATCTATAGAACTGTAATAAATATACTTATTACTTTTATTATTATCAATATAACATGCACTATTTGCCAGATTTTACTATTATTATCGCTAGAACTATAATAATTATACTTATTACTCCCGATATTATCAATATAACATGCATTATTACCCATATAATGCAGTTGTTATCGCTAGAACTGTAATAATTGTACCCATTACTTATATTATTAGCAATATAACGTGCATTATTACCCATATTATGCAGTTATTATCGCTAGAACTGTAATAATTATACTTATTACTCCCGATATTATCAATATAACATGCATTATTACCCATATAATGCAGTTATTATCGCTAGAACTGTAATAATTATACTCATTACTTATATTATTAGCAATATAACGTGCATTATTACCCATATTATGCAGTTATTATCGTTAGAACTGTAATAATTATACTTATCACTTATATCATTATCAATATAACATGCATTATTACCCATATAATGGAGGTATTATCGATAGAACTGTAATAATTATACTTATTACTTATACTATTAGCAATATAACGTGCATTATTACCCATATAATGCAGTTATTATCGCCAGAATTGTAATAATTATACTTATCACTTATATTAGTCTCAATATAACATGCATTATTACCCATATTATGCAGTTATTATCGCTAGCACTATAATAAATACACGTATCACTTTCATTATCATCAATATAACATGCATTATTACCCATATAATGGAGGTATTATTGCTAGAACTGTAATAATTATACATATTACTTATACTATTAGTAATATAACGTGCATTGTTACCCATATTATGCAGTTATTATCGCTAGCACTATAATAAATACACGTATCACTTTCATTATCATCAATATAACATGCATTATTACCCATATAATGGAGGTATTACTGCTAGAACTGTAATAATTATACTTATTACTTACATTATTATCAACATAACATGCATTATTACCCATATTATGCAGTTATTATCGCTAGAACTATAATAAATACACTTATTACTCCCAATATTATCAATGTAACATGCATTATTACCCATATAATGCAGTTATTATCGCTAGAACTGTAATAATTATACTCATTACTTATATTGTTAGCAATATAACGTGCATTGTTACCCATATAATGCAGTCATTATCGCTAGAACTGTAATAATTATACTTATTACTTATATTATTATCAATATAACATGCATTATTACCCATATTATGCAGTTATTATCGCTAGAGCTGTAATAAATATACTTATTACTTTTACTATTATCAATATATCATGCACTATTAGCCATATTTTACTATTATTATCGCTAGAACTGTAATAATTATACTCATTACTTATATTATTAGCAATATAACGTGCATTATTACGTATATTATGCAGTTATTATCGCTAGAACTGTAATAAATATACTTATTACTCCCAATATTATCAATATAACATGCATTTTTACCCATATAATGCAGTTATTATCGCTAGAACTGTAATAATTGTACTCATTACTTATATTATTAGCAATATAACGTGCATTATTACCCATATTATGCAGTTATTATCGTTAGAACTGTAATAATTATACTTATTACTTATATCATTATCAATATAACATGCATTATTACGTATATAATGGAGGTATTATCGATAGAACTGTAATAATTATACTTATTACTTATACTATTAGCAATATAACGTGCATTATTACCCATATAATGCAGTTATTATCGCCAGAACTGTAATAATTATACTTATCACTTATATTATTCTCAATATAACATGCATTATTACCCATATTATGCAGTTATTATCGCTAGCACTATAATAAATACACGTATCACTTTCATTATCATCAATATAACATGCATTATTACCCATATAATGGAGGTATTACTGCTAGAACTGTAATAATTATACTTATTACTTACATTATTATCAACATAACATGCATTATTACCCATATTATGCAGTTATTATCGCTAGAACTATAATAAATACACTTATTACTCCCAATATTATCAATGTAACATGCATTATTACCCATATAATGCAGTTATTATCGCTAGAACTGTAATAATTATACTCATTACTTATATTGTTAGCAATATAACGTGCATTGTTACCCATATAATGCAGTCATTATCGCTAGAACTGTAATAATTATACTTATTACTTATATTATTATCAATATAACATGCATTATTACCCATATTATGCAGTTATTATCGATAGAACTGTAATAAATATACTTATTACTTTTATTATTATCAATATAACATGCACTATTTGCCATATTTTACTATTATTATCGCTAGAACTATAATAATTATACTTATTTCTCCCGATATTATCAATATAACATTGCATTATTACCCATATAATGCAGTTATTATCGCCAGAACTGTAATAATTATACTTATTACTTATATTATTCTCAATATAACATGCATTACTACCCATATTATGGAGTTATTATCGCTAGAACTGTAATAATTATACTTATTACTTATATCATTATCAATATAACATGCATTATTACCCACATAATGGAGGTATTATCGCTAGAACTGTAATAATTATACTTATTACTTATACTATTAGCAATATAACGTGCATTATTACCCATATAATGCAGTTATTATCGCCAGAACTGTAATAATTATACTTATCACTTATATTATTCTCAATATAACATGCATTATTACCCATATTATGCAGTAATTATCGCTAGAACTATAAAAAATATACGTATTACTTTTATTATCATCAATATAACATGCATTATTACCCATATCATGCAGTTATTATCTATAGAACTGTAATAAATATACTTATTACTTTTATTATTATCAATATAACATGCACTATTTGCCAGATTTTACTATTATTATCGCTAGAACTATAATAATTATACTTATTACTCCCGATATTATCAATATAACATGCATTATTACCCATATAATGCAGTTGTTATCGCTAGAACTGTAATAATTGTACCCATTACTTATATTATTAGCAATATAACGTGCATTATTACCCATATTATGCAGTTATTATCGCTAGAACTGTAATAATTATACTTATTACTCCCGATATTATCAATATAACATGCATTATTACCCATATAATGCAGTTATTATCGCTAGAACTGTAATAATTATACTCATTACTTATATTATTAGCAATATAACGTGCATTATTACCCATATTATGCAGTTATTATCGTTAGAACTGTAATAATTATACTTATCACTTATATCATTATCAATATAACATGCATTATTACCCATATAATGGAGGTATTATCGATAGAACTGTAATAATTATACTTATTACTTATACTATTAGCAATATAACGTGCATTATTACCCATATAATGCAGTTATTATCGCCAGAATTGTAATAATTATACTTATCACTTATATTAGTCTCAATATAACATGCATTATTACCCATATTATGCAGTTATTATCGCTAGCACTATAATAAATACACGTATCACTTTCATTATCATCAATATAACATGCATTATTACCCATATAATGGAGGTATTATTGCTAGAACTGTAATAATTATACATATTACTTATACTATTAGTAATATAACGTGCATTGTTACCCATATTATGCAGTTATTATCGCTAGCACTATAATAAATACACGTATCACTTTCATTATCATCAATATAACATGCATTATTACCCATATAATGGAGGTATTACTGCTAGAACTGTAATAATTATACTTATTACTTACATTATTATCAACATAACATGCATTATTACCCATATTATGCAGTTATTATCGCTAGAACTATAATAAATACACTTATTACTCCCAATATTATCAATGTAACATGCATTATTACCCATATAATGCAGTTATTATCGCTAGAACTGTAATAATTATACTCATTACTTATATTGTTAGCAATATAACGTGCATTGTTACCCATATAATGCAGTCATTATCGCTAGAACTGTAATAATTATACTTATTACTTATATTATTATCAATATAACATGCATTATTACCCATATTATGCAGTTATTATCGATAGAACTGTAATAAATATACTTATTACTTTTATTATTATCAATATAACATGCACTATTTGCCATATTTTACTATTATTATCGCTAGAACTATAATAATTATACTTATTTCTCCCGATATTATCAATATAACATTGCATTATTACCCATATAATGCAGTTATTATCGCCAGAACTGTAATAATTATACTTATTACTTATATTATTCTCAATATAACATGCATTACTACCCATATTATGGAGTTATTATCGCTAGAACTGTAATAATTATACTTATTACTTATATCATTATCAATATAACATGCATTATTACCCACATAATGGAGGTATTATCGCTAGAACTGTAATAAATATACTTATTACTTATACTATTAGCAATATAACGTGCATTATTACCCATATAATGCAGTTATTATCGCCAGAACTGTAATAATTATACTTATCACTTATATTATTCTCAATATAACATGCATTATTACCCATATTATGCAGTAATTATCGCTAGAACTATAAAAAATATACGTATTACTTTTATTATCATCAATATAACATGCATTATTACCCATATCATGCAGTTATTATCTATAGAACTGTAATAAATATACTTATTACTTTTATTATTATCAATATAACATGCACTATTTGCCAGATTTTACTATTATTATCGCTAGAACTATAATAATTATACTTATTACTCCCGATATTATCAATATAACATGCATTATTACCCATATAATGCAGTTGTTATCGCTAGAACTGTAATAATTGTACCCATTACTTATATTATTAGCAATATAACGTGCATTATTACCCATATTATGCAGTTATTATCGCTAGAACTGTAATAATTATACTTATTACTCCCGATATTATCAATATAACATGCATTATTACCCATATAATGCAGTTATTATCGCTAGAACTGTAATAATTATACTCATTACTTATATTATTAGCAATATAACGTGCATTATTACCCATATTATGCAGTTATTATCGTTAGAACTGTAATAATTATACTTATCACTTATATCATTATCAATATAACATGCATTATTACCCATATAATGGAGGTATTATCGATAGAACTGTAATAATTATACTTATTACTTATACTATTAGCAATATAACGTGCATTATTACCCATATAATGCAGTTATTATCGCCAGAATTGTAATAATTATACTTATCACTTATATTAGTCTCAATATAACATGCATTATTACCCATATTATGCAGTTATTATCGCTAGCACTATAATAAATACACGTATCACTTTCATTATCATCAATATAACATGCATTATTACCCATATAATGGAGGTATTATTGCTAGAACTGTAATAATTATACATATTACTTATACTATTAGTAATATAACGTGCATTGTTACCCATATAATGCAGTTATTATCGCTAGAACTGTAATAATTATACTTATTACGTATATTGTTAGCAATATAACGTGCATTATTACCCATATAACGCAGTTATTATCGCTAGAACTGTAATAATTCTACTTATTACTTATATTATTCTCAATATAACATGCATTAGTACCCATATAATAGAGGTATTATCGCTAGAACTGTAATAAATATACGTATTACTTTTATTATCATCAATATAACATAATTATTACCCATATTATGCAGTTATTATCGATAGAACTGGAATAAGTATACTTATTACTTTTATTATTATCAATATAAAATGCACTATTTGCCATATTTTACTATTATTATCGCTAGAACTATAATAATTATACTTATTACTCCCGATATTATCAATATAACATGCATTATTACCCATATTATGCAGTTATTATCGCTAGAACTGTAATAATTATACTTATTACTTATATCATTATCAATATAACATACATTATTACCCATATAATGGAGGTATTATCGCTAGAACTGTAATAATTATACTTATTACTTATACTATTAGCAATATAACGTGCATTATTACCCATATAAAGAAGTTATTATCGCCAGAACTGTAATAATTATACTTATTACTTATATTATTCTCAATATAACATGCATTATTACCCATATAATGCAGTTATTATCGCTAGAGCTGTAATAATTGTACTCATTACTTATATTATTATCAATATAACGTGCATTATTACCCATATTATGCAGTTATTATCGCTAGAACTATAATAAATATACGTATTACTTTTATTATCATCAATATAACATGCATTATTACCCATATTATGCAGTTATTATCGGTAGGACTGTAATAAATATACTTATTACTTTTATTATTATCAATATAACATGCTCTATTTGCCATATTTTACTATTATTATCGCTAGAACTATAATAATTATACTTATTACTCCCGATATTATCAATATAACATACATTATTACCCATATAATGGAGGTATTATCGCTAGAACTGTAATAATTATACTTATTACTTATACTATTAGCAATATAACGTGCATTATTACCCATATAAAGAAGTTATTATCGCCAGAACTGTAATAATTATACTTATTACTTATATTATTCTCAATATAACATGCATTAATACCCATATAATGGAGGTATTATTGCTAGAACTGTAATAATTATACTTATTACTTATATTATTATCAATATAACATGCATTATTACCCATATTATGCAGTTATTATCGCTAGAACTATAATAAATATACGTATTACTTTTATTATCATCAATATAACATGCATTATTACCCATATTATGCAGTTATTATCGGTAGGACTGTAATAAATATACTTATTACTTTTATTATTATCAATATAACATGTACTATTTGCCATATTTTACTATTATTATCGCTAGAACTATAATAATTATACTTATTACTCCCGGTATTATCAATATAACATGCATTATTACCCATATAATGCAGTTATTATCGCTAGAACTGTAATAATTATACTTATTACTTATGTTATTATCAATATAACATGCATTATTACCCATATAATGCAGTTAATTTGGCTAGAACTGTAATAATTGTACTCATTACTTATATTGTTAGCAATATAACGTGCATTATTACCCATATAATGCAGTTATTATCGCTAGAACTGTAATAATTCTACTTATTACTTATATTATTCTCCATATAACATGCATTATTACCCATATAATGGAGGTATTATCGCAAGCACTGTAATAATTATACTTATTACTTATACTATTAGCAATATAGCGTGCATTATTACCCATATAATGCAGTTATTATCGCCAGAACTGTAATAATTATACTTATTACTTATATTATTCTCAATATAACATCCATTATTACCCATATTATGCAGTTATTATCGCTAGAACTATAATAAATATACGTATTACTTTCATTATCATCAGTATAACATGCATTATTACCCACATAATGGAGGTATTATCGCTAGAACTGTAATAATTATACTTATTACTTATATTATTATCAATATAACATGCCTTCTTACCCATATAATGCAGTTATTATCGCTAGAACTGTAATAATTATACTCATTACTTATATTATTAGCAATATAACGTGCATTATTACCCATATTATCCAGTTATTATCGCTAGAACTGTAATAATTATACTTATTACTTATATCATTATCAATATAACATGCATTATTACCCATATAATGGAGGTATTATCGCTAGAACTGTAATAATTGTACTCATTACTTATATTATTAGCAATATAACGTGCATTATTACCCATATTATGCAGTTATTATCGTTAGAACTGTAATAATTATACTTATTACTTATATCATTATCAATATAACATGCATTATTACGTATATAATGGAGGTATTATCGATAGAACTGTAATAATTATACTTATTACTTATACTATTAGCAATATAACGTGCATTATTACCCATATAATGCAGTTATTATCGCCAGAACTGTAATAATTATACTTATCACTTATATTATTCTCAATATAACATGCATTATTACCCATATTATGCAGTTATTATCGCTAGCACTATAATAAATACACGTATCACTTTCATTATCATCAATATAACATGCATTATTACCCATATAATGGAGGTATTACTGCTAGAACTGTAATAATTATACTTATTACTTACATTATTATCAACATAACATGCATTATTACCCATATTATGCAGTTATTATCGCTAGAACTATAATAAATACACTTATTACTCCCAATATTATCAATGTAACATGCATTATTACCCATATAATGCAGTTATTATCGCTAGAACTGTAATAATTATACTCATTACTTATATTGTTAGCAATATAACGTGCATTGTTACCCATATAATGCAGTCATTATCGCTAGAACTGTAATAATTATACTTATTACTTATATTATTATCAATATAACATGCATTATTACCCATATTATGCAGTTATTATCGATAGAACTGTAATAAATATACTTATTACTTTTATTATTATCAATATAACATGCACTATTTGCCATATTTTACTATTATTATCGCTAGAACTATAATAATTATACTTATTTCTCCCGATATTATCAATATAACATTGCATTATTACCCATATAATGCAGTTATTATCGCCAGAACTGTAATAATTATACTTATTACTTATATTATTCTCAATATAACATGCATTACTACCCATATTATGGAGTTATTATCGCTAGAACTGTCTTAATTATACTTATTACTTATATCATTATCAATATAACATGCATTATTACCCACATAATGGAGGTATTATCGCTAGAACTGTAATAATTATACTTATTACTTATACTATTAGCAATATAACGTGCATTATTACCCATATAATGCAGTTATTATCGCCAGAACTGTAATAATTATACTTATCACTTATATTATTCTCAATATAACATGCATTATTACCCATATTATGCAGTAATTATCGCTAGAACTATAAAAAATATACGTATTACTTTTATTATCATCAATATAACATGCATTATTACCCATATCATGCAGTTATTATCTATAGAACTGTAATAAATATACTTATTACTTTTATTATTATCAATATAACATGCACTATTTGCCAGATATTACTATTATTATCGCTAGAACTATAATAATTATACTTATTACTCCCGATATTATCAATATAACATGCATTATTACCCATATAATGCAGTTGTTATCGCTAGAACTGTAATAATTGTACCCATTACTTATATTATTAGCAATATAACGTGCATTATTACCCATATTATGCAGTTATTATCGCTAGAACTGTAATAATTATACTTATTACTCCCGATATTATCAATATAACATGCATTATTACCCATATAATGCAGTTATTATCGCTAGAACTGTAATAATTATACTCATTACTTATATTATTAGCAATATAACGTGCATTATTACCCATATTATGCAGTTATTATCGTTAGAACTGTAATAATTATACTTATCACTTATATCATTATCAATATAACATGCATTATTACCCATATAATGGAGGTATTATCGATAGAACTGTAATAATTATACTTATTACTTATACTATTAGCAATATAACGTGCATTATTACCCATATAATGCAGTTATTATCGCCAGAATTGTAATAATTATACTTATCACTTATATTAGTCTCAATATAACATGCATTATTACCCATATTATGCAGTTATTATCGCTAGCACTATAATAAATACACGTATCACTTTCATTATCATCAATATAACATGCATTATTACCCATATAATGGAGGTATTATTGCTAGAACTGTAATAATTATACATATTACTTATACTATTAGTAATATAACGTGCATTGTTACCCATATAATGCAGTTATTATCGCTAGAACTGTAATAATTATACTTATTACGTATATTGTTAGCAATATAACGTGCATTATTACCCATATAACGCAGTTATTATCGCTAGAACTGTAATAATTCTACTTATTACTTATATTATTCTCAATATAACATGCATTAGTACCCATATAATAGAGGTATTATCGCTAGAACTGTAATAAATATACGTATTACTTTTATTATCATCAATATAACATAATTATTACCCATATTATGCAGTTATTATCGATAGAACTGTAATAAGTATACTTATTACTTTTATTATTATCAATATAAAATGCACTATTTGCCATATTTTACTATTATTATCGCTAGAACTATAATAATTATACTTATTACTCCCGATATTATCAATATAACATGCATTATTACCCATATTATGCAGTTATTATCGCTAGAACTGTAATAATTATACTTATTACTTATATCATTATCAATATAACATACATTATTACCCATATAATGGAGGTATTATCGCTAGAACTGTAATAATTATACTTATTACTTATACTATTAGCAATATAACGTGCATTATTACCCATATAAAGAAGTTATTATCGCCAGAACTGTAATAATTATACTTATTACTTATATTATTCTCAATATAACATGCATTATTACCCATATAATGCAGTTATTATCGCTAGAGCTGTAATAATTGTACTCATTACTTATATTATTATCAATATAACGTGCATTATTACCCATATTATGCAGTTATTATCGCTAGAACTATAATAAATATACGTATTACTTTTATTATCATCAATATAACATGCATTATTACCCATATTATGCAGTTATTATCGGTAGGACTGTAATAAATATACTTATTACTTTTATTATTATCAATATAACATGCTCTATTTGCCATATTTTACTATTATTATCGCTAGAACTATAATAATTATACTTATTACTCCCGATATTATCAATATAACATACATTATTACCCATATAATGGAGGTATTATCGCTAGAACTGTAATAATTATACTTATTACTTATACTATTAGCAATATAACGTGCATTATTACCCATATAAAGAAGTTATTATCGCCAGAACTGTAATAATTATACTTATTACTTATATTATTCTCAATATAACATGCATTAATACCCATATAATGGAGGTATTATTGCTAGAACTGTAATAATTATACTTATTACTTATATTATTATCAATATAACATGCATTATTACCCATATTATGCAGTTATTGTCGCTAGAACTATAATAAATATACGTATTACTTTTATTATCATCAATATAACATGCATTATTACCCATATTATGCAGTTATTATCGGTAGGACTGTAATAAATATACTTATTACTTTTATTATTATCAATATAACATGTACTATTTGCCATATTTTACTATTATTATCGCTAGAACTATAATAATTATACTTATTACTCCCGGTATTATCAATATAACATGCATTATTACCCATATAATGCAGTTATTATCGCTAGAACTGTAATAATTATACTTATTACTTATGTTATTATCAATATAACATGCATTATTACCCATATAATGCAGTTAATATGGCTAGAACTGTAATAATTGTACTCATTACTTATATTGTTAGCAATATAACGTGCATTATTACCCATATAATGCAGTTATTATCGCTAGAACTGTAATAATTCTACTTATTACTTATATTATTCTCCATATAACATGCATTATTACCCATATAATAGAGGTATTATCGCTAGAACTGTAATAAATATACGTATTACTTTTATTATCATCAATATAACATAATTATTACCCATATTATGCAGTTATTATCGATAGAACTGTAATAAATATACTTATTACTTTTATTATTATCAATATAAAATGCACTATTTGCCATATTTTACTATTATTATCGCTAGAACTATAATAATTATACTTATTACTCCCGATATTATCAATATAACATGCATTATTACCCATGTAATACAGTTATTATCGCTAGAACTGTAATAATTATACTTATTACTTATATTATTAGCAGTATAACGTGCATTATAACCCATATAATGCAGTTATTATCGCTAGAACTGTAATAATTATACTTATTACTTATATCATTATCAATATAACATGCATTATTACCCATATAATGGAGGTATTATCGCAAGCACTGTAATAATTATACTTATTACTTATACTATTAGCAATATAGCTTGCATTATTACCCATATAATGCAGTTATTATCGCCAGAACTGTAATAATTATACTTATTACTTATATTATTCTCAATATAACATCCATTATTACCCATATTATGCAGTTATTATCGCTAGAACTATAATAAATATACGCATTACTTTCATTATCATCAGTATAACATGCATTATTACCCACATAATGGAGGTATTATCGCTAGAACTGTAATAATTATACTTATTACTTATATTATTATCAATATAACATGCCTTCTTACCCATATAATGCAGTTATTATCGCTAGAACTGTAATAATTATACTCATTACTTATATTATTAGCAATATAACGTGCATTATTACCCATATTATCCAGTTATTATCGCTAGAACTGTAATAATTATACTTATTACTTATATCATTATCAATATAACATGCATTATTACCCATATAATGGAGGTATTATCGCTAGAACTGTAATAATTATACTTATTACTTATACTATTAGCAATATAACGTGCATTATTACCCATATAATGCAGTTAATATCGCTAGAACTATAATAAATATACGTATTACTTTCATTATCATCAATATAACATGCATTATTATCCATATTATGCAGTTATTATCGATAGAACAGTAATAATTATACTTATTACTTTTACTATTATCAATATATCATGCACTACTAGCCATATTTTACTATTATTATCGCTAGAACTATAATAATTATACTTATTACTCCCAATATTATCAATATAACATGCCTTATTACGCATATAATGCAGTTATTATCGCTAGAACTGTAATAAATATACTTACTACTTTCATTATCATCAATATAACATGCATTATTACCCATATTATGCAGTTATTATCGCTAGAACTGTAATAAATATACTTATTACTTTTACTATTATCAATATATCATGCACTATTAGCCATATTTTACTATTATTATCGCTAGAACTGTAATAATTATACTCATTACTTATATTATTAGCAATATAACGTGCATTATTACGTATATTATGCAGTTATTATCGCTAGAACTGTAATAAATATACTTATTACTCCCAATATTATCAATATAACATGCATTTTTACCCATATAATGCAGTTATTATCGCTAGAACTGTAATAATTGTACTCATTACTTATATTATTAGCAATATAACGTGCATTATTACCCATATTATGCAGTTATTATCGTTAGAACTGTAATAATTATACTTATTACTTATATCATTATCAATATAACATGCATTATTACGTATATAATGGAGGTATTATCGATAGAACTGTAATAATTATACTTATTACTTATACTATTAGCAATATAACGTGCATTATTACCCATATAATGCAGTTATTATCGCCAGAACTGTAATAATTATACTTATCACTTATATTATTCTCAATATAACATGCATTATTACCCATATTATGCAGTTATTATCGCTAGCACTATAATAAATACACGTATCACTTTCATTATCATCAATATAACATGCATTATTACCCATATAATGGAGGTATTACTGCTAGAACTGTAATAATTATACTTATTACTTACATTATTATCAACATAACATGCATTATTACCCATATTATGCAGTTATTATCGCTAGAACTATAATAAATACACTTATTACTCCCAATATTATCAATGTAACATGCATTATTACCCATATAATGCAGTTATTATCGCTAGAACTGTAATAATTATACTCATTACTTATATTGTTAGCAATATAACGTGCATTGTTACCCATATAATGCAGTCATTATCGCTAGAACTGTAATAATTATACTTATTACTTATATTATTATCAATATAACATGCATTATTACCCATATTATGCAGTTATTATCGATAGAACTGTAATAAATATACTTATTACTTTTATTATTATCAATATAACATGCACTATTTGCCATATTTTACTATTATTATCGCTAGAACTATAATAATTATACTTATTTCTCCCGATATTATCAATATAACATTGCATTATTACCCATATAATGCAGTTATTATCGCCAGAACTGTAATAATTATACTTATTACTTATATTATTCTCAATATAACATGCATTACTACCCATATTATGGAGTTATTATCGCTAGAACTGTAATAATTATACTTATTACTTATATCATTATCAATATAACATGCATTATTACCCACATAATGGAGGTATTATCGCTAGAACTGTAATAATTATACTTATTACTTATACTATTAGCAATATAACGTGCATTATTACCCATATAATGCAGTTATTATCGCCAGAACTGTAATAATTATACTTATCACTTATATTATTCTCAATATAACATGCATTATTACCCATATTATGCAGTAATTATCGCTAGAACTATAAAAAATATACGTATTACTTTTATTATCATCAATATAACATGCATTATTACCCATATCATGCAGTTATTATCTATAGAACTGTAATAAATATACTTATTACTTTTATTATTATCAATATAACATGCACTATTTGCCAGATTTTACTATTATTATCGCTAGAACTATAATAATTATACTTATTACTCCCGATATTATCAATATAACATGCATTATTACCCATATAATGCAGTTGTTATCGCTAGAACTGTAATAATTGTACCCATTACTTATATTATTAGCAATATAACGTGCATTATTACCCATATTATGCAGTTATTATCGCTAGAACTGTAATAATTGTACTCATTACTTATATTATTAGCAATATAACGTGCATTATTACCCATATTATGCAGTTATTATCGTTAGAACTGTAATAATTATACTTATCACTTATATCATTATCAATATAACATGCATTATTACCCATATAATGGAGGTATTATCGATAGAACTGTAATAATTATACTTATTACTTATACTATTAGCAATATAACGTGCATTATTACCCATATAATGCAGTTATTATCGCCAGAATTGTAATAATTATACTTATCACTTATATTATTCTCAATATAACATGCATTATTACCCATATTATGCAGTTATTATCGCTAGCACTATAATAAATACACGTATCACTTTCATTATCATCAATATAACATGCATTATTACCCATATAATGGAGGTATTATTGCTAGAACTGTAATAATTATACATATTACTTATACTATTAGTAATATAACGTGCATTGTTACCCATATAATGCAGTTATTATCGCTAGAACTGTAATAATTATACTTATTACGTATATTGTTAGCAATATAACGTGCATTATTACCCATATAACGCAGTTATTATCGCTAGAACTGTAATAATTCTACTTATTCCTTATATTATTCTCAATATAACATGCATTAGTACCCATATAATAGAGGTATTATCGCTAGAACTGTAATAAATATACGTATTACTTTTATTATCATCAATATAACATAATTATTACCCATATTATGCAGTTATTATCGATAGAACTGTAATAAGTATACTTATTACTTTTATTATTATCAATATAAAATGCACTATTTGCCATATTTTACTATTATTATCGCTAGAACTATAATAATTATACTTATTACTCCCGATATTATCAATATAACATACATTATTACCCATATAATGGAGGTATTATCGCTAGAACTGTAATAATTATACTTATTACTTATACTATTAGCAATATAACGTGCATTATTACCCATATAAAGAAGTTATTATCGCCAGAACTGTAATAATTATACTTATTACTTATATTATTCTCAATATAACATGCATTAATACCCATATAATGGAGGTATTATTGCTAGAACTGTAATAATTATACTTATTACTTATATTATTATCAATATAACATGCATTATTACCCATATTATGCAGTTATTATCGCTAGAACTATAATAAATATACGTATTACTTTTATTATCATCAATATAACATGCATTATTACCCATATTATGCAGTTATTATCGGTAGGACTGTAATAAATATACTTATTACTTTTATTATTATCAATATAACATGTACTATTTGCCATATTTTACTATTATTATCGCTAGAACTATAATAATTATACTTATTACTCCCGGTATTATCAATATAACATGCATTATTACCCATATAATGCAGTTATTATCGCTAGAACTGTAATAATTATACTTATTACTTATGTTATTATCAATATAACATGCATTATTACCCATATAATGCAGTTAATATGGCTAGAACTGTAATAATTGTACTCATTACTTATATTGTTAGCAATATAACGTGCATTATTACCCATATAATGCAGTTATTATCGCTAGAACTGTAATAATTCTACTTATTACTTATATTATTCTCCATATAACATGCATTATTACCCATATAATAGAGGTATTATCGCTAGAACTGTAATAAATATACGTATTACTTTTATTATCATCAATATAACATAATTATTACCCATATTATGCAGTTATTATCGATAGAACTGTAATAAATATACTTATTACTTTTATTATTATCAATATAAAATGCACTATTTGCCATATTTTACTATTATTATCGCTAGAACTATAATAATTATACTTATTACTCCCGATATTATCAATATAACATGCATTATTACCCACATAATGCAGTTATTATCGCTAGAACTGTAATAATTATACTTATTGCTTATATTATTATCAATATAACATGCATTATTACCCATATAATGCAGTTATTATCGCTAGAACTGTAATAATTGTACTCATTACTTATATTATTCTCAATATAACATGCATTATTACCCATATAATAGAGGTATTATCGCTAGAACTGTAATAATTATACTTATTACTTATACTATTAGCAATATAACGTGCATTATTACCCATATAAAGAAGTTATTATCGCCAGAACTGTAATAATTATACTTATTACTTATATTATTCTCAATATAACATCCATTATTACCCATATTATGCAGTTATTATCGCTAGAACTATAATAAATATACGTATTACTTTTATTATCATCAATATAACATGCATTATTACCCATATTATGCAGTTATTATGGATAGAACTGGTATAAATATACTTATTACTTTTATTATTATCAATATAACATGCACTATTTGCCATATTTTACTATTATTATCGCTATAACTATAATAATTATACTTATTTCTCCCGATATTATCAATATAACATTGCATTATTACCCCTATAATGCAGTTATTATCGCCAGAACTGTAATAATTATACTTATTACGTATATTATTCTCAATATAACATGCATTATTACCCATATGATGCAGTTATTATCGCCAGAACTCTAATAATTATACTTATTACTTATATTATTCTCAATATAACATGCATTATTACCCATATTATGCAGTTGTTATCGCTAGAACTATAATAAATACACGTATCACTTTCATTATCATCAATATAACATGCATTATTACCCATATAATGGAGGTATTATTGCTAGAACTGTAATAATTATACTTATTACTTACATTATTATCAACATAACATGCATTATTACCCATATTATGCAGTTATTATCGCCAGAACTATAATAAATACACTTATTACTCCCAATATTATCAATGTAACATGCATTATTACCCATATAATGCAGTTATTATCGCTAGAACTGTAATAATTATACTTATTACTTATATTATTAGCAATATAACGTGCATTATTACCCATATAATGCAGTTATTATCGCTAGAACTGTAATAATTATACTCATTACTTATATTGTTAGCAATATAACGTGCATTATTACCCATATAATGCAGTTATTATCGCCAGAACTGTAATAATTATACTTATTACTTATGTTATTATCAATATAACATGCATTATTACCCATATAATGCAGTTAATATGGCTAGAACTGTAATAAACATACGTATTACTTTCATTGTCATCAACATAACATGCATTATTACCCATATTATGCAGTTATTATCGATAGAACTGTAATAAATATACTTATTACTTTTACTATTATCAATATATCATGCACTATTAGCCATATTTTACTATTATTATCGCTAGAACTATAATAATTATACTTATTACTCTCGATATTATCAATATAACATGCATTATTACCCATGTAATACAGTTATTATCGCTAGAACTGTAATAATTATACTTATTACTTATATTATTAGCAGTATAACGTGCATTATGACCCATATAATGCAGTTATTATCGCTAGAACTGTAATAATTATACTCATTACTTATATTATTAGCAATATAACGTGCATTATTACCCATATAATGGAGGTATTATCGCTAGAACTGTAATAATTATACTTATTACTTATACTATTAGCAATATAACGTGCATTATTACCCATATAAAGAAGTTATTATCGCTAGAACTGTAATAATTGTACTCATTACTTATATTATTCTCAATATAACATGCATTATTACCCATATAATAGAGGTATTATCGCTAGAACTGTAATAATTATACTTATTACTTATACTATTAGCAATATAACGTGCATTATTACCCATATAAAGAAGTTATTATCGCCAGAACTGTAATAATTATACTTATTACTTATATTATTCTCAATATAACATCCATTATTACCCATATTATGCAGTTATTATCGCTAGAACTATAATAAATATACGTATTACTTTTATTATCATCAATATAACATGCATTATTACCCATATTATGCAGTTATTATGGATAGAACTGGTATAAATATACTTATTACTTTTATTATTATCAATATAACATGCACTATTTGCCATATTTTACTATTATTATCGCTATAACTATAATAATTATACTTATTTCTCCCGATATTATCAATATAACATTGCATTATTACCCCTATAATGCAGTTATTATCGCCAGAACTGTAATAATTATACTTATTACGTATATTATTCTCAATATAACATGCATTATTACCCATATGATGCAGTTATTATCGCCAGAACTCTAATAATTATACTTATTACTTATATTATTCTCAATATAACATGCATTATTACCCATATTATGCAGTTGTTATCGCTAGAACTATAATAAATACACGTATCACTTTCATTATCATCAATATAACATGCATTATTACCCATATAATGGAGGTATTATTGCTAGAACTGTAATAATTATACTTATTACTTACATTATTATCAACATAACATGCATTATTACCCATATTATGCAGTTATTATCGCCAGAACTATAATAAATACACTTATTACTCCCAATATTATCAATGTAACATGCATTATTACCCATATAATGCAGTTATTATCGCTAGAACTGTAATAATTATACTTATTACTTATATTATTAGCAATATAACGTGCATTATTACCCATATAATGCAGTTATTATCGCTAGAACTGTAATAATTATACTCATTACTTATATTGTTAGCAATATAACGTGCATTATTACCCATATAATGCAGTTATTATCGCCAGAACTGTAATAATTATACTTATTACTTATATTATTATCAATATAACATGCATTATTACCCATATAATGCAGTTATTATCGCTAGAACTGTAATAATTGTACTCATTACTTATATTATTAGCAATATAACATGCATTATTACCCATATTATGCAGTTACTATCGCTAGAACTATAATAAACATACGTATTACTTTCATTGTCATCAACATAACATGCATTATTACCCATATTATGCAGTTATTATCGATAGAACTGTAATAAATATACTTATTACTTTTACTATTATCAATATATCATGCACTATTAGCCATATTTTACTATTATTATCGCTAGAACTATAATAATTATACTTATTACTCTCGATATTATCAATATAACATGCATTATTACCCATGTAATACAGTTATTATCGCTAGAACTGTAATAATTATACTTATTACTTATATTATTAGCAGTATAACGTGCATTATGACCCATATAATGCAGTTATTATCGCTAGAACTGTAATAATTATACTCATTACTTATATTATTAGCAATATAACGTGCATTATTACCCATATTATCCAGTTATTATCGCTAGAACTGTAATAATTATACTTATTACTTATATCATTATCAATATAACATGCATTATTACCCATATAATGGAGGTATTATCGCTAGAACTGTAATAATTATACTTATTACTTATACTATTAACAATATAACGTGCATTATTACCCATATAATGCAGTTAATATCGCTAGAACTATAATAAATATACGTATTACCTTCATTATCATCAATATAACATGCATTATTACCCATATTATGCAGTTATTATCGATAGAACAGTAATAATTATACTTATTACTTTTACTATTATCAATATATCATGCACTACTAGCCATATTTTACTATTATTATCGCTAGAACTATAATAATTATACTTATTACTCCCAATATTATCAATATAACATGCCTTATTACGCATATAATGCAGTTATTATCGCTAGAACTGTAATAAATATACTTACTACTTTCATTATCATCAATATAACATGCATTATTACCCATATTATGCAGTTATTATCGCTAGAACTGTAATAAATATACTTATTACTTTTACTATTATCAATATATCATGCACTATTAGCCATATTTTACTATTATTATCGCTAGAACTGTAATAATTATACTCATTACTTATATTATTAGCAATATAACGTGCATTATTACGTATATTATGCAGTTATTATCGCTAGAACTGTAATAAATATACTTATTACTCCCAATATTATCAATATAACATGCATTTTTACCCATATAATGCAGTTATTATCGCTAGAACTGTAATAATTGTACTCATTACTTATATTATTAGCAATATAACGTGCATTATTACCCATATTATGCAGTTATTATCGTTAGAACTGTAATAATTATACTTATTACTTATATCATTATCAATATAACATGCATTATTACGTATATAATGGAGGTATTATCGATAGAACTGTAATAATTATACTTATTACTTATACTATTAGCAATATAACGTGCATTATTACCCATATAATGCAGTTATTATCGCCAGAACTGTAATAATTATACTTATCACTTATATTATTCTCAATATAACATGCATTATTACCCATATTATGCAGTTATTATCGCTAGCACTATAATAAATACACGTATCACTTTCATTATCATCAATATAACATGCATTATTACCCATATAATGGAGGTATTACTGCTAGAACTGTAATAATTATACTTATTACTTACATTATTATCAACATAACATGCATTATTACCCATATTATGCAGTTATTATCGCTAGAACTATAATAAATACACTTATTACTCCCAATATTATCAATGTAACATGCATTATTACCCATATAATGCAGTTATTATCGCTAGAACTGTAATAATTATACTCATTACTTATATTGTTAGCAATATAACGTGCATTGTTACCCATATAATGCAGTCATTATCGCTAGAACTGTAATAATTATACTTATTACTTATATTATTATCAATATAACATGCATTATTACCCATATAACGCAGTTATTATCGCTAAAAACTGTAATAATTCTACTTATTACTTATATTATTCTCAATATAACATGCATTAGTACCCATATAATAGAGGTATTATCGCTAGAACTGTAATAAATATACGTATTACTTTTATTATCATCAATATAACATAATTATTACCCATATTATGCAGTTATTATCGATAGAACTGTAATAAGTATACTTATTACTTTTATTATTATCAATATAAAATGCACTATTTGCCATATTTTACTATTATTATCGCTAGAACTATAATAATTATACTTATTACTCCCGATATTATCAATATAACATGCATTATTACCCATATTATGCAGTTATTATCGCTAGAACTGTAATAATTATACTTATTACTTATATCATTATCAATATAACATACATTATTACCCATATAATGGAGGTATTATCGCTAGAACTGTAATAATTATACTTATTACTTATACTATTAGCAATATAACGTGCATTATTACCCATATAAAGAAGTTATTATCGCCAGAACTGTAATAATTATACTTATTACTTATATTATTCTCAATATAACATGCATTATTACCCATATAATGCAGTTATTATCGCTAGAACTGTAATAATTGTACTCATTACTTATATTATTATCAATATAACGTGCATTATTACCCATATTATGCAGTTATTATCGCTAGAACTATAATAAATATACGTATTACTTTTATTATCATCAATATAACATGCATTATTACCCATATTATGCAGTTATTATCGGTAGGACTGTAATAAATATACTTATTACTTTTATTATTATCAATATAACATGCTCTATTTGCCATATTTTACTATTATTATCGCTAGAACTATAATAATTATACTTATTACTCCCGATATTATCAATATAACATACATTATTACCCATATAATGGAGGTATTATCGCTAGAACTGTAATAATTATACTTATTACTTATACTATTAGCAATATAACGTGCATTATTACCCATATAAAGAAGTTATTATCGCCAGAACTGTAATAATTATACTTATTACTTATATTATTCTCAATATAACATGCATTAATACCCATATAATGGAGGTATTATTGCTAGAACTGTAATAATTATACTTATTACTTATATTATTATCAATATAACATGCATTATTACCCATATTATGCAGTTATTATCGCTAGAACTATAATAAATATACGTATTACTTTCATTATCATCAATATAACATGCATTATTACCCATATTATGCAGTTATTATCGGTAGGACTGTAATAAATATACTTATTACTTTTATTATTATCAATATAACATGTACTATTTGCCATATTTTACTATTATTATCGCTAGAACTATAATAATTATACTTATTACTCCCGGTATTATCAATATAACATGCATTATTACCCATATAATGCAGTTATTATCGCTAGAACTGTAATAATTATACTTATTACTTATGTTATTATCAATATAACATGCATTATTACCCATATAATGCAGTTAATATGGCTAGAACTGTAATAATTGTACTCATTACTTATATTGTTAGCAATATAACGTGCATTATTACCCATATAATGCAGTTATTATCGCTAGAACTGTAATAATTCTACTTATTACTTATATTATTCTCCATATAACATGCATTATTACCCATATAATAGAGGTATTATCGCTAGAACTGTAATAAATATACGTATTACTTTTATTATCATCAATATAACATAATTATTACCCATATTATGCAGTTATTATCGATAGAACTGTAATAAATATACTTATTGCTTTTATTATTATCAATATAAAATGCACTATTTGCCATATTTTACTATTATTATCGCTAGAACTATAATAATTATACTTATTACTCCCGATATTATCAATATAACATGCATTATTACCCACATAATGCAGTTATTATCGCTAGAACTGTAATAATTATACTTATTGCTTATATTATTATCAATATAACATGCATTATTACCCATATAATGCAGTTATTATCGCCAGAACTGTAATAATTATACTTATTACTTATATTATTCTCAATATAACATCCATTATTACCCATATTATGCAGTTATTATCGCTAGAACTATAATAAATATACGTATTACTTTTATTATCATCAATATAACATGCATTATTACCCATATTATGCAGTTATTATGGATAGAACTGTAATAAATATACTTATTACTTTTATTATTATCAATATAACATGCACTATTTGCCATATTTTACTATTATTATCGCTATAACTATAATAATTATACTTATTTCTCCCGATATTATCAATATAACATTGCATTATTACCCCTATAATGCAGTTATTATCGCCAGAACTGTAATAATTATACTTATTACGTATATTATTCTCAATATAACATGCATTATTACCCATATGATGCAGTTATTATCGCCAGAACTCTAATAATTATACTTATTACTTATATTATTCTCAATATAACATGCATTATTACCCATATTATGCAGTTGTTATCGCTAGAACTATAATAAATACACGTATCACTTTCATTATCATCAATGTAACATGCATTATTACCCATATAATGGAGGTATTATTGCTAGAACTGTAATAATTATACTTATTACTTACATTAGTATCAACATAACATGCATTATTACCCATATTATGCAGTTATTATCGCCAGAACTGTAATAAATACACTTATTACTCCCAATATTATCAATGTAACATGCATTATTACCCATATAATGCAGTTATTATAGCTAGAACTGTAATAATTATACTTATTACTTATATTATTAGCAATATAACGTGCATTATTACCCATATAATGCAGTTATTATCGCTAGAACTGTAATAATTATACTCATTACTTATATTGTTAGCAATATAACGTGCATTATTACCCATATAATGCAGTTATTATCGCCAGAACTGTAATAATTATACTTATTACTTATATTATTCTCAATATAACATGCATTATTACCCATATTATGCAGTTATTATCGCTAGAACTATAATAAATATACGTATTACTTTTATTATTATCAATATAACATGCACTATTTGCCATGTTTTACTATTATTATCGCAAGAACTATAATAATTATACTTATTACTCCCGATATTATCAATATAACATGCATTATTACCCATATAATGCAGTTATTATCGCTAGAACTGTAATAATTGTACTCATTACTTATATTATTAGCAATATAACATGCATTATTACCCATATTATGCGGTTACTATCGCTAGAACTATAATAAACATACGTATTACTTTCATTGTCATCAACATAACATGCATTATTACCCATATTATGCAGTTATTATCGATAGAACTGTAATAAATATACTTATTACTTTTACTATTATCAATATATCATGCACTATTAGCCATATTTTACTATTATTATCGCTAGAACTATAATAATTATACTTATTACTCTCGATATTATCAATATAACATGCATTATTACCCATGTAATACAGTTATTATCGCTAGAACTGTAATAATTATACTTATTACTTATATTATTAGCAGTATAACGTGCATTATGACCCATATAATGCAGTTATTATCGCCAGAACTATAATAAATACACTTATTACTCCCAATATTATCAATGTAACATGCATTATTACCCATATAATGCAGTTATTATCGCTAGAACTGTAATAATTATACTTATTACTTATATTATTAGCAATATAACGTGCATTATTACCCATATAATGCAGTTATTATCGCTAGAACTGTAATAATTATACTCATTACTTATATTGTTAGCAATATAACGTGCATTATTACCCATATAATGCAGTTATTATCGCCAGAACTGTAATAATTATACTTATTACTTATATTATTATCAATATAACATGCATTATTACCCATATAATGCAGTTATTATCGCTAGAACTGTAATAATTGTACTCATTACTTATATTATTAGCAATATAACATGCATTATTACCCATATTATGCAGTTACTATCGCTAGAACTATAATAAACATACGTATTACTTTCATTGTCATCAACATAACATGCATTATTACCCATATTATGCAGTTATTATCGATAGAACTGTAATAAATATACTTATTACTTTTACTATTATCAATATATCATGCACTATTAGCCATATTTTACTATTATTATCGCTAGAACTATAATAATTATACTTATTACTCTCGATATTATCAATATAACATGCATTATTACCCATGTAATACAGTTATTATCGCTAGAACTGTAATAATTATACTTATTACTTATATTATTAGCAGTATAACGTGCATTATGACCCATATAATGCAGTTATTATCGCTAGAACTGTAATAATTATACTCATTACTTATATTATTAGCAATATAACGTGCATTATTACCCATATTATCCAGTTATTATCGCTAGAACTGTAATAATTATACTTATTACTTATATCATTATCAATATAACATGCATTATTACCCATATAATGGAGGTATTATCGCTAGAACTGTAATAATTATACTTATTACTTATACTATTAACAATATAACGTGCATTATTACCCATATAATGCAGTTAATATCGCTAGAACTATAATAAATATACGTATTACCTTCATTATCATCAATATAACATGCATTATTACCCATATTATGCAGTTATTATCGATAGAACAGTAATAATTATACTTATTACTTTTACTATTATCAATATATCATGCACTACTAGCCATATTTTACTATTATTATCGCTAGAACTATAATAATTATACTTATTACTCCCAATATTATCAATATAACATGCCTTATTACGCATATAATGCAGTTATTATCGCTAGAACTGTAATAAATATACTTACTACTTTCATTATCATCAATATAACATGCATTATTACCCATATTATGCAGTTATTATCGCTAGAACTGTAATAAATATACTTATTACTTTTACTATTATCAATATATCATGCACTATTAGCCATATTTTACTATTATTATCGCTAGAACTGTAATAATTATACTCATTACTTATATTATTAGCAATATAACGTGCATTATTACGTATATTATGCAGTTATTATCGCTAGAACTGTAATAAATATACTTATTACTCCCAATATTATCAATATAACATGCATTTTTACCCATATAATGCAGTTATTATCGCTAGAACTGTAATAATTGTACTCATTACTTATATTATTAGCAATATAACGTGCATTATTACCCATATTATGCAGTTATTATCGTTAGAACTGTAATAATTATACTTATTACTTATATCATTATCAATATAACATGCATTATTACGTATATAATGGAGGTATTATCGATAGAACTGTAATAATTATACTTATTACTTATACTATTAGCAATATAACGTGCATTATTACCCATATAATGCAGTTATTATCGCCAGAACTGTAATAATTATACTTATCACTTATATTATTCTCAATATAACATGCATTATTACCCATATTATGCAGTTATTATCGCTAGCACTATAATAAATACACGTATCACTTTCATTATCATCAATATAACATGCATTATTACCCATATAATGGAGGTATTACTGCTAGAACTGTAATAATTATACTTATTACATACATTATTATCAACATAACATGCATTATTACCCATATTATGCAGTTATTATCGCTAGAACTATAATAAATACACTTATTACTCCCAATATTATCAATGTAACATGCATTATTACCCATATAATGCAGTTATTATCGCTAGAACTGTAATAATTATACTCATTACTTATATTGTTAGCAATATAACGTGCATTGTTACCCATATAATGCAGTCATTATCGCTAGAACTGTAATAATTATACTTATTACTTATATTATTATCAATATAACATGCATTATTACCCATATAACGCAGTTATTATCGCTAAAAACTGTAATAATTCTACTTATTACTTATATTATTCTCAATATAACATGCATTAGTACCCATATAATAGAGGTATTATCGCTAGAACTGTAATAAATATACGTATTACTTTTATTATCATCAATATAACATAATCATTACCCATATTATGCAGTTATTATCGATAGAACTGTAATAAGTATACTTATTACTTTTATTATTATCAATATAAAATGCACTATTTGCCATATTTTACTATTATTATCGCTAGAACTATAATAATTATACTTATTACTCCCGATATTATCAATATAACATGCATTATTACCCATATTATGCAGTTATTATCGCTAGAACTGTAATAATTATACTTATTACTTATATCATTATCAATATAACATACATTATTACCCATATAATGGAGGTATTATCGCTAGAACTGTAATAATTATACTTATTACTTATACTATTAGCAATATAACGTGCATTATTACCCATATAAAGAAGTTATTATCGCCAGAACTGTAATAATTATACTTATTACTTATATTATTCTCAATATAACATGCATTATTACCCATATAATGCAGTTATTATCGCTAGAACTGTAATAATTGTACTCATTACTTATATTATTATCAATATAACGTGCATTATTACCCATATTATGCAGTTATTATCGCTAGAACTATAATAAATATACGTATTACTTTTATTATCATCAATATAACATGCATTATTACCCATATTATGCAGTTATTATCGGTAGGACTGTAATAAATATACTTATTACTTTTATTATTATCAATATAACATGCTCTATTTGCCATATTTTACTATTATTATCGCTAGAACTATAATAATTATACTTATTACTCCCGATATTATCAATATAACATACATTATTACCCATATAATGGAGGTATTATCGCTAGAACTGTAATAATTATACTTATTACTTATACTATTAGCAATATAACGTGCATTATTACCCATATAAAGAAGTTATTATCGCCAGAACTGTAATAATTATACTTATTACTTATATTATTCTCAATATAACATGCATTAATACCCATATAATGGAGGTATTATTGCTAGAACTGTAATAATTATACTTATTACTTATATTATTATCAATATAACATGCATTATTACCCATATTATGCAGTTATTATCGCTAGAACTATAATAAATATACGTATTACTTTCATTATCATCAATATAACATGCATTATTACCCATATTATGCAGTTATTATCGGTAGGACTGTAATAAATATACTTATTACTTTTATTATTATCAATATAACATGTACTATTTGCCATATTTTACTATTATTATCGCTAGAACTATAATAATTATACTTATTACTCCCGGTATTATCAATATAACATGCATTATTACCCATATAATGCAGTTATTATCGCTAGAACTGTAATAATTATACTTATTACTTATGTTATTATCAATATAACATGCATTATTACCCATATAATGCAGTTAATATGGCTAGAACTGTAATAATTGTACTCATTACTTATATTGTTAGCAATATAACGTGCATTATTACCCATATAATGCAGTTATTATCGCTAGAACTGTAATAATTCTACTTATTACTTATATTATTCTCCATATAACATGCATTATTACCCATATAATAGAGGTATTATCGCTAGAACTGTAATAAATATACGTATTACTTTTATTATCATCAATATAACATAATTATTACCCATATTATGCAGTTATTATCGATAGAACTGTAATAAATATACTTATTGCTTTTATTATTATCAATATAAAATGCACTATTTGCCATATTTTACTATTATTATCGCTAGAACTATAATAATTATACTTATTACTCCCGATATTATCAATATAACATGCATTATTACCCACATAATGCAGTTATTATCGCTAGAACTGTAATAATTATACTTATTGCTTATATTATTATCAATATAACATGCATTATTACCCATATAATGCAGTTATTATCGCCAGAACTGTAATAATTATACTTATTACTTATATTATTCTCAATATAACATCCATTATTACCCATATTATGCAGTTATTATCGCTAGAACTATAATAAATATACGTATTACTTTTATTATCATCAATATAACATGCATTATTACCCATATTATGCAGTTATTATGGATAGAACTGTAATAAATATACTTATTACTTTTATTATTATCAATATAACATGCACTATTTGCCATATTTTACTATTATTATCGCTATAACTATAATAATTATACTTATTTCTCCCGATATTATCAATATAACATTGCATTATTACCCCTATAATGCAGTTATTATCGCCAGAACTGTAATAATTATACTTATTACGTATATTATTCTCAATATAACATGCATTATTACCCATATGATGCAGTTATTATCGCCAGAACTCTAATAATTATACTTATTACTTATATTATTCTCAATATAACATGCATTATTACCCATATTATGCAGTTGTTATCGCTAGAACTATAATAAATACACGTATCACTTTCATTATCATCAATGTAACATGCATTATTACCCATATAATGGAGGTATTATTGCTAGAACTGTAATAATTATACTTATTACTTACATTAGTATCAACATAACATGCATTATTACCCATATTATGCAGTTATTATCGCCAGAACTGTAATAAATACACTTATTACTCCCAATATTATCAATGTAACATGCATTATTACCCATATAATGCAGTTATTATCGCTAGAACTGTAATAATTATACTTATTACTTATATTATTAGCAATATAACGTGCATTATTACCCATATAATGCAGTTATTATCGCTAGAACTGTAATAATTATACTCATTACTTATATTGTTAGCAATATAACGTGCATTATTACCCATATAATGCAGTTATTATCGCCAGAACTGTAATAATTATACTTATTACTTATATTATTCTCAATATAACATGCATTATTACCCATATTATGCAGTTATTATCGCTAGAACTATAATAAATATACGTATTACTTTTATTATTATCAATATAACATGCACTATTTGCCATGTTTTACTATTATTATCGCAAGAACTATAATAATTATACTTATTACTCCCGATATTATCAATATAACATGCATTATTACCCATATAATGCAGTTATTATCGCTAGAACTGTAATAATTGTACTCATTACTTATATTATTAGCAATATAACATGCATTATTACCCATATTATGCGGTTACTATCGCTAGAACTATAATAAACATACGTATTACTTTCATTGTCATCAACATAACATGCATTATTACCCATATTATGCAGTTATTATCGATAGAACTGTAATAAATATACTTATTACTTTTACTATTATCAATATATCATGCACTATTAGCCATATTTTACTATTATTATCGCTAGAACTATAATAATTATACTTATTACTCTCGATATTATCAATATAACATGCATTATTACCCATGTAATACAGTTATTATCGCTAGAACTGTAATAATTATACTTATTACTTATATTATTAGCAGTATAACGTGCATTATGACCCATATAATGCAGTTATTATCGCTAGAACTGTAATAATTATACTTACTACTTATATCATTATCAATATAACATGCATTATTACCCATATAATGGAGGTATTATCGCAAGCACTGTAATAATTATACTTATTACTTATACTATTAGCAATATAGCTTGCATTATTACCCATATAATGCAGTTATTATCGCCAGAACTGTAATAATTATACTTATTACTTATATTATTCTCAATATAACATCCATTATTACCCATATTATGCAGTTATTATCGCTAGAACTATAATAAATATACGTATTACTTTCATTATCATCAGTATAACATGCATTATTACCCACATAATGGAGGTATTATCGCTAGAACTGTAATAATTATACTTATTACTTATATTATTATCAATATAACATGCCTTATTACCCATATAATGCAGTTATTATCGCTAGAACTGTAATAATTATACTCATTACTTATATTATTAGCAATATAACGTGCATTATTACCCATATTATGCAGTTATTATCGCTAGAACTGTAATAATTATACTTATTACTTTTACTATTATCAATATATCATGCACTATTAGCCATATTTTACTATTATTATCGCTAGAACTGTAATAATTATACTCATTACTTATATTATTAGCAATATAACGTGCATTATTACGTATATTATGCAGTTATTATCGCTAGAACTGTAATAAATATACTTATTACTCCCAATATTATCAATATAACATGCATGTTTACCCATATAATGCAGTTATTATCGCTAGAACTGTAATAATTATACTTATTACTTATATTGTTAGCAATATAACGTGCATTATTACGCATATTATGCAGTTATTATCGCTAGAACTATAATAAATATACGTATTACTTTCATTATCATCAGTATAACATGCATTATTACCCACATAATGGAGGTATTATCGCTAGAACTGTAATAATTATACTTATTACTTATATTATTATCAATATAACATGCCTTATTACCCATATAATGCAGTTATTATCGCTAGAACTGTAATAATTATACTTATTACTTATACTATTAGCAATATAACGTGCATTATTACCCATATAAAGAAGTTATTATCGCCAGAACTGTAATAATTATACTTATTACTTATATTATTCTCAATATAACATCCATTATTACCCATATTATGCAGTTATTATCGCTAGAACTATAATAAATATACGTATTACTTTTATTATCATCAATATAACATGCATTATTACCCATATTATGCAGTTATTATGGATAGAACTGTAATAAATATACTTATTACTTTTATTATTATCAATATAACATGCACTATTTGCCATATTTTACTATTATTATCGCTATAACTATAATAATTATACTTATTTCTCCCGATATTATCAATATAACATTGCATTATTACCCCTATAATGCAGTTATTATCGCCAGAACTGTAATAATTATACTTATTACGTATATTATTCTCAATATAACATGCATTATTACCCATATGATGCAGTTATTATCGCCAGAACTCTAATAATTATACTTATTACTTATATTATTCTCAATATAACATGCATTATTACCCATATTATGCAGTTGTTATCGCTAGAACTATAATAAATACACGTATCACTTTCATTATCATCAATGTAACATGCATTATTACCCATATAATGGAGGTATTATTGCTAGAACTGTAATAATTATACTTATTACTTACATTAGTATCAACATAACATGCATTATTACCCATATTATGCAGTTATTATCGCCAGAACTATAATAAATACACTTATTACTCCCAATATTATCAATGTAACATGCATTATTACCCATATAATGCAGTTATTATCGCTAGAACTGTAATAATTATACTTATTACTTATATTATTAGCAATATAACGTGCATTATTACCCATATAATGCAGTTATTATCGCTAGAACTGTAATAATTATACTCATTACTTATATTGTTAGCAATATAACGTGCATTATTACCCATATAATGCAGTTATCATCGCCAGAACTGTAATAATTATACTTATTACTTATATTATTCTCAATATAACATGCATTATTACCCATATTATGCAGTTATTATCGCTAGAACTATAATAAATATACGTATTACTTTTATTATTATCAATATAACATGCACTATTTGCCATGTTTTACTATTATTATCGCAAGAACTATAATAATTATACATATTACTCCCGATATTATCAATATAACATGCATTATTACCCATATAATGCAGTTATTATCGCTAGAACTGTAATAATTGTACTCATTACTTATATTATTAGCAATATAACATGCATTATTACCCATATTATGCGGTTACTATCGCTAGAACTATAATAAACATACGTATTACTTTCATTGTCATCAACATAACATGCATTATTACCCATATTATGCAGTTATTATCGATAGAACTGTAATAAATATACTTATTACTTTTACTATTATCAATATATCATGCACTATTAGCCATATTTTACTATTATTATCGCTAGAACTATAATAATTATACTTATTACTCTCGATATTATCAATATAACATGCATTATTACCCATGTAATACAGTTATTATCGCTAGAACTGTAATAATTATACTTATTACTTATATTATTAGCAGTATAACGTGCATTATGACCCATATAATGCAGTTATTATCGCTAGAACTGTAATAATTATACTTATTACTTATATCATTATCAATATAACATGCATTATTACCCATATAATGGAGGTATTATCGCAAGCACTGTAATAATTATACTTATTACTTATACTATTAGCAATATAGCTTGCATTATTACCCATATAATGCAGTTATTATCGCCAGAACTGTAATAATTATACTTATTACTTATATTATTCTCAATATAACATCCATTATTACCCATATTATGCAGTTATTATCGCTAGAACTATAATAAATATACGTATTACTTTCATTATCATCAGTATAACATGCATTATTACCCACATAATGGAGGTATTATCGCTAGAACTGTAATAATTATACTTATTACTTATATTATTATCAATATAACATGCCTTATTACCCATATAATGCAGTTATTATCGCTAGAACTGTAATAATTATACTCATTACTTATATTATTAGCAATATAACGTGCATTATTACCCATATTATGCAGTTATTATCGCTAGAACTGTAATAATTATACTTATTACTTTTACTATTATCAATATATCATGCACTATTAGCCATATTTTACTATTATTATCGCTAGAACTGTAATAATTATACTCATTACTTATATTATTAGCAATATAACGTGCATTATTACGTATATTATGCAGTTATTATCGCTAGAACTGTAATAAATATACTTATTACTCCCAATATTATCAATATAACATGCATGTTTACCCATATAATGCAGTTATTATCGCTAGAACTGTAATAATTATACTTATTACTTATATTGTTAGCAATATAACGTGCATTATTACGCATATTATGCAGTTATTATCGCTAGAACTATAATAAATATACGTATTACTTTCATTATCATCAGTATAACATGCATTATTACCCACATAATGGAGGTATTATCGCTAGAACTGTAATAATTATACTTATTACTTATATTATTATCAATATAACATGCCTTATTACCCATATAATGCAGTTATTATCGCTAGAACTGTAATAATTATACTCATTACTTATAGTATTAGCAATATAACGTGCATTATTACCCATATTATGCAGTTATTATCGCTAGAACTGTAATAATTATACTTATTACTTATATCATTATCAATATAACATGCATTATTACCCATATAATGGAGGTATTATCGCTAGAACTGTAATAATTATACTTATTACTTATATTATTAGCAATATAACGTGCATTATTACCCATATTATGCAGTTATTATCGCTAGAACTGTAATAATTATACTTATTACTTATATCATTATCAATATAACATGCATTATTACCCATATAATGGAGGTATTATCGCTAGAACTGTAATAATTATACTTATTACTTATACTATTAACAATATAACGTGCATTATTACCCATATAATGCAGTTATTATCGCCAGAACTGTAATAATTATACTTATTACTTATATTATTCTCAATATAACATGCATTATTACCCATATTATGCAGTTACTATCGCTAGAACTATAATAAACATACGTATTACTTTCATTGTCATCAACATAACATGCATTATTACCCATATTATGCAGTTATTATCGATAGAACTGTAATAAATATACTTATTACTTTTACTATTATCAATATATCATGCACTATTAGCCATATTTTACTATAATTATCGCTAGAACTATAATAATTATACTTATTACTCTCGATATTATCAATATAACATGCATTATTACCCATGTAATACAGTTATTATCGCTAGAACTGTAATAATTATACTTATTACTTATATTATTAGCAGTATAACGTGCATTATAACCCATATAATGCAGTTATTATCGCTAGAACTGTAATAATTATACTTATTACTTATATCATTATCAATATAACATGCATTATTACCCATATAATGGAGGTATTATCGCAAGCACTGTAATAATTATACTTATTACTTATACTATTAGCAATATAGCTTGCATTATTACCCATATAATGCAGTTATTATCGCCAGAACTGTAATAATTATACTTATTACTTATATTATTCTCAATATAACATCCATTATTACCCATATTATGCAGTTATTATCGCTAGAACTATAATAAATATACGTATTACTTTCATTATCATCAGTATAACATGCATTATTACCCACATAATGGAGGTATTATCGCTAGAACTGTAATAATTATACTTATTACTTATATTATTATCAATATAACATGCCTTCTTACCCATATAATGCAGTTATTATCGCTAGAACTGTAATAATTATACTCATTACTTATATTATTAGCAATATAACGTGCATTATTACCCATATTATCCAGTTATTATCGCTAGAACTGTAATAATTATACTTATTACTTATATCATTATCAATATAACATGCATTATTACCCATATAATGGAGGTATTATCGCTAGAACTGTAATAATTATACTTATTACTTATACTATTAGCAATATAACGTGCATTATTACCCATATAATGCAGTTAATATCGCTAGAACTATAATAAATATACGTATTACTTTCATTATCATCAATATAACATGCATTATTACCCATATTATGCAGTTATTATCGATAGAACAGTAATAATTATACTTATTACTTTTACTATTATCAATATATGATGCACTACTAGCCATATTTTACTATTATTATCGCTAGAACTATAATAATTATACTTATTACTCCCAATATTATCAATATAACATGCCTTATTACGCATATAATGCAGTTATTATCGCTAGAACTGTAATAAATATACTTACTACTTTCATTATCATCAATATAACATGCATTATTACCCATATTATGCAGTTATTATCGCTAGAACTGTAATAAATATACTTATTACTTTTACTATTATCAATATATCATGCACTATTAGCCATATTTTACTATTATTATCGCTAGAACTGTAATAATTATACTCATTACTTATATTATTAGCAATATAACGTGCATTATTACGTATATTATGCAGTTATTATCGCTAGAACTGTAATAAATATACTTATTACTCCCAATATTATCAATATAACATGCATTTTTACCCATATAATGCAGTTATTATCGCCAGAACTGTAATAATTATACTTATCACTTATATTATTCTCAATATAACATGCATTATTACCCATATTATGCAGTTATTATCGCGAGCACTATAATAAATACACGTATCACTTTCATTATCATCAATATAACATGCATTATTACCCATATAATGGAGGTATTACTGCTAGAACTGTAATAATTATACTTATTACTTACATTATTATCAACATAACATGCATTATTACCCATATTATGCAGTTATTATCGCTAGAACTATAATAAATACACTTATTACTCCCAATATTATCAATGTAACATGCATTATTACCCATATAATGCAGTTATTATGGCTAGAACTGTAATAATTGTACTCATTACTTATATTATTAGCAATATAACGTGCATTATTACCCATATAATGCAGTTATTATAGCTAGAACTGTAATAATTATACTTATTACTTATATTATTCTCAATATAACATCCATTATTACCCATATTATGCAGTTATTATCGCTAGAACTATAATAAATATACGTATTACTTTTATTATCATCAATATAACATGCATTATTACCCATATTATGCAGTTATTATGGATAGAACTGTAATAAATATACTTATTACTTTTATTATTATCAATATAACATGCACTATTTGCCATATTTTACTATTATTATCGCTATAACTATAATAATTATACTTATTTCTCCCGATATTATCAATATAACATTGCATTATTACCCCTATAATGCAGTTATTATCGCCAGAACTGTAATAATTATACTTATTACGTATATTATTCTCAATATAACATGCATTATTACCCATATGATGCAGTTATTATCGCCAGAACTCTAATAATTATACTTATTACTTATATTATTCTCAATATAACATGCATTATTACCCATATTATGCAGTTGTTATCGCTAGAACTATAATAAATACACGTATCACTTTCATTATCATCAATATAACATGCATTATTACCCATATAATGGAGGTATTATTGCTAGAACTGTAATAATTATACTTATTACTTACATTATTATCAACATAACATGCATTATTACCCATATTATGCAGTTATTATCGCCAGAACTATAATAAATACACTTATTACTCCCAATATTATCAATGTAACATGCATTATTACCCATATAATGCAGTTATTATCGCTAGAACTGTAATAATTATACTTATTACTTATATTATTAGCAATATAACGTGCATTATTACCCATATAATGCAGTTATTATCGCTAGAACTGTAATAATTATACTCATTACTTATATTGTTAGCAATATAACGTGCATTATTACCCATATAATGCAGTTATTATCGCCAGAACTGTAATAATTATACTTATTACTTATATTATTCTCAATATAACATGCATTATTACCCATATTATGCAGTTATTATCGCTAGAACTATAATAAATATACGTATTACTTTTATTATTATCAATATAACATGCACTATTTGCCATGTTTTACTATTATTATCGCAAGAACTATAATAATTATACTTATTACTCCCGATATTATCAATATAACATGCATTATTACCCATATAATGCAGTTATTATCGCTAGAACTGTAATAATTGTACTCATTACTTATATTATTAGCAATATAACATGCATTATTACCCATATTATGCAGTTACTATCGCTAGAACTATAATAAACATACGTATTACTTTCATTGTCATCAACATAACATGCATTATTACCCATATTATGCAGTTATTATCGATAGAACTGTAATAAATATACTTATTACTTTTACTATTATCAATATATCATGCACTATTAGCCATATTTTACTATTATTATCGCTAGAACTATAGTAATTATACTTATTACTCTCGATATTATCAATATAACATGCATTATTACCCATGTAATACAGTTATTATCGCTAGAACTGTAATAATTATACTTATTACTTATATTATTAGCAGTATAACGTGCATTATGACCCATATAATGCAGTTATTATCGCTAGAACTGTAATAATTATACTTATTACTTATATCATTATCAATATAACATGCATTATTACCCATATAATGGAGGTATTATCGCAAGCACTGTAATAATTATACTTATTACTTATACTATTAGCAATATAGCTTGCATTATTACCCATATAATGCAGTTATTATCGCCAGAACTGTAATAATTATACTTATTACTTATATTATTCTCAATATAACATCCATTATTACCCATATTATGCAGTTATTATCGCTAGAACTATAATAAATATACGTATTACTTTCATTATCATCAGTATAACATGCATTATTACCCACATAATGGAGGTATTATCGCTAGAACTGTAATAATTATACTTATTACTTATATTATTATCAATATAACATGCCTTATTACCCATATAATGCAGTTATTATCGCTAGAACTGTAATAATTATACTCATTACTTATATTATTAGCAATATAACGTGCATTATTACCCATATTATGCAGTTATTATCGCTAGAACTGTAATAATTATACTTATTACTTTTACTATTATCAATATATCATGCACTATTAGCCATATTTTACTATTATTATCGCTAGAACTGTAATAATTATACTCATTACTTATATTATTAGCAATATAACGTGCATTATTACGTATATTATGCAGTTATTATCGCTAGAACTGTAATAAATATACTTATTACTCCCAATATTATCAATATAACATGCATGTTTACCCATATAATGCAGTTATTATCGCTAGAACTGTAATAATTATACTTATTACTTATATTGTTAGCAATATAACGTGCATTATTACGCATATTATGCAGTTATTATCGCTAGAACTATAATAAATATACGTATTACTTTCATTATCATCAGTATAACATGCATTATTACCCACATAATGGAGGTATTATCGCTAGAACTGTAATAATTATACTTATTACTTATATTATTATCAATATAACATGCCTTATTACCCATATAATGCAGTTATTATCGCTAGAACTGTAATAATTATACTCATTACTTATAGTATTAGCAATATAACGTGCATTATTACCCATATTATGCAGTTATTATCGCTAGAACTGTAATAATTATACTTATTACTTATATCATTATCAATATAACATGCATTATTACCCATATAATGGAGGTATTATCGCTAGAACTGTAATAATTATACTTATTACTTATATTATTAGCAATATAACGTGCATTATTACCCATATTATGCAGTTATTATCGCTAGAACTGTAATAATTATACTTATTACTTATATCATTATCAATATAACATGCATTATTACCCATATAATGGAGGTATTATCGCTAGAACTGTAATAATTATACTTATTACTTATACTATTAACAATATAACGTGCATTATTACCCATATAATGCAGTTATTATCGCCAGAACTGTAATAATTATACTTATTACTTATATTATTCTCAATATAACATGCATTATTACCCATATTATGCAGTTACTATCGCTAGAACTATAATAAACATACGTATTACTTTCATTGTCATCAACATAACATGCATTATTACCCATATTATGCAGTTATTATCGATAGAACTGTAATAAATATACTTATTACTTTTACTATTATCAATATATCATGCACTATTAGCCATATTTTACTATAATTATCGCTAGAACTATAATAATTATACTTATTACTCTCGATATTATCAATATAACATGCATTATTACCCATGTAATACAGTTATTATCGCTAGAACTGTAATAATTATACTTATTACTTATATTATTAGCAGTATAACGTGCATTATAACCCATATAATGCAGTTATTATCGCTAGAACTGTAATAATTATACTTATTACTTATATCATTATCAATATAACATGCATTATTACCCATATAATGGAGGTATTATCGCAAGCACTGTAATAATTATACTTATTACTTATACTATTAGCAATATAACATGCCTTCTTACCCATATAATGCAGTTATTATCGCTAGAACTGTAATAATTATACTTATTACTTATACTATTAGCAATATAACGTGCATTATTACCCATATAATGCAGTTAATATCGCTAGAACTATAATAAATATACGTATTACTTTCATTATCATCAATATAACATGCATTATTACCCATATTATGCAGTTATTATCGATAGAACAGTAATAATTATACTTATTACTTTTACTATTATCAATATATCATGCACTACTAGCCATATATTACTATTATTATCGCTAGAACTATAATAATTATACTTATTACTCCCGATATTATCAATATAACATACATTATTACCCATATAATGGAGGTATTATCGCTAGAACTGTAATAATTATACTTATTACTTATACTATTAGCAATATAACGTGCATTATTACCCATATAAAGAAGTTATTATCGCCAGAACTGTAATAATTATACTTATTACTTATATTATTCTCAATATAACATGCATTAATACCCATATAATGGAGGTATTATTGCTAGAACTGTAATAATTATACTTATTACTTATATTATTATCAATATAACATGCATTATTACCCATATTATGCAGTTATTATCGCTAGAACTATAATAAATATACGTATTACTTTTATTATCATCAATATAACATGCATTATTACCCATATTATGCAGTTATTATCGGTAGGACTGTAATAAATATACTTATTACTTTTATTATTATCAATATAACATGTACTATTTGCCATATTTTACTATTATTATCGCTAGAACTATAATAATTATACTTATTACTCCCGGTATTATCAATATAACATGCATTATTACCCATATAATGCAGTTATTATCGCTAGAACTGTAATAATTATACTTATTACTTATGTTATTATCAATATAACATGCATTATTACCCATATAATGCAGTTAATATGGCTAGAACTGTAATAATTGTACTCATTACTTATATTGTTAGCAATATAACGTGCATTATTACCCATATAATGCAGTTATTATCGCTAGAACTGTAATAATTCTACTTATTACTTATATTATTCTCCATATAACATGCATTATTACCCATATAATAGAGGTATTATCGCTAGAACTGTAATAAATATACGTATTACTTTTATTATCATCAATATAACATAATAATTACCCATATTATGCAGTTATTATCGATAGAACTATAATAAATATACTTATTACTTTTATTATTATCAATATAAAATGCACTATTTGCCATATTTTACTATTATTATCGCTAGAACTATAATAATTATACTTATTACTCCCGATATTATCAATATAACATGCATTATTACCCACATAATGCAGTTATTATCGCTAGAACTGTAATAATTATACTTATTGCTTATATTATTATCAATATAACATGCATTATTACCCATATAATGCAGTTATTATCGCTAGAACTGTAATAATTGTACTCATTACTTATATTATTCTCAATATAACATGCATTATTACCCATATAATAGAGGTATTATCGCTAGAACTGTAATAATTATACTTATTACTTATACTATTAGCAATATAACGTGCATTATTACCCATATAAAGAAGTTATTATCGCCAGAACTGTAATAATTATACTTATTACTTATATTATTCTCAATATAACATGCATTATTACCCATATAATGCAGTTAATATCGCTAGAACTGTAATAATTGTACTCATTACTTATATTATTAGCAATATAACGTGCATTATTACCCATATTATGCAGTTATTATCGCTAGAACTGTAATAATTATACTTATTACTTATATCATTATCAATATAACATGCACTATTTGCCATATTTTACTATTATTATCGCTAGAACTATAATAATTATACTTATTTCTCCCGATATTATCAATATAACATTACAGTATTACCCATATAATGCAGTTATTATCGGCAGAACTGTAATAATTATACTTATTGCTTATATTATTCTCAATATAACATGCATTATTACCCATATTATGGAGTTATTATCGCTAGAACTGTAATAATTATACTTATTACTTATATCATTATCAATATAACATGCATTATTACCCACATAATGGAGGTATTATCGCTAGAACTGTAATAATTATACTTATTACTTATACTATTAGCAATATAACGTGCATTATTACCCATATAATAGAGGTATTATCGCTAGAACTGTAATAATTATACTTATTACTTATACTATTAGCAATATAACGTGCATTATTACCCATATAAAGAAGTTATTATCGCCAGAAGTGTAATAATTATACTTATTACTTATATTATTCTCAATATAACATGCATTATTACCCATATAATGCAGTTAATATCGCTAGAACTGTAATAATTGTACTCATTACTTATATTATTAGCAATATAACGTGCATTATTACCCATATTATGCAGTTATTATCGCTAGAACTGTAATAATTATACTTATTACTTATATCATTATCAATATAACATTCATTATTACCCATATAATGGAGGTATTATCGCTAGAACTGTAATAATTATACTTATTACTTATACTATTAGCAATATAACGTGCATTATTACCCATATAAAGAAGTTATTATCGCCAGAACTGTAATAATTATACTTATTACTTATATTATTCTCAATATAACATGCATCATTACCCATGTAATGGAGGTATTATTGCTAGAACTGTAATAATTATACTTATTACTTATATTATTATCAATATGACATGCATTATTACCCATATTATGCAGTTATTATCGCTAGAACTATAATAAATATACGTATTACTTTTATTATCATCAATATAACATGCATTATTACCCATATAATGCAGTTATTATCGCTAGAACTGTAATAATTGTACTCATTACTTATATTATTAGCAATATAACGTGCATTATTACCCATATTATGCAGTTATTATCGCTAGAACTGTAATAATTATACTCATTACTTATATTGTTAGCAATATAACGTGCATTATTACCCATATAATGCAGTCATTATCGCCAGAACTGTAATAATTATACTTATTACTTATATTATTCTCAATATAACATGCATTATTACCCATATTATGCAGTTATTATCGCTAGAACTGTAATAATTATACTTATTACTTATATCATTATCAATATAATATGCATTATTACCCACATAATGGAGGTATTATCGCTAGAACTGTAATAATTATACTTATTACTTATACTATTAGCAATATAACGTGCATTGTTACCCATATCATGCAGTCATTATCGCTAGAACTGTAATAATTATACTTATTACTTATATTATTATCAATATAACATGCATTATTACCCATATTATGCAGTTATTATCGATAGAACTGTAATAAATATACTTATTACTTTTATTATTATCAATATAACATGCACTATTTGCCATATTTTACTATTGTTATCGCTAGAACTATAATAATTATACTTATTTCTCCCGATATTATCAATATAACATTGCAGTATTACCCATATAATGCAGTTATTATCGCCAGAACTGTAATAATTATACTTATTACTTATATTATTCTGAATATAACATGCATTATTACCCATATTATGGAGTTATTATCGCTAGAACTGTAATAATTATACTTATTACTTATATCATTATCAATATAACGTGCATTATTACCCACATAATGGAGGTATTATAGCTAGAACTGTAATAATTATACTTATTACTTATACTATTAGCAATATAACGTGCATTATTACCCATATAATGCAGTTATTATCGCCAGAACTGTAATAATTATACTTATCACTTATATTATTCTCAATATAACATGCATTATTACCCATATTATGCAGTTATTATCGCTAGAACTATAAAAGATATACGTATTACTTTTATTATCATCAATATAACATGCATTATTACCCATATCATGCAGTTATTATCTATAGAACTGTAATAAATATACTTATTACTTTTATTATTATCAATATAACATGCACTATTTGCCAGATTTTACTATTATTATCGCTAGAACTATAATAATTATACTTTTTACTCCCGATATTATCAATATAACATGCATTATTACCCATATAATGCAGTTATTATCGCTAGGACTGTAATAATTGTACCCATTACTTATATTATTAGCAATATAACGTGCATTATTACCCATATTATGCAGTTATTATCGCTAGAACTGTAATAATTATACTTATTACTCCCGATATTATCAATATAACATGCATTATTACCCATATAATGCAGTTATTATCGCTAGAACTGTAATAATTGTACTTATTACTTATATTATTCTCAATATAACATGCATTATTACCCATTATATGCAGTTATTATCGCTAGAACTATAATAAATATACCTATTACTCCCAATATTATCAATATAACATGCATTTTTACCCATATAATGCAGTTATTATCGCTAAAACTGTAATAATTATACTTATTACTTATATTGTTAGCAATATAACGTGCATTATTATCCATATAATGCAGTTATTATCGCTAGAACGGTAATAATTATACTTATTACTTATATTATTATCACTATAACATGCATTATTACCCATATTTTGCAGTTATTATCGCTAGAACTATAATAAATATACGTATTACTTTTATTATCATCAATATAACATAATTATTACCCATATTATGCAGTTATTATCTATAGAACTGTAAAAAATATAATTATTACTTTTATTATTATCAATATAACATGCACTATTTGCCATATTTTACTATTATTATCGCTAGAACTATAATAATTATACTTATTACTCCCGATATTATCAATATAACATGCATTATTACCCATATAATGCAGTTATTATCGCTAGAACTGTAATAATTGTACTCATTACTTATATTATTAGCAATATAACGTGCATTATTACCCATATAAAGAAGTTATTATCGCCAGAACTGTAATAATTATACTTATTACTTATATTATTCTCAATATAACATGCATTATTACCCATATAATGCAGTTATTATCGCTAGAACTGTAATAATTGTACTCATTACTTATATTATTAGCAATATAACGTGCATTATTACCCATATTATGCAGTTATTATCGCTAGAACTGAAATAATTATACTTATTACTTATATCATTATCAATATAACATACATTATTACCCATATAATGGAGGTATTATCGCTAGAACTGTAATAATTATACTTATTACTTATACTATTAGCAATATAACGTGCATTATTACCCATATAAAGAAGTTATTATCGCCAGAACTGTAATAATTATACTTATTACTTATATTATTCTCAATATAACATGCATTATTACCCATATAATGGAGGTATTATTGCTAGAACTGTAATAATTATTCTTATTACTTATATTATTATCAATATAACATGCATTATTACCCATATTATGCAGTTATTATCGCTAGAACTATAATAAATATACGTATTACTTTTATTATCATCAATATAACATGCATTATTACCCATATTATGCAGTTATTATCGGTAGGACTGTAATAAATATACTTATTACTTTTATTGTTATCAATATAACATGCACTATTTGCCATATTTTACTATTATTATCGCTAGAACTATAATAATTATACTTATTACTTATATTGTTAGCAATATAACGTGCATTATTATCCATATAATGCAGTTATTATCGCTAGAACGGTAATAATTATACTTATTACTTATATTATTATCAATATAACATGCATTATTACCCATATTATGCAGTTATTATCGCTAGAACTATAATAAATATACGTATTACTTTTATTATCATCAATATAACATAATTATTACCCATATTATGCAGTTATTATCGATAGAACTGTAATAAATATAATTATTACTTTTATTATTATCAATATAACATGCACTATTTGCCATATTTTACTATTATTATCGCTAGAACTATAATAATTATACTTATTACTCCCGATATTATCAATATAACATGCATTATTACCCATATAATGCAGTTATTATCGCTAGAACTGTAATAATTGTACTCATTACTTATATTATTAGCAATATAACGTGCATTATTACCCATATTATGCAGTTATTATCGCTAGAACTATAATAAATATACGTATTACTTTTATTATCATCAATATAACATAATTATTACCCATATTATGAAGTTATTATCGATAGAACTGTAATAAATATAATTATTACTTTTATTATTATCAATATAACATGCACTATTTGCCATATTTTACTATTATTATCGCTAGAACTATAATAATTATACTTATTACTTATATTGTTAGCAATATAACGTGCATTATTATCCATATAATGCAGTTATTATCGCTAGAACGGTAATAATTATACTTATTACTTATATTATTATCAATATAACATGCATTATTACCCATATTATGCAGTTATTATCGCTAGAACTATAATAAATATACGTATTACTTTTATTATCATCAATATAACATAATTATTACCCATATTATGCAGTTATTATCGATAGAACTGTAATAAATATAATTATTACTTTTATTATTATCAATATAACATGCACTATTTGCCATATTTTACTATTATTATCGCTAGAACTATAATAATTATACTTATTACTCCCGATATTATCAATATAACATGCATTATTACCCATATAATGCAGTTATTATCGCTAGAACTGTAATAATTGTACTCATTACTTATATTATTAGCAATATAACGTGCATTATTACCCATATTATGCAGTTATTATCGCTAGAACTGTAATAATTATACTTATTACTTATATCATTATCAATATAACATACATTATTACCCATATAATGGAGGTATTATCGCTAGAACTGTAATAATTATACTTATTACTTATACTATTAGCAATATAACGTGCATTATTACCCATATAAAGAAGTTATTATCGCCAGAACTGTAATAATTATACTTATTACTTATATTATTCTCAATATAACATGCATTATTACCCATATAATGGAGGTATTATTGCTAGAACTGTAATAATTATACTTATTACTTATATTATTATCAATATAACATGCATTATTACCCATATTATGCAGTTATTATCGCTAGAACTATAATAAATATACGTATTACTATTATTATCATCAATATAACATGCATTATTACCCATATTATGCAGTTATTATCGGTAGGACTGTAATAAATATACTTATTACTTTTATTGTTATCAATATAACATGCACTATTTGCCATATTTTACTATTATTATCGCTAGAACTATAATAATTATACTTATTACTCCCGATATTATCAATATAACATGCATTATTACCCATATAATGCAGTTATTACCGCTAGAACTGTAATACTTATACTTATTGCTTATATTATTATCAATATAACATGCATTATTACCCATATAATGCAGTTATTATCGCTAGAACTGTAATAATTGTACTCATTACTTATATTATTAGCAATATAACGTGCATTATTACCCATATTATGCAGTTATTATCGCTAGAACTGTAATAATTATACTTATTACTTATATTATTATCAATATAACATGCATTATTACCCATATAATGGAGGTATTATTGCTAGAACTGTAATAATTATACTTATTACTTATACTATTAGCAATATAACGTGCATTGTTACCCATATAATGCAGTTATTATCGATAGAACTGTAATAAATATACTTATTACTTATATCATTATCAATATAACATTCATTATTACCCATATAATGGAGGTATTATCGCTAGAACTGTAATACTTATACTTATTACTTATACTATTAGCAATATAACGTGCATTGTTACCCATATCATGCAGTCATTATCGCTAGAACTGTAATAATTATACTTATTACTTATATTATTATCAATATAACATGCATTATTACCCATATTATGCAGTTATTATCGATAGAACTGTAATAAATATACTTATTACTTTTATTATTATCAATATAACATGCACTATTTGCCATATTTTACTATTGTTATCGCTAGAACTATAATAATTATACTTATTTCTCCCGATATTATCAATATAACATTGCAGTATTACCCATATAATGCAGTTATTATCGCCAGAACTGTAATAATTATACTTATTACTTATATTATTCTGAATATAACATGCATTATTACCCATATTATGGAGTTATTATCGCTAGAACTGTAATAATTATACTTATTACTTATATCATTATCAATATAACGTGCATTATTACCCACATAATGGAGGTATTATAGCTAGAACTGTAATAATTATACTTATTACTTATACTATTAGCAATATAACGTGCATTATTACCCATATAATGCAGTTATTATCGCCAGAACTGTAATAATTATACTTATCACTTATATTATTCTCAATATAACATGCATTATTACCCATATTATGCAGTTATTATCGCTAGAACTATAAAAGATATACGTATTACTTTTATTATCATCAATATAACATGCATTATTACCCATATCATGCAGTTATTATCTATAGAACTGTAATAAATATACTTATTACTTTTATTATTATCAATATAACATGCACTATTTGCCAGATTTTACTATTATTATCGCTAGAACTATAATAATTATACTTTTTACTCCCGATATTATCAATATAACATGCATTATTACCCATATAATGCAGTTATTATCGCTAGGACTGTAATAATTGTACCCATTACTTATATTATTAGCAATATAACGTGCATTATTACCCATATTATGCAGTTATTATCGCTAGAACTGTAATAATTATACTTATTACTCCCGATATTATCAATATAACATGCATTATTACCCATATAATGCAGTTATTATCGCTAGAACTGTAATAATTGTACTTATTACTTATATTATTAGCAATATAACGTGCATTATTACCCATATTATGCAGTTATTATCGCTAGAACTGTAATAATTATACTTATTACTCCCGATATTATCAATATAACATGCATTTTTACCCATATAATGCAGTTATTATCGCTAAAACTGTAATAATTATACTTATTACTTATATTGTTAGCAATATAACGTGCATTATTATCCATATAATGCAGTTATTATCGCTAGAACGGTAATAATTATACTTATTACTTATATTATTATCACTATAACATGCATTATTACCCATATTTTGCAGTTATTATCGCTAGAACTATAATAAATATACGTATTACTTTTATTATCATCAATATAACATAATTATTACCCATATTATGCAGTTATTATCGATAGAACTGTAAAAAATATAATTATTACTTTTATTATTATCAATATAACATGCACTATTTGCCATATTTTACTATTATTATCGCTAGAACTATAATAATTATACTTATTACTCCCGATATTATCAATATAACATGCATTATTACCCATATAATGCAGTTATTATCGCTAGAACTGTAATAATTGTACTCATTACTTATATTATTAGCAATATAACGTGCATTATTACCCATATAAAGAAGTTATTATCGCCAGAACTGTAATAATTATACTTATTACTTATATTATTCTCAATATAACATGCATTATTACCCATATAATGGAGGTATTATTGCTAGAACTGTAATAATTATTCTTATTACTTATATTATTATCAATATAACATGCATTATTACCCATATTATGCAGTTATTATCGCTAGAACTATAATAAATATACGTATTACTTTTATTATCATCAATATAACATGCATTATTACCCATATTATGCAGTTATTATCGGTAGGACTGTAATAAATATACTTATTACTTTTATTGTTATCAATATAACATGCACTATTTGCCATATTTTACTATTATTATCGCTAGAACTATAATAATTATACTTATTACTTATATTGTTAGCAATATAACGTGCATTATTATCCATATAATGCAGTTATTATCGCTAGAACGGTAATAATTATACTTATTACTTATATTATTATCAATATAACATGCATTATTACCCATATTATGCAGTTATTATCGCTAGAACTATAATAAATATACGTATTACTTTTATTATCATCAATATAACATAATTATTACCCATATTATGCAGTTATTATCGATAGAACTGTAATAAATATAATTATTACTTTTATTATTATCAATATAACATGCACTATTTGCCATATTTTACTATTATTATCGCTAGAACTATAATAATTATACTTATTACTCCCGATATTATCAATATAACATGCATTATTACCCATATAATGCAGTTATTATCGCTAGAACTGTAATAATTGTACTCATTACTTATATTATTAGCAATATAACGTGCATTATTACCCATATTATGCAGTTATTATCGCTAGAACTATAATAAATATACGTATTACTTTTATTATCATCAATATAACATAATTATTACCCATATTATGAAGTTATTATCGATAGAACTGTAATAAATATAATTATTACTTTTATTATTATCAATATAACATGCACTATTTGCCATATTTTACTATTATTATCGCTAGAACTATAATAATTATACTTATTACTTATATTGTTAGCAATATAACGTGCATTATTATCCATATAATGCAGTTATTATCGCTAGAACGGTAATAATTATACTTATTACTTATATTATTATCAATATAACATGCATTATTAGACATATTATGCAGTTATTATCGCTAGAACTATAATAAATATACGTATTACTTTTATTATCATCAATATAACATAATTATTACCCATATTATGCAGTTATTATCGATAGAACTGTAATAAATATAATTATTACTTTTATTATTATCAATATAACATGCACTATTTGCCATATTTTACTATTATTATCGCTAGAACTATAATAATTATACTTATTACTCCCGATATTATCAATATAACATGCATTATTACCCATATAATGCAGTTATTATCGCTAGAACTGTAATAATTGTACTCATTACTTATATTATTAGCAATATAACGTGCATTATTACCCATATTATGCAGTTATTATCGCTAGAACTGTAATAATTATACTTATTACTTATATCATTATCAATATAACATACATTATTACCCATATAATGGAGGTATTATCGCTAGAACTGTAATAATTATACTTATTACTTATACTATTAGCAATATAACGTGCATTATTACCCATATAAAGAAGTTATTATCGCCAGAACTGTAATAATTATACTTATTACTTATATTATTCTCAATATAACATGCATTATTACCCATATAATGGAGGTATTATTGCTAGAACTGTAATAATTATACTTATTACTTATATTATTATCAATATAACATGCATTATTACCCATATTATGCAGTTATTATCGCTAGAACTATAATAAATATACGTATTACTATTATTATCATCAATATAACATGCATTATTACCCATATTATGCAGTTATTATCGGTAGGACTGTAATAAATATACTTATTACTTTTATTGTTATCAATATAACATGCACTATTTGCCATATTTTACTATTATTATCGCTAGAACTATAATAATTATACTTATTACTCCCGATATTATCAATATAACATGCATTATTACCCATATAATGCAGTTATTACCGCTAGAACTGTAATAATTATACTTATTGCTTATATTATTATCAATATAACATGCATTATTACCCATATAATGCAGTTATTATCGCTAGAACTGTAATAATTGTACTCATTACTTATATTATTAGCAATATAACGTGCATTATTACCCATATTATGCAGTTATTATCGCTAGAACTGTAATAATTATACTTATTACTTATATTATTATCAATATAACATGCATTATTACCCATATAATGGAGGTATTATTGCTAGAACTGTAATAATTATACTTATTACTTATACTATTAGCAATATAACGTGCATTGTTACCCATATAATGCAGTTATTATCGCTAGAACTGTGATAATTATACTTATTACGTATATTATTATCAATATAACAGGCATTATTACCCATATAATGCAGTTATTATCGCTAGAACTGTAATAATTGTACTCATTACTTATATTATTAGCAATATAACGTGCATTATTACCCATATTATGCAATTATTATCGTTAGAACTGTAATAATTATACTTATTACTTATATCATTATCAATATAACATGCATTATTACCCATATAATGGAGGTATTATCGATAGAACTGTAATAATTATACTTATTACATATACTATTAGCAATATAACGTGCAGTATTACCCATATAATGCAGTTATTATCGCCAGAACTGTAATAATTATACTTATCACTTATATTATTCTCAATATAACATGCATTATTACCCATATTATGCAGTTATTATCGCTAGCACTATAATAAATACACGTATCACTTTCATTATCATCAATATAGCATGCATTATTACCCATATAATGGAGGTATTATTGCTAGAACTGTAATAATTATACATATTACTTATACTATTAGCAATATAACGTGCATTGTTACCCATATAATGCAGTTATTATCGCTAGAACTGTAATAATTATACTTATTACGTATATTATTAGCAATATAACGTGCATTATTACTCATATTATGCAGTTATTATCGCTAGAACTGTAATAATTATACTTATTACTTATATCATTATCAATATAACATGCATTATTACCCATATAAAGGACGTATTATCGCTAGAACTGTAATAATTATACTTATTACTTATATTATTATCAATATAACATGCATTATTACCCATATAATGGAGGTATTATTGCTAGAACTGTAATAATTATACTTATTACTTATACTATTAGCAATATAACGTGCATTGTTACCCATATAATGCAGTTATTATCGCTAGAACTGTAATAATTATACTTATTACGTATATTGTTAGCAATATAACGTGCATTATTACCCATATAATGCAGTTATTATCGCTAGAACTGTAATAAATATACTTACTACTTTCATTATCATCAATATAACATGCATTATTACCCATATTATGCAGTTATTATCGCTAGAACTGTAATAAATATACTTATTACTTTTACTATTATCAATATATCATGCACTATTAGCCATATTTTACTATTATTATCGCTAGAACTGTAATAATTATACTCATTACTTATATTATTAGCAATATAACGTGCATTATTACGTATATTATGCAGTTATTATCGCTAGAACTGTAATAAATATACTTATTACTCCCAATATTATCAATATAACATGCATTTTTACTCATATAATGCAGTTATTATCGCTAGAACTGTAATAATTATACTTATTACTTACATCATTATCAATATAACATGCATTATTACCCATATAATGGAGGTATTATCGCTAGAACTGTAATAATTATACTTATTACTTGTACTATTAACAATATAACGTGCATTATTACCCATATAATGCAGTTATTATCGCCAGAACTGTAATAATTATACTTATTACTTATATTATTCTCAATATAACATGCATTATTACCCATATTATGCAGTTACTATCGCTAGAACTATAATAAACATACGTATTACTTTCATTGTCATCAACATAACATGCATTATTACCCATATTATGCAGTTATTATCGATAGAACTGTAATAAATATACTTATTACTTTTACTATTATCAATATATCATGCACTATTAGCCATATTTTACTATTATTATCGCTAGAACTATAATAATTATACTTATTACTCCCGATATTATCAATATAACATGCATTATTACCCATGTAATACAGTTATTATCGCTAGAACTGTAATAACTATACTTATTACTTATATTATTAGCAGTATAACGTGCATTATTACCCATATAATGCAGTTATTATCGCTAGAACTGTAATAATTATACTTATTACTTATATTATTCTCAATATAACATGCATTATTACCCATATAATGGAGGTATTATCGCAAGCACTGTAATAATTATACTTATTACTTATACTATTAGCAACATAGCGTGCATTATTACCCATATAATGCAGTTATTATCGCCAGAACTGTAATAATTATACTTATTACTTATATTATTCTCAATATAACATCCATTATTACCCATATTATGCAGTTATTATCGCTAGAACTATAATAAATATACGTATTACTTTCATTATCATCAGTATAACATGTATTATTACCCACATAATGGAGGTATTATCGCTAGAACTGTAATAATTATACTTATTACTTATATTAGTCTCAATATAACGTGCATTATTACCCATATTATGCAGTTATTATCGCTAGAACTGTAATAATTATACTTATTACTTATATCATTATCAATATAACATGCATTATTACCCATATAATGGAGGTATTATCGCTAGGACTGTAATAATTATACTTATTACTTATACTATTAGCAATATAACGTGCATTATTACCCATATAATGCAGTTATTATCGCTAGAACTATAATAAATATACGTATTACTTTCATTATCATCAATATAACATGCATTATTACCCATATTATGCAGTTATTATCGATAGAACTGTAATAATTATACTTATTACTTTTACTATTATCAATATATCATGCACTACTAGCCATATTTTACTATTATTATCGCTAGAACTATAATAATTATACTTATTACTCCCAATATTATCAATATAACATGCCTTATTACGCATATAATGCAGTTATTATCGCTAGAACTGTAATAAATATACTTACTACTTTCATTATCATCAACATAACATGCATTGTTACCCATATTATGCAGTTATTATCGATAGAACTGTAATAAATATACTTATTACTTTTACTATTATCAATATATCATGCACTATTAGCCATATTTTACTATTATTATCACTAGAACAATAATAATTATACTTATTACTCCCGATATTATCAATTTAACATGCATTTTTACCCATGTAATACAGTTATTATCGCTAGAACTGTAATAATTATACTTATTACTTATATTATTAGCAGTATAACGTGCATTATTACCCATATAATGCAGTTATTATAGCTAGAACTGTAATAATTATACTTATTACTTATATTATTCTCAATATAACATCCATTATTACCCATATTATGCAGTTATTATCGCTAGAACTATAATAAATATACGTATTACTCTTATTATCATCAATATAACATGCATTATTACCCATATTATGCAGTTATTATGGATAGAACTGTAATAAATATACTTATTACTTTTATTATTATCAATATAACATGCACTATTTGCCATATTTTACTATTATTATCGCTATAACTATAATAATTATACTTATTTCTCCCGATATTATCAATATAACATTGCATTATTACCCCTATAATGCAGTTATTATCGCCAGAACTGTAATAATTATACTTATTACGTATATTATTCTCAATATAACATGCATTATTACCCATATGATGCAGTTATTATCGCCAGAACTCTAATAATTATACTTATTACTTATATTATTCTCAATATAACATGCATTATTACCCATATTATGCAGTTGTTATCGCTAGAACTATAATAAATACACGTATCACTTTCATTATCATCAATATAACATGCATTATTACCCATATAATGGAGGTATTATTGCTAGAACTGTAATAATTATACTTATTACTTACATTATTATCAACATAACATGCATTATTACCCATATTATGCAGTTATTATCGCCAGAACTATAATAAATACACTTATTACTCCCAATATTATCAATGTAACATGCATTATTACCCATATAATGCAGTTATTATCGCTAGAACTGTAATAATTATACTTATTACTTATATTATTAGCAATATAACGTGCATTATTACCCATATAATGCAGTTATTATCGCTAGAACTGTAATAATTATACTCATTACTTATATTGTTAGCAATATAACGTGCATTATTACCCATATAATGCAGTTATTATCGCCAGAACTGTAATAATTATACTTATTACTTATATTATTCTCAATATAACATGCATTATTACCCATATTATGCAGTTATTATCGCTAGAACTATAATAAATATACGTATTACTTTTATTATTATCAATATAACATGCAGTATTTGCCATGTTTTACTATTATTATCGCAAGAGCTATAATAATTATACTTATTACTCCCGATATTATCAATATAACATGCATTATTACCCATATTATGCAGTTATTATCGCTAGAACTATAATAAATATACGTATTACTTTTATTATCATCAATATAACATAATTATTACCCATATTATGCAGTTATTATCGATAGAACTGTAATAAATATAATTATTACTTTTATTATTATCAATATAACATGCACTATTTGCCATATTTTACTATTATTATCGCTAGAACTATAATAGTTATACTTATTACTCCCGATATTATCAATATAACATGCATTATTACCCATATAATGCAGTTATTATCGCTAGAACTGTAATAATTGTACTCATTACTTATATTATTAGCAATATAACGTGCATTATTACCCATATTATGCAGTTATTATCGCTAGAACTATAATAAATATACGTATTACTTTTATTATCATCAATATAACATAATTATTACCCATATTATGAAGTTATTATCGATAGAACTGTAATAAATATAATTATTACTTTTATTATTATCAATATAACATGCACTATTTGCCATATTTTACTATTATTATCGCTAGAACTATAATAATTATACTTATTACTTATATTGTTAGCAATATAACGTGCATTATTATCCATATAATGCAGTTATTATCGCTAGAACGGTAATAATTATACTTATTACTTATATTATTATCAATATAACATGCATTATTACCCATATTATGCAGTTATTATCGCTAGAACTATAATAAATATACGTATTACTTTTATTATCATCAATATAACATAATTATTACCCATATTATGCAGTTATTATCGATAGAACTGTAATAAATATAATTATTACTTTTATTATTATCAATATAACATGCACTATTTGCCATATTTTACTATTATTATCGCTAGAACTATAATAATTATACTTATTACTCCCGATATTATCAATATAACATGCATTATTACCCATATAATGCAGTTATTATCGCTAGAACTGTAATAATTGTACTCATTACTTATATTATTAGCAATATAACGTGCATTATTACCCATATTATGCAGTTATTATCGCTAGAACTGTAATAATTATACTTATTACTTATATCATTATCAATATAACATACATTATTACCCATATAATGGAGGTATTATCGCTAGAACTGTAATAATTATACTTATTACTTATACTATTAGCAATATAACGTGCATTATTACCCATATAAAGAAGTTATTATCGCCAGAACTGTAATAATTATACTTATTACTTATATTATTCTCAATATAACATGCATTATTACCCATATAATGGAGGTATTATTGCTAGAACTGTAATAATTATACTTATTACTTATATTATTATCAATATAACATGCATTATTACCCATATTATGCAGTTATTATCGGTAGGACTGTAATAAATATACTTATTACTTTTATTGTTATCAATATAACATGCACTATTTGCCATATTTTACTATTATTATCGCTAGAACTATAATAATTATACTTATTACTCCCGATATTATCAATATAACATGCATTATTACCCATATAATGCAGTTATTACCGCTAGAACTGTAATAATTATACTTATTGCTTATATTATTATCAATATAACATGCATTATTACCCATATAATGCAGTTATTATCGCTAGAACTGTAATAATTGTACTTATTACTTATATTATTAGCAATATAACGTGCATTATTACCCATATTATGCAGTTATTATCGCTAGAACTGTAATAATTATACTTATTACTTATATTATTATCAATATAACATGCATTATTACCAATATAATGGAGGTATTATTGCTAGAACTGTAATAATTATACTTATTACTTATACTGTTAGCAATATAACGTGCATTGTTACCCATATAATGCAGTTATTATCGCTAGAACTGTAATAATTATACTTATTACGTATATTATTATCAGTATAACATGCATTATTACCCATATAATGCAGTTATTATCGCTAGAACTGTAATAATTGTACTCATTACTTATATTATTAGCAATATAACGTGCATTATTACCCATATTATGCAATTATTATCGTTAGAACTGTAATAATTATACTTATTACTTATATCATTATCAATATAACATGCATTATTACCCATATAATGGAGGTATTATCGATAGAACTGTAATAATTATACTTATTACTTATACTATTAGCAATATAACGTGCATTATTACCCATATAAAGAAGTTATTATCGCCAGAACTGTAATAATTATACTTATTACTTATATTATTCTCAATATAACATGCATTATTACCCATATAATGGAGGTATTATTGCTAGAACTGTAATAATTATACTTATTACTTATATTATTATCAATATAACATGCATTATTACCCATATTATGCAGTTATTATCGCTAGAACTATAATAAATATACGTATTACTTTTATTATCATCAATATAACATGCATTATTACCCATATTATGCAGTTATTATCGGTAGGACTGTAATAAATATACTTATTACTTTTATTGTTATCAATATAACATGCACTATTTGCCATATTTTACTATTATTATCGCTAGAACTATAATAATTATACTTATTACTCCCGATATTATCAATATAACATGCATTATTACCCATATAATGGAGGTATTATCGATAGAACTGTAATAATTATACTGATTACTTATATTATTCTCAATATAACATGCATTATTACCCATATAATGGAGGTATTATTGCTAGAACTGTAATAATTATACTTATTACTTATATTATTATCAATATAACATGCATTATTACCCATATTATGCAGTTATTATCGGTAGGACTGTAATAAATATACTTATTACTTTTATTGTTATCAATATAACATGCACTATTTGCCATATTTTACTATTATTATCGCTAGAACTATAATAATTATACTTATTACTCCCGATATTATCAATATAACATGCATTATTACCCATATAATGCAGTTATTACCGCTAGAACTGTAATAATTATACTTATTGCTTATATTATTATCAATATAACATGCATTATTACCCATATAATGCAGTTATTATCGCTAGAACTGTAATAATTGTACTCATTACTTATATTATTAGCAATATAACGTGCATTATTACCCATATTATGCAGTTATTATCGCTAGAACTGTAATAATTATACTTATTACTTATATTATTATCAATATAACATGCATTATTACCCATATAATGGAGGTATTATTGCTAGAACTGTAATAATTATACTTATTACTTATACTGTTAGCAATATAACGTGCATTGTTACCCATATAATGCAGTTATTATCGCTAGAACTGTAATAATTATACTTATTACGTATATTATTATCAGTATAACATGCATTATTACCCATATAATGCAGTTATTATCGCTAGAACTGTAATAATTGTACTCATTACTTATATTATTAGCAATATAACGTGCATTATTACCCATATTATGCAATTATTATCGTTAGAACTGTAATAATTATACTTATTACTTATATCATTATCAATATAACATGCATTATTACCCATATAATGGAGGTATTATCGATAGAACTGTAATAATTATACTCATTACTTATACTATTAGCAATATAACGTGCATTATTACCCATATAATGCAGTTATTATCGCCAGAACTGTAATAATTATACTTATCACTTATATTATTCTCAATATAACATGCATTATTACCCATATTATGCAGTTATTATCGCTAGCACTATAATAAATACACGTATCACTTTCATTATCATCAATATAGCATGCATTATTACCCATATAATGGAGGTATTATTGCTAGAACTGTAATAATTATACATATTACTTATACTATTAGCAATATAACGTGCATTGTTACCCATATAATGCAGTTATTATCGCTAGAACTGTAATAATTATACTTATTACGTATATTATTAGCAATATAACGTGCATTATTACTCATATTATGCAGTTATTATCGCTAGAACTGTAATAATTATACTTATTACTTATATCATTATCAATATAACATGCATTATTACCCATATTATGCAGTTACTATCGCTACAACTATAATAAACATACGTATTACTTTCATTATCATCAACATAACATGCATTGTTACCCATATTATGCAGTTATTATCGCTAGAACTGTAATAATTATACTTATTACTTATATCATTATCAATATAACATGCATTATTACCCATATAAAGGAGGTATTATCGCTAGAACTGTAATAATTATACTTATTACTTATATTATTATCAATATAACATGCATTATTAACCATATAATGGAGGTATTATTGCTAGAACTGTAATAATTATACTTATTACTTATACTATTAGCAATATAACGTGCATTGTTACCCATATAATGCAGTTATTATCGCTAGAACTGTAATAATTATACTTATTACGTATATTGTTAGCAATATAACGTGCATTATTACCCATATAATGCAGTTATTATCGCCAGAACTGTAATAATTATACTTATTACTTATATTATTCTCAATATAACATGCATTATTACCCATATTATGCAGTTACTATCGCTACAACTATAATAAACATACGTATTACTTTCATTATCATCAACATAACATGCATTGTTACCCATATTATGCAGTTATTATCGCTAGAACTGTAATAATTATACTTATTACTTATATCATTATCAATATAACATGCATTATTACCCATATAATGGAGGTATTATCGCTAGAACTGTAATAATTATACTTATTACTTGTACTATTAACAATATAACGTGCATTATTACCCATATAATGCAGTTATTATCGCCAGAACTGTAATAATTATACTTATTACTTATATTATTCTCAATATAACATGCATTATTACCCATGTTATGCAGTTACTATCGCTAGAACTATAATAAACATACGTATTACTTTCATTGTCATCAACATAACATGCATTATTACCCATATTATGCAGTTATTATCGATAGAACTGTAATAAATATACTTATTACTTTTACTATTATCAATATATCATGCACTATTAGCCATATTTTACTATAATTATCGCTAGAACTATAATAATTATACTTATTACTCTCGATATTATCAATATAACATGCATTATTACCCATGTAATACAGTTATTATCGCTAGAACTGTAATAATTATACTTATTACTTATATTATTAGCAGTATAACGTGCATTATAACCCATATAATGCAGTTATTATCGCTAGAACTGTAATAATTATACTTATTACTTATATCATTATCAATATAACATGCTATATTACCCATATAATGGAGGTATTATCGCAAGCACTGTAATAATTATACTTATTACTTATACTATTAGCAATATAGCTTGCATTATTACCCATATAATGCAGTTATTATCGCCAGAACTGTAATAATTATACTTATTACTTATATTATTCTCAATATAACATCCATTATTACCCATATTATGCAGTTATTATCGCTAGAACTATAATAAATATACGTATTACTTTCATTATCATCAGTATAACATGCATTATTACCCACATAATGGAGGTATTATCGCTAGAACTGTAATAATTATACTTATTACTTATATTATTATCAATATAACATGCCTTCTTACCCATATAATGCAGTTATTATCGCTAGAACTGTAATAATTATACTCATTACTTATATTATTAGCAATATAACGTGCATTATTACCCATATTATCCAGTTATTATCGCTAGAACTGTAATAATTATACTTATTACTTATATCATTATCAATATAACATGCATTATTACCCATATAATGGAGGTATTATCGCTAGAACTGTAATAATTATACTTATTACTTATACTATTAGCAATATAACGTGCATTATTACCCATATAATGCAGTTAATATCGCTAGAACTATAATAAATATACGTATTACTTTCATTATCATCAATATAGCATGCATTATTACCCATATTATGCAGTTATTATCGATAGAACAGTAATAATTATACTTATTACTTTTACTATTATCAATATATCATGCACTACTAGCCATATATTACTATTATTATCGCTAGAACTATAATAATTATACTTATTACTCCCGATATTATCAATATAACATACATTATTACCCATATAATGGAGGTATTATCGCTAGAACTGTAATAATTATACTTATTACTTATACTATTAGCAATATAACGTGCATTATTACCCATATAAAGAAGTTATTATCGCCAGAACTGTAATAATTATACTTATTACTTATATTATTCTCAATATAACATGCATTAATACCCATATAATGGAGGTATTATTGCTAGAACTGTAATAATTATACTTATTACTTATATTATTATCAATATAACATGCATTATTACCCATATTATGCAGTTATTATCGCTAGAACTATAATAAATATACGTATTACTTTTATTATCATCAATATAACATGCATTATTACCCATATTATGCAGTTATTATCGGTAGGACTGTAATAAATATACTTATTACTTTTATTATTATCAATATAACATGTACTATTTGCCATATTTTACTATTATTATCGCTCGAACTATAATAATTATACTTATTACTCCCGCTATTATCAATATAGCATGCATTATTACCCATATAATGCAGTTATTATCGCTAGAACTGTAATAATTATACTTATTACTTATGTTATTATCAATATAACATGCATTATTACCCATATAATGCAGTTAATATGGCTAGAACTGTAATAATTGTACTCATTACTTATATTGTTAGCAATATAACGTGCATTATTACCCATATAATGCAGTTATTATCGCTAGAACTGTAATAATTCTACTTATTACTTATATTATTCTCCATATAACATGCATTATTACCCATATAATAGAGGTATTATCGCTAGAACTGTAATAAATATACGTATTACTTTTATTATCATCAATATAACATAATTATTACCCATATTATGCAGTTATTATCGATAGAACTGTAATAAATATACTTATTACTTTTATTATTATCAATATAAAATGCACTATTTGCCATATTTTACTATTATTATCGCTAGAACTATAATAATTATACTTATTACTCCCGATATTATCAATATAACATGCATTATTACCCACATAATGCAGTTATTATCGCTAGAACTGTAATAATTATACTTATTGCTTATATTATTATCAATATAACATGCATTATTACCCATATAATGCAGTTATTATCGCTAGAACTGTAATAATTGTACTCATTACTTATATTATTCTCAATATAACATGCATTATTACCCATATAATAGAGGTATTATCGCTAGAACTGTAATAATTATACTTATTACTTATACTATTAGCAATATAACGTGCATTATTACCCATATAAAGAAGTTATTATCGCCAGAACTGTAATAATTATACTTATTACTTATATTATTCTCAATATAACATGCATTATTACCCATATAATGCAGTTAATATCGCTAGAACTGTAATAATTATACTTATTACTTATATCATTATCAATATAACATGCACTATTTGCCATATTTTACTATTATTATCGCTAGAACTATAATAATTATACTTATTTCTCCCGATATTATCAATATAACATTGCAGTATTACCCATATAATGCAGTTATTATCGGCAGAACTGTAATAATTATACTTATTGCTTATATTATTCTCAATATAACATGCATTATTACCCATATTATGGAGTTATTATCGCTAGAACTGTAATAATTATACTTATTACTTATATCATTATCAATATAACATGCATTATTACCCACATAATGGAGGTATTATCGCTAGAACTGTAATAATTATACTTATTACTTATACTATTAGCAATATAACGTGCATTATTACCCATATAATAGAGGTATTATCGCTAGAACTGTAATAATTATTCTTATTACTTATACTATTAGCAATATAACGTGCATTATTACCCATATAAAGAAGTTATTATCGCCAGAAGTGTAATAATTATACTTATTACTTATATTATTCTCAATATAACATGCATTATTACCCATATAATGCAGTTAATATCGCTAGAACTGTAATAATTGTACTCATTACTTATATTATTAGCAATATAACGTGCATTATTACCCATATTATGCAGTTATTATCGCTAGAACTGTAATAATTATACTTATTACTTATATCATTATCAATATAACATTCATTATTACCCATATAATGGAGGTATTATCGCTAGAACTGTAATAATTATACTTATTACTTATACTATTAGCAATATAACGTGCATTATTACCCATATAAAGAAGTTATTATCGCCAGAACTGTAATAATTATACTTATTACTTATATTATTCTCAATATAACATGCATTATTACCCATGTAATGGAGGTATTATTGCTAGAACTGTAATAATTATACTTATTACTTATATTATTATCAATATAACATGCATTATTACCCATATTATGCAGTTATTATCGCTAGAACTATAATAAATATACGTATTACTTTTATTATCATCAATATAACATGCATTATTACCCATATAATGCAGTTATTATCGCTAGAACTGTAATAATTGTACTCATTACTTATATTATTAGCAATATAACGTGCATTATTACCCATATTATGCAGTTATTATCGCTAGAACTGTAATAATTATACTCATTACTTATATTGTTAGCAATATAACGTGCATTATTACCCATATAATGCAGTCATTATCGCCAGAACTGTAATAATTATACTTATTACTTATATTATTCTCAATATAACATGCATTATTACCCATATTATGCAGTTATTATCGCTAGAACTGTAATAATTATACTTATTACTTATATCATTATCAATATAATATGCATTATTACCCACATAATGGAGGTATTATCGCTAGAACTGTAATAATTACACTTATTACTTATACTATTAGCAATATAACGTGCATTGTTACCCATATAATGCAGTCATTATCGCTAGAACTGTAATAATTATACTTATTACTTATATTATTATCAATATAACATGCATTATTACCCATATTATGCGGTTATTATCGATAGAACTGTAATAAATATACTTATTACTTTTATTATTATCAATATAACATGCACTATTTGCCATATTTTACTATTGTTATCGCTAGAACTATAATAATTATACTTATTTCTCCCGATATTATCAATATAACATTGCAGTATTACCCATATAATGCAGTTATTATCGCCAGAACTGTAATAATTATACTTATTACTTATATTATTCTGAATATAACATGCATTATTACCCATATTATGGAGTTATTATCGCTAGAACTGTAATAATTATACTTATTACTTATATCATTATCAATATAACGTGCATTATTACCCACATAATGGAGGTATTATCGCTAGAACTGTAATAATTATACTTATTACTTATACTATTAGCAATATAACGTGCATTATTACCCATATAATGCAGTTATTATCGCCAGAACTGTAATAATTATACTTATCACTTATATTATTCTCAATATAACATGCATTATTACCCATATTATGCAGTTATTATCGCTAGAACTATAAAAGATATACGTATTACTTTTATTATCATCAATATAACATGCATTATTACCCATATCATGCAGTTATTATCTATAGAACTGTAATAAATATACTTATTACTTTTATTATTATCAATATAACATGCACTATTTGCCAGATTTTACTATTATTATCGCTAGAACTATAATAATTATACTTATTACTCCCGATATTATCAATATAACATGCATTATTACCCATATAATGCAGTTATTATCGCTAGGACTGTAATAATTGTACCCATTACTTATATTATTAGCAATATAACGTGCATTATTACCCATATTATGCAGTTATTATCGCTAGAACTGTAATAATTATACTTATTACTCCCGATATTATCAATATAACATGCATTATTACCCATATAATGCAGTTATTATCGCTAGAACTGTAATAATTGTACTTATTACTTATATTATTCTCAATATAACATGCATTATTACCCATTATATGCAGTTATTATCGCTAGAACTATAATAAATATACCTATTACTCCCAATATTATCAATATAACATGCATTTTTACCCATATAATGCAGTTATTATCGCTAAAACTGTAATAATTATACTTATTACTTATATTGTTAGCAATATAACGTGCATTATTATCCATATAATGCAGTTATTATCGCTAGAACGGTAATAATTATACTTATTACTTATATTATTATCACTATAACATGCATTATTACCCATATTTTGCAGTTATTATCGCTAGAACTATAATAAATATACGTATTACTTTTATTATCATCAATATAACATAATTATTACCCATATTATGCAGTTATTATCGATAGAACTGTAAAAAATATAATTATTACTTTTATTATTATCAATATAACATGCACTATTTGCCATATTTTACTATTATTATCGCTAGAACTATAATAATTATACTTATTACTCCCGATATTATCAATATAACATGCATTATTACCCATATAATGCAGTTATTATCGCTAGAACTGTAATAATTGTACTCATTACTTATATTATTAGCAATATAACGTGCATTATTACCCATATAAAGAAGTTATTATCGCCAGAACTGTAATAATTATACTTATTACTTATATTATTCTCAATATAACATGCATTATTACCCATATAATGCAGTTATTATCGCTAGAACTGTAATAATTGTACTCATTACTTATATTATTAGCAATATAACGTGCATTATTACCCATATTATGCAGTTATTATCGCTAGAACTGAAATAATTATACTTATTACTTATATCATTATCAATATAACATACATTATTACCCATATAATGGAGGTATTATCGCTAGAACTGTAATAATTATACTTATTACTTATACTATTAGCAATATAACGTGCATTATTACCCATATAAAGAAGTTATTATCGCCAGAACTGTAATAATTATACTTATTACTTATATTATTCTCAATATAACATGCATTATTACCCATATAATGGAGGTATTATTGCTAGAACTGTAATAATTATTCTTATTACTTATATTATTATCAATATAACATGCATTATTACCCATATTATGCAGTTATTATCGCTAGAACTATAATAAATATACGTATTACTTTTATTATCATCAATATAACATGCATTATTACCCATATTATGCAGTTATTATCGGTAGGACTGTAATAAATATACTTATTACTTTTATTGTTATCAATATAACATGCACTATTTGCCATATTTTACTATTATTATCGCTAGAACTATAATAATTATACTTATTACTTATATTGTTAGCAATATAACGTGCATTATTATCCATATAATGCAGTTATTATCGCTAGAACGGTAATAATTATACTTATTACTTATATTATTATCAATATAACATGCATTATTACCCATATTATGCAGTTATTATCGCTAGAACTATAATAATTATACTTATTACTCCCGATATTATCAATATAACATGCATTATTACCCATATTATGCAGTTATTATCGATAGAACTGTAATAAATATAATTATTACTTTTATTATTATCAATATAACATGCACTATTTGCCATATTTTACTATTATTATCGCTAGAACTATAATAATTATACTTATTACTCCCGATATTATCAATATAACATGCATTATTACCCATATAATGCAGTTATTATCGCTAGAACTGTAATAATTGTACTCATTACTTATATTATTAGCAATATAACGTGCATTATTACCCATATTATGCAGTTATTATCGCTAGAACTGTAATAATTATACTTATTACTTATATCATTATCAATATAACATACATTATTACCCATATAATGGAGGTATTATCGCTAGAACTGTAATAATTATACTTATTACTTATACTATTAGCAATATAACGTGCATTATTACCCATATAAAGAAGTTATTATCGCCAGAACTGTAATAATTATACTTATTACTTATATTATTCTCAATATAACATGCATTATTACCCATATAATGGAGGTATTATTGCTAGAACTGTAATAATTATACTTATTACTTATATTATTATCAATATAACATGCATTATTACCCATATTATGCAGTTATTATCGCTAGAACTATAATAAATATACGTATTACTTTTATTATCATCAATATAACATGCATTATTACCCATATTATGCAGTTATTATCGGTAGGACTGTAATAAATATACTTATTACTTTTATTGTTATCAATATAACATGCACTATTTGCCATATTTTACTATTATTATCGCTAGAACTATAATAATTATACTTATTACTCCCGATATTATCAATATAACATGCATTATTACCCATATAATGCAGTTATTACCGCTAGAACTGTAATAATTATACTTATTGCTTATATTATTATCAATATAACATGCAATATTACCCATATAATGCAGTTATTATCGCTAGAACTGTAATAATTGTACTCATTACTTATATTATTAGCAATATAACGTGCATTATTACCCATATTATGCAGTTATTATCGCTAGAACTGTAATAATTATACTTATTACTTATATTATTATCAATATAACATGCATTATTACCCATATAATGGAGGTATTATTGCTAGAACTGTAATAATTATACTTATTACTTATACTATTAGCAATATAACGTGCATTGTTACCCATATAATGCAGTTATTATCGCTAGAACTGTAATAATTATACGTATTACGTATATTATTATCAATATAACATGCATTATTACCCATATAATGCAGTTATTATCGCTAGAACTGTAATAATTGTACTCATTACTTATATTATTAGCAATATAACGTGCATTATTACCCATATTATGCAATTATTATCGTTAGAACTGTAATAATTATACTTATTACTTATATCATTATCAATATAACATGCATTATTACCCATATAATGGAGGTATTATCGATAGAACTGTAATAATTATACTTATTACATATACTATTAGCAATATAACGTGCAGTATTACCCATATAATGCAGTTATTATCGCCAGAACTGTAATAATTATACTTATCACTTATATTATTCTCAATATAACATGCATTATTACCCATATTATGCAGTTATTATCGCTAGAACTATAATAAATATACGTATTACTTTTATTATTATCAATATAACATGCACTATTTGCCATATTTTACTATTATTATCGCTAGAACTATAATAATTATACTTATTACTCCCGATATTATCAATATAACATGCATTATTACCCATATAATGGAGGTATTATCGATAGAACTGTAATAATTATACTCATTACTTATACTATTAGCAATATAACGTGCATTATTACCCATATAATGCAGTTATTATCGCCAGAACTGTAATAATTATACTTATCACTTATATTATTCTCAATATAACATGCATTATTACCCATATTATGCAGTTATTATCGCTAGAACTATAATAAATATACGTATTACTTTTATTATTATCAATATAACATGCACTATTTGCCATATTTTACTATTATTATCGCTAGAACTATAATAATTATACTTATTACTCCCGATATTATCAATATAACATGCATTATTACCCATATAATGGAGGTATTATCGATAGAACTGTAATAATTATACTCATTACTTATACTATTAGCAATATAACGTGCATTATTACCCATATAATGCAGTTATTATCGCCAGAACTGTAATAATTATACTTATCACTTATATTATTCTCAATATAACATGCATTATTACCCATATTATGCAGTTATTATCGCTAGCACTATAATAAATACACGTATCACTTTCATTATTATCAATATAACATGCATTATTACCCATATAATGGAGGTATTATTGCTAGAACTGTAATAATTATACTTATTACTTATACTATTAGCAATATAACGTGCATTGTTACCCATATAATGCAGTTATTATCGCTAGAACTGTAATAATTATACTTATTACGTATATTGTTAGCAATATAACGTGCATTATTACCCATATAATGCAGTTATTATCGCTAGAACTGTAATAAATATACTTACTACTTTCATTATCATCAATATAACATGCATTATTACCCATATTATGCAGTTATTATCGCTAGAACTGTAATAAATATACTTATTACTTTTACTATTATCAATATATCATGCACTATTAGCCATATTTTACTATTATTATCGCTAGAACTGTAATAATTATACTCATTACTTATATTATTAGCAATATAACGTGCATTATTACGTATATTATGCAGTTATTATCGCTAGAACTGTAATAAATATACTTATTACTCCCAATATTATCAATATAACATGCATTTTTACTCATATAATGCAGTTATTATCGCTAGAACTGTAATAATTATACTTATTACTTATATTGTTAGCAATATAACATGCATTATTACCTATATTATGCAGTTTTTATCGCTAGAACTATAATAAATATACGTATTACTTTCATTATCATCAGTATAACATGCATTATTACCCACATAATGGAGGTATTATCGCTAGAACTGTAATAATTATACTTATTACTTATATTATTATCAATATAACATGCCTTATTACCCATATTATGCAGTTATTATCGCTAGAACTGTAATAATTATACTTATTACTTATATCATTATCAATATAACATGCATTATTACCCATATAATGGAGGTATTATCGATAGAACTATAAGAATTATACTTATTACTTATACTATTAGCAATATAACGTGCATTATTACACATATAATGGCGTTATTATCGCCAGAACTGTAATAATTATACTTATCACTTATATTATTCTCAATATAACATGCATTATTACCCATATTATGCATTTATTATCGCTAGAACTATAATAAATATACGTATTACTTTTATTATCATCAATATAACATGCATTATTACCCATATAATGCAGTTATTGTCGCTAGAACTGTAATAATTGTACTCATTACTTATATTATTAGCAATATAACGTGCATTATTACCCATATTATGCAGTTATTATCGCTAGAACTGTAATAATTATACTTATTACTTATATCATTATCAATATAACATGCATTATTACCCATATAATGGAGGTATTATCGCTAGAACTGTAATAATTATACTTATTACTTATACTATTAGCAATATAACGTGCATTATTACCCATATAATGCAGTTATTATCGCCAGAACTGTAATAATTATACTTATTACTTATATTATTCTCAATATAACATGCATTATTACCCATATAATGGAGGTATTATCGCAAGCACTGTAATAATTATACTTATTACTTATACTATTAGCAACATTGCGTGCATTATTACCCATATAATGCAGTTATTATCGCCAGAACTGTAATAATTATACTTATTACTTATATTATTCTCAATATAACATCCATTATTACCCATATTATGCAGTTATTATCGCTAGAACTATAATAAATATACGTATTACTTTCATTATCATCAGTATAACATGTATTATTACCCACATAATGGAGGTATTATCGCTAGAACTGTAATAATTATACTTATTACTTATATTAGTCTCAATATAACGTGCATTATTACCCATATTATGCAGTTATTATCGCTAGAACTGTAATAATTATACTTATTACTTATATCATTATCAATATAACATGCATTATTACCCATATAATGGAGGTATTATCGCTAGGACTGTAATAATTATACTTATTACTTATACTATTAGCAATATAACGTGCATTATTACCCATATAATGCAGTTATTATCGCTAGAACTATAATAAATATACGTATTACTTTCATTATCATCAATATAACATGCATTATTACCCATATTATGCAGTTATTATCGATAGAACTGTAATAATTATACTTATTACTTTTACTATTATCAATATATCATGCACTACTAGCCATATTTTACTATTATTATCGCTAGAACTATAATAATTATACTTATTACTCCCAATATTATCAATATAACATGCCTTATTACGCATATAATGCAGTTATTATCGCTAGAACTGTAATAAATATACTTACTACTTTCATTATCATCAACATAACATGCATTGTTACCCATATTATGCAGTTATTATCGATAGAACTGTAATAAATATACTTATAACTTTTACTATTATCAATATATCATGCACTATTAGCCATATTTTACTATTATTATCACTAGAACAATAATAATTATACTTATTACTCCCGATATTATCAATATAACATGCATTTTTACCCATGTAATACAGTTATTATCGCTAGAACTGTAATAATTATACTTATTACTTATATTATTAGCAGTATAACGTGCATTATTACCCATATAATGCAGTTATTATAGCTAGAACTGTAATAATTATACTTATTACTTATATTATTCTCAATATAACATCCATTATTACCCATATTATGCAGTTATTATCGCTAGAACTATAATAAATATACGTATTACTTTTATTATCATCAATATAACATGCATTATTACCCATATTATGCAGTTATTATGGATAGAACTGTAATAAATATACTTATTACTTTTATTATTATCAATATAACATGCACTATTTGCCATATTTTACTATTATTATCGCTATAACTATAATAATTATACTTATTTCTCCCGATGTTATCAATATAACATTGCATTATTACCCCTATAATGCAGTTATTATCGCCAGAACTGTAATAATTATACTTATTACGTATATTATTCTCAATATAACATGCATTATTACCCATATGATGCAGTTATTATCGCCAGAACTCTAATAATTATACTTATTACTTATATTATTCTCAATATAACATGCATTATTACCCATATTATGCAGTTGTTATCGCTAGAACTATAATAAATACACGTATCACTTTCATTATCATCAATATAACATGCATTATTACCCATATAATGGAGGTATTATTGCTAGAACTGTAATAATTATACTTATTACTTACATTATTATCAACATAACATGCATTATTACCCATATTATGCAGTTATTATCGCCAGAACTATAATAAATACACTTATTACTCCCAATATTATCAATGTAACATGCATTATTACCCATATAATGCAGTTATTATCGCTAGAACTGTAATAATTATACTTATTACTTATATTATTAGCAATATAACGTGCATTATTACCCATATAATGCAGTTATTATCGCTAGAACTGTAATGATTATACTCATTACTTATATTGTTAGCAATATAACGTGCATTATTACCCATATAATGCAGTTATTATCGCCAGAACTGTAATAATTATACTTATTACTTATATTATTCTCAATATAACATGCATTATTACCCATATTATGCAGTTATTATCGCTAGAACTATAATAAATATACGTATTACTTTTATTATTATCAATATAACATGCACTATTTGCCATGTTTTACTATTATTATCGCAAGAACTATAATAATTATACTTATTACTCCCGATATTATCAATATAACATGCATTATTACCCATATTATGCAGTTATTATCGCTAGAACTATAATAAATATACGTATTACTTTTATTATCATCAATATAACATAATTATTACCCATATTATGCAGTTATTATCGATAGAACTGTAATAAATATAATTATTACTTTTATTATTATCAATATAACATGCACTATTTGCCATATTTTACTATTATTATCGCTAGAACTATAATAATTATACTTATTACTCCCGATATTATCAATATAACATGCATTATTACCCATATAATGCAGTTATTATCGCTAGAACTGTAATAATTGTACTCATTACTTATATTATTAGCAATATAACGTGCATTATTACCCATATTATGCAGTTATTATCGCTAGAACTATAATAAATATACGTATTACTTTTATTATCATCAATATAACATAATTATTACCCATATTATGAAGTTATTATCGATAGAACTGTAATAAATATAATTATTACTTTTATTATTATCAATATAACATGCACTATTTGCCATATTTTACTATTATTATCGCTAGAACTATAATAATTATACTTATTACTTATATTGTTAGCAATATAACGTGCATTATTATCCATATAATGCAGTTATTATCGCTAGAACGGTAATAATTATACTTATTACTTATATTATTATCAATATAACTTGCATTATTACCCATATTATGCAGTTATTATCGCTAGAACTATAATAAATATACGTATTACTTTTATTATCATCAATATAACATAATTATTACCCATATTATGCAGTTATTATCGATAGAACTGTAATAAATATAATTATTACTTTTATTATTATCAATATAACATGCACTATTTGCCATATTTTACTATTATTATCGCTAGAACTATAATAATTATACTTATTACTCCCGATATTATCAATATAACATGCATTATTACCCATATAATGCAGTTATTATCGCTAGAACTGTAATAATTGTACTCATTACTTATATTATTAGCAATATAACGTGCATTATTACCCATATTATGCAGTTATTATCGCTAGAACTGTAATAACTATACTTATTACTTATATCATTATCAATATAACATACATTATTACCCATATTATGCAGTTATTATCGCTAGAACTGTAATAAATATACTTATTACTTTTACTATTATCAATATATCATGCACTATTAGCCATATTTTACTATTATTATCGCTAGAACTGTAATAATTATACTCATTACTTATATTATTAGCAATATAACGTGCATTATTACGTATATTATGCAGTTATTATCGCTAGAACTATAATAAATATACGTATTACTTTCATTATCATCAGTATAACATGCATTATTACCCACATAATGGAGGTATTATCGCTAGAACTGTAATAATTATACTTATTACTTATATTATTATCAATATAACATGCCTTATTACCCATATAATGCAGTTATTATCGCTAGAACTGTAATAATTATACTCATTACATATAGTATTAGCAATATAACGTGCATTATTACCCATATAATGCAGTTAATATCGCTAGAACTATAATAAATATACGTATTACTTTCATTATCATCAGTATAACATGCATTATTACCCACATAATGGAGGTATTATCGCTAGAACTGTAATAATTATACTTATTACTTATATTATTATCAATATAACATGCCTTATTACCCATATTATGCAGTTATTATCGCTAGAACTGTAATAATTATACTTATTACTTATATCATTATCAATATAACATGCATTATTACCCATATAATGGAGGTATTATCGCTAGAACTGTAATAATTATACTTATTACTTATATTATTAGCAATATAACGTGCATTATTACCCATATTATGCAGTTATTATCGCTAGAACTGTAATAATTATACTTATTACTTATATCATTATCAATATAACATGCATTATTACCCATATAATGGAGGTATTATCGCTAGAACTGTAATAATTATACTTATTACTTATACTATTAACAATATAACGTGCATTATTACCCATATAATGCAGTTATTATCGCCAGAACTGTAATAATTATACTTATTACTTATATTATTCTCAATATAACATGCATTACTACCCATATTATGCAGTTACTGTCGCTAGAACTATAATAAACATACGTATTACTTTCATTGTCATCAACATAACATGCATTATTACCCATATTATGCAGTTATTATCGATAGAACTGTAATAAATATACTTATTACTTTTACTATTATCAATATATCATGCCCTATTAGCCATATTTTACTATAATTATCGCTAGAACTATAATAATTATACTTATTACTCTCGATATTATCAATATAACATGCATTATTACCCATGTAATACAGTTATTATCGCTAGAACTGTAATAATTATACTTATTACTTATATTATTAGCAGTATAACGTGCATTATAACCCATATAATGCAGTTATTATCGCCAGAACTGTAATAATTATACTTATTACTTATATTATTCTCAATATAACATCCATTATTACCCATATTATGCAGTTATTATCGCTAGAACTATAATAAATATACGTATTACTTTCATTATCATCAGTATAACATGCATTATTACCCACATAATGGAGGTATTATCGCTAGAACTGTAATAATTATACTTATTACTTATATTATTATCAATATAACATGCCTTCTTACCCATATAATGCAGTTATTATCGCTAGAACTGTAATAATTATACTCATTACTTATATTATTAGCAATATAACCTGCATTATTACCCATATTATCCAGTTATTATCGCTAGAACTGTAATAATTATACTTATTACTTATATCATTATCAATATAACATGCATTATTACCCATATAATGGAGGTATTATCGCTAGAACTGTAATAATTATACTTATTACTTATACTATTAGCAATATAACGTGCATTATTACCCATATTATGCAGTTATTATCGATAGAACAGTAATAATTATACTTATTACTTTTACTATTATCAATATATCATGCACTACTAGCCATATTTTACTATTATTATCGCTAGAACTATAATAATTATACTTATTACTCCCAATATTATCAATATAACATGCCTTATTACGCATATAATGCAGTTATTATCGCTAGAACTGTAATAAATATACTTACTACTTTCATTATCATCAATATAACATGCATTGTTACCCATATTATGCAGTTATTATCGCTAGAACTGTAATAAATATACTTATTACTTTTACTATTATCAATATATCATGCACTATTAGCCATATTTTACTATTATTATCGCTAGAACTGTAATAATTATACTCATTACTTATATTATTAGCAATATAACGTGCATTATTACGTATATTATGCAGTTATTATCGCTAGAACTGTAATAAATATACTTATTACTCCCAATATTATCAATATAACATGCATTTTTACCCATATAATGCAGTTATTATCGCTAGAACTGTAATAATTGTACTCATTACTTATATTATTACCAATATAACGTGCATTATTACCCATATTATGCAGTTATTATCGTTAGAACTGTAATAATTATACTTATTACTTATATCATTATCAATATAACATGCATTATTACGTATATAATGGAGGTATTATCGATAGAACTGTAATAATTATACTTATTACTTATACTATTAGCAATATAACGTGCATTATTACCCATATAATGCAGTTATTATCGCCAGAACTGTAATAATTATACTTATCACTTATATTATTCTCAATATAACATGCATTATTACCCATATTATGCAGTTATTATCGCTAGCACTATAATAAATACACGTATCACTTTCATTATCATCAATATAACATGCATTATTACCCATATAATGCAGTTATTATCGCTAGAACTGTAATAATTATGCTCATTACTTATATTGTTAGCAATATAACGTGCATTGTTACCCATATAATGCAGTCATTATCGCTAGAACTGTAATAATTATACTTATTACTTATATTATTATCAATATAACATGCATTATTACCCATATTATGCAGTTATTATCGATAGAACTGTAATAAATATACTTATTACTTTTATTATTATCAATATAACATGCACTATTTGCCATATTTTACTATTATTATCGCTAGAACTATAATAATTATACTTATTTCTCCCGATATTATCAATATAACATTGCATTATTACCCATATAATGCAGTTATTATCGCCAGAACTGTAATAATTATACTTATTACTTATATTATTCTCAATATAACATGCATTACTACCCATATTATGGAGTTATTATCGCTAGAACTGTAATAATTATACTTATTACTTATATCATTATCAATATAACATGCATTATTACCCACATAATGGAGGTATTATCGCTAGAACTGTAATAATTATACTTATTACTTATACTATTAGCAATATAACGTGCATTATTACCCATATAATGCAGTTATTATCGCCAGAACTGTAATAATTATACTTATCACTTATATTATTCTCAATATAACATGCATTATTACCCATATTATGCAGTAATTATCGCTAGAACTATAAAAAATATACGTATTACTTTTATTATCATCAATATAACATGCATTATTACCCATATCATGCAGTTATTATCTATAGAACTGTAATAAATATACTTATTACTTTTATTATTATCAATATAACATGCACTATTTGCCAGATTTTACTATTATTATCGCTAGAACTATAATAATTATACTTATTACTCCCGATATTATCAATATAACATGCATTATTACCCATATAATGCAGTTGTTATCGCTAGAACTGTAATAATTGTACCCATTACTTATATTATTAGCAATATAACGTGCATTATTACCCATATTATGCAGTTATTATCGCTAGAACTGTAATAATTATACTTATTACTCCCGATATTATCAATATAACATGCATTATTACCCATATAATGCAGTTATTATCGCTAGAACTGTAATAATTGTACTCATTACTTATATTATTAGCAATATAACGTGCATTATTACCCATATTATGCAGTTATTATCGTTAGAACTGTAATAATTATACCTATTACTTATATCATTATCAATATAACATGCATTATTACCCATATAATGGAGGTATTATCGATAGAACTGTAATAATTATACTTATTACTTATTCTATTAGCAATATAACGTGCATTATTACCCATATAATGCAGTTATTATCGCCAGAATTGTAATAATTATACTTATCACTTATATTATTCTCAATATAACATGCATTACTACCCATATTATGGAGTTATTATCGCTAGAACTGTAATAATTATACTTATTACTTATATCATTATCAATATAACATGCATTATTACCCACATAATGGAGGTATTATCGATAGAACTGTAATAATTATACTTATTACTTATTCTATTAGCAATATAACGTGCATTATTACCCATATAATGCAGTTATTATCGCCAGAATTGTAATAATTATACTTATCACTTTCATTATCATCAATATAACATGCATTATTACCCATATAATGGAGGTATTATTGCTAGAACTGTAATAATTATACATATTACTTATACTATTAGTAATATAACGTGCATTGTTACCCATATAATGCAGTTATTATCGCTAGAACTGTAATAATTATACTTATTACGTATATTGTTAGCAATATAACGTGCATTATTACCCATATTATGCAGTTATTATCGCTAGAACTATAATAAATATACGTATTACTTTTATTATCATCAATATAACATGCATTATTACCCATATTATGCAGTTATTATCGGTAGGACTGTAATAAATATACTTATTACTTTTATTATTATCAATATAACATGCTCTATTTGCCATATTTTACTATTATTAGCGCTAGAACTATAATAATTATACTTATTACTCCCGATATTATCAATATAACATACATTATTACCCATATAATGGAGGTATTATCGCTAGAACTGTAATAATTATACTTATTACTTATACTATTAGCAATATAACGTGCATTATTACCCATATAAAGAAGTTATTATCGCCAGAACTGTAATAATTATACTTATAACTTATATTATTCTCAATATAACATGCATTAATACCCATATAATGGAGGTATTATTGCTAGAACTGTAATAATTATACTTATTACTTATATTATTATCAATATAACATGCATTATTACCCATATTATGCAGTTATTATCGCTAGAACTATAATAAATATACGTATTACTTTTATTATCATCAATATAACATGCATTATTACCCATATTATGCAGTTATTATCGGTAGGACTGTAATAAATATACTTATTACTTTTATTATTATCAATATAACATGTACTATTTGCCATATTTTACTATTATTATCGCTAGAACTATAATAATTATACTTATTACTCCCGGTATTATCAATATAACATGCATTATTACCCATATAATGCAGTTATTATCGCTAGAACTGTAATAATTATACTTATTACTTATGTTATTATCAATATAACATGCATTATTACCCATATAATGCAGTTAATATGGCTAGAACTGTAATAATTGTACTCATTACTTATATTGTTAGCAATATAACGTGCATTATTACCCATATAATGCAGTTATTATCGCTAGAACTGTAATAATTCTACTTATTACTTATATTATTCTCCATATAACATGCATTATTACCCATATAATAGAGGTATTATCGCTAGAACTGTAATAAATATACGTATTACTTTTATTATCATCAATATAACATAATTATTACCCATATTATGCAGTTATTATCGATAGAACTGTAATAAATATACTTATTACTTTTATTATTATCAATATAAAATGCACTATTTGCCATATTTTACTATTATTATCGCTAGAACTATAATAATTATACTTATTACTCCCGATATTATCAATATAACATGCATTATTACCCACATAATGCAGTTATTATCGCTAGAACTGTAATAATTATACTTATTGCTTATATTATTATCAATATAACATGCATTATTACCCATATAATGCAGTTATTATCGCTAGAACTGTAATAATTGTACTCATTACTTATATTATTCTCAATATAACATGCATTATTACCCATATAATAGAGGTATTATCGCTAGAACTGTAATAATTATACTTATTACTTATACTATTAGCAATATAACGTGCATTATTACCCATATAAAGAAGTTATTATCGCCAGAACTGTAATAATTATACTTATTACTTATATTATTCTCAATATAACATGCATTATTACCCATATAATGCAGTTAATATCGCTAGAACTGTAATAATTGTACTCATTACTTATATTATTAGCAATATAACGTGCATTATTACCCATATTATGCAGTTATTATCGCTAGAACTGTAATAATTATACTTATTACTTATATCATTATCAATATAACATGCACTATTTGCCATATTTTACTATTATTATCGCTAGAACTATAATAATTATACTTATTTCTCCCGATATTATCAATATAACATTGCAGTATTACCCATATAATGCAGTTATTATCGGCAGAACTGTAATAATTATACTTATTACTTATATTATTCTCAATATAACATGCATTATTACCCATATTATGGAGTTATTATCGCTAGAACTGTAATAATTATACTTATTACTTATATCATTATCAATATAACATGCATTATTACCCACATAATGGAGGTATTATCGCTAGAACTGTAATAATTATACTTATTACTTATACTATTAGCAATATAACGTGCATTATTACCCATATAATGCAGTTATTATCGCCAGAACTGTAATAATTATACTTATCACTTATATTATTCTCAATATAACATGCATTATTACCCATATAATAGAGGTATTATCGCTAGAACTGTAATAATTATACTTATTACTTATACTATTAGCAATATAACGTGCATTATTACCCATATAAAGAAGTTATTATCGCCAGAACTGTAATAATTATACTTATTACTTATATTATTCTCAATATAACATGCATTATTACCCATATAATGCAGTTAATATCGCTAGAACTGTAATAATTGTACTCATTACTTATATTATTAGCAATATAACGTGCATTATTACCCATATTATGCAGTTATTATCGCTAGAACTGTAATAATTATACTTATTACTTATATCATTATCAATATAACATACATTATTACCCATATAATGGAGGTATTATCGCTAGAACTGTAATAATTATACTTATTACTTATATCATTATCAATATAACATGCACTATTTGCCATATTTTACTATTATTATCGCTAGAACTATAATAATTATACTTATTTCTCCCGATATTATCAATATAACATTGCAGTATTACCCATATAATGCAGTTATTATCGCTAGAACTGTAATAATTATACTTATTACTTATATCATTATCAATATAACATACATTATTACCCATATAATGGAGGTATTATCGCTAGAACTGTAATAATTATACTTATTACTTATACTATTAGCAATATAACGTGCATTATTACCCATATAAAGAAGTTATTATCGCCAGAACTGTAATAATTATACTTATTACTTATATTATTCACAATATAACATGCATTATTACCCATGTAATGGAGGTATTATTGCTAGAACTGTAATAATTATACTTATTACTTATATTATTATCAATATAACATGCATTATTACCCATATTATGCAGTTATTATCGCTAGAACTATAATAAATATACGTATTACTTTTATTATCATCAATATAACATGCATTATTACCCATATAATGCAGTTATTATCGCTAGAACTGTAATAATTGTACTCATTACTTATATTATTAGCAATATAACGTGCATTATTACCCATATTATGCAGTTATTATCGCTAGAACTGTAATAATTATACTCATTACTTATATTGTTAGCAATATAACGTGCATTATTACCCATATAATGGAGGTATTATCGCTAGAACTGTAATAATTATACTTATTACTTATACTATTAGCAATATAACGTGCATTATTACCCATATTATGCAGTTATTATCGCTAGAACTATAATAAATATACGTATTACTTTTATTATCATCAATATAACATGCATTATTACCCATATTATGCAGTTATTATCGGTAGGACTGTAATAAATATACTTATTACTTTTATTGTTATCAATATAACATGCACTATTTGCCATATTTTACTATTATTAACGCTAGAACTATAATAATTATACTTATTACTCCCGATATTATCAATATAACATGCATTATTACCCATATAATGCAGTTATTATCGCTAGAACTGTAATAATTGTACTCATTACTTATATTATTAGCAATATAACGTGCATTATTACCCATATTATGCAGTTATTATCGCTAGAACTATAATAAATATACGTATTACTTTTATTATCATCAATATAACATAATTATTACCCATATTATGCAGTTATTATCGATAGAACTGTAATAAATATAATTATTACTTTTATTATTATCAATATAACATGCACTATTTGCCATATTTTACTATTATTATCGCTAGAACTATAATAATTATACTTATTACTTATATTGCTAGCAATATAACGTGCATTATTATCCATATAATGCAGTTATTATCGCTAGAACGGTAATAATTATACTTATTACTTATATTATTATCAATATAACATGCATTATTACCCATATTATGCAGTTATTATCGCTAGAACTATAATAAATATACGTATTACTTTTATTATCATCAATATAACATAATTATTACCCATATTATGCAGTTATTATCGATAGAACTGTAATAAATATAATTATTACTTTTATTATTATCAATATAACATGCACTATTTGCCATATTTTACTATTATTATCGCTAGAACTATAATAATTATACTTATTACTCCCGATATTATCAATATAACATGCATTATTACCCATATAATGCAGTTATTATCGCTAGAACTGTAATAATTGTACTCATTACTTATATTATTAGCAATATAACGTGCATTATTACCCATATTATGCAGTTATTATCGCTAGAACTGTAATAATTATACTTATTACTTATATCATTATCAATATAACATACATTATTACCCATATAATGGAGGTATTATCGCTAGAACTGTAATAATTATACTTATTACTTATACTATTAGCAATATAACGTGCATTATTACCCATATAAAGAAGTTATTATCGCCAGAACTGTAATAATTATACTTATTACTTATATTATTCTCAATATAACATGCATTATTACCCATATAATGGAGGTATTATTGCTAGAACTGTAATAATTATACTTATTACTTATATTATTATCAATATAACATGCATTATTACCCATATTATGCAGTTATTATCGCTAGAACTATAATAAATATACGTATTACTTTTATTATCATCAATATAACATGCATTATTACCCATATTATGCAGTTATTATCGGTAGGACTGTAATAAATATACTTATTACTTTTATTGTTATCAATATAACATGCACTATTTGCCATATTTTACTATTATTATCGCTAGAACTATAATAATTATACTTATTACTCCCGATATTATCAATATAACATGCATTATTACCCATATAATGCAGTTATTACCGCTAGAACTGTAATAATTATACTTATTGCTTATATTATTATCAATATAACATGCATTATTACCCATATAATGCAGTTATTATCGCTAGAACTGTAATAATTGTACTCATTACTTATATTATTAGCAATATAACGTGCATTATTACCCATATTATGCAGTTATTATCGCTAGAACTGTAATAATTATACTTATTACTTATATTATTATCAATATAACATGCATTATTACCCATATAATGGAGGTATTATTGCTAGAACTGTAATAATTATACTTATTACTTATACTATTAGCAATATAACGTGCATTGTTACCCATATAATGCAGTTATTATCGCTAGAACTGTAATAATTATACTTATTACGTATATTATTATCAATATAACATGCATTATTACCCATATAATGCAGTTATTATCGCTAGAACTGTAATAATTGTACTCATTACTTATATTATTAGCAATATAACGTGCATTATTACCCATATTATGCAATTATTATCGTTAGAACTGTAATAATTATACTTATTACTTATATCATTATCAATATAACATGCATTATTACCCATATAATGGAGGTATTATCGATAGAACTGTAATAATTATACTTATTACATATACTATTAGCAATATAACGTGCAGTATTACCCATATAATGCAGTTATTATCGCCAGAACTGTAATAATTACACTTATCACTTATATTATTCTCAATATAACATGCATTATTACCCATATTATGCAGTTATTATCGCTAGAACTATAATAAATATACGTATTACTTTTATTATTATCAATATAACATGCACTATTTGCCATATTTTACTATTATTATCGCTAGAACTATAATAATTATACTTATTACTCCCGATATTATCAATATAACATGCATTATTACCCATATAATGGAGGTATTATCGATAGAACTGTAATAATTATACTCATTACTTATACTATTAGCAATATAACGTGCATTATTACCCATATAATGCAGTTATTATCGCCAGAACTGTAATAATTATACTTATCACTTATATTATTCTCAATATAACATGCATTATTACCCATATTATGCAGTTATTATCGCTAGCACTATAATAAATACACGTATCACTTTCATTATCATCAATATAGCATGCATTATTACCCATATAATGGAGGTATTATTGCTAGAACTGTAATAATTATACATATTACTTATACTATTAGCAATATAACGTGCATTGTTACCCATATAATGCAGTTATTATCGCTAGAACTGTAATAATTATACTTATTACGTATATTATTAGCAATATAACGTGCATTATTACTCATATTATGCAGTTATTATCGCTAGAACTGTAATAATTATACTTATTACTTATATCATTATCAATATAACATGCATTATTACCCATATAAAGGAGGTATTATCGCTAGAACTGTAATAATTATACTTATTACTTATATTATTATCAATATAACATGCATTATTACCCATATAATGGAGGTATTATTGCTAGAACTGTAATAATTATACTTATTACTTATACTATTAGCAATATAACGTGCATTGTTACCCATATAATGCAGTTATTATCGCTAGAACTGTAATAATTATACTTATTACGTATATTGTTAGCAATATAACGTGCATTATTACCCATATAATGCAGTTATTATCGCTAGAACTGTAATAATTCTACGTATTACTTATATTATTCTCAATATAACATGCATTATTACCCATATAATAGAGGTATTATCGCTAGAACTGTAATAAATATACGTATTACTTTTATTATCATCAATATAACATAATTATTACCCATATTATGCAGTTATTATCGATAGAACTGTAATAAGTATACTTATTACTTTTATTATTATCAAAATAAAATGCACTATTTGCCATATTTTACTATTATTATCGCTAGAACTATAATAATTATACTTATTACTCCCGATATTATCAATATAACATGCATTATTACCCACATAATGCAGTTATTATCGCTAGAACTGTAATGACTGTACTCATTACTTATATTATTAGCAATATAACGTGCATTATTACCCATATTATGCAGTTATTATCGCTAGAACTGTAATAATTATACTTATTACTTATATCATTATCAATATAACATACATTATTACCCATATAATGGAGGTACTATCGCTAGAACTGTAATAATTATACTTATTACTTATACTATTAGCAATATAACGTGCATTATTACCCATATAAAGAAGTTATTATCGCCAGAACTGTAATAATTATACTTATTACTTATATTATCCTCAATATAACATGCATTATTACCCATATAATGCAGTTATTATCGCTAGAACTGTAATAATTGTACTCATTACTTATATTATTGGCAATATAACGTGCATTATTACCCATATTATGCAGTTATTATCGCTAGAACTGTAATAATTATACTTATTACTTATATCATTATCAATATAACATACATTATTACCCATATAATGGAGATATTATCGCTAGAACTGTAATAATTATACTTATTATTTATACTATTAGCAATATAACGTGCATTATTACCCATATAAAGAAGTTATTATCGCCAGAACTGTAATAATTATACTTATTACTTATATTATTCTCAATATAACATGCATTATTACCCATATAATGGAGGTATTATTGCTAGAACTGTAATAATTATACTTATTACTTATATTATTATCAATATAACATGCATTATTACCCATATTATGCAGTTATTATCGCTAGAACTATAATAAATATACGTATTACTTTTATTATCATCAATATAACATGCATTATTACCCATATTATGCAGTTATTATCGGTAGGACTGTAATAAATATACTTATTACTTTTATTGTTATCAATATAACATGCACTATTTGCCATATTTTACTATTATTATCGCTAGAACTATAATAATTATACTTATTACTCCCGATATTATCAATATAACATGCATTATTACCCATATAATGCAGTTATTACCGCTAGAACTGTAATAATTATACTTATTGCTTATATTATTATCAATATAACATGCATTATTACCCATATAATGCAGTTATTATCGCTAGAACTGTAATAATTGTACTCATTACTTATATTATTAGCAATATAACGTGCATTATTACCCATATTATGCAGTTATTATCGCTAGAACTGTAATAATTATACTTATTACTTATATTATTATCAATATAACATGCATTATTACCCATATAATGGAGGTATTATTGCTAGAACTGTAATAATTATACTTATTACTTATACTATTAGCAATATAACGTGCATTGTTACCCATATAATGCAGTTATTATCGCTAGAACTGTAATAATTATACTTATTACGTATATTATTATCAATATAACATGCATTATTACCCATATAATGCAGTTATTATCGCTAGAACTGTAATAATTGTACTCATTACTTATATTATTAGCAATATAACGTGCATTATTACCCATATTATGCAATTATTATCGTTAGAACTGTAATAATTATACTTATTACTTATATCATTATCAATATAACATGCATTATTACCCATATAATGGAGGTATTATCGATAGAACTGTAATAATTATACTTATTACATATACTATTAGCAATATAACGTGCAGTATTACCCATATAATGCAGTTATTATCGCCAGAACTGTAATAATTACACTTATTACTTATATTATTCTCAATATAACATGCATTATTACCCATATTATGCAGTTATTATCGCTAGAACTATAATAAATATACGTATTACTTTTATTATTATCAATATAACATGCACTATTTGCCATATTTTACTATTATTATCGCTAGAACTATAATAATTATACTTATTACTCCCGATATTATCAATATAACATGCATTATTACCCATATAATGGAGGTATTATCGATAGAACTGTAATAATTATACTCATTACTTATACTATTAGCAATATAACGTGCATTATTACCCATATAATGCAGTTATTATCGCCAGAACTGTAATAATTATACTTATCACTTATATTATTCTCAATATAACATGCATTATTACCCATATTATGCAGTTATTATCGCTAGCACTATAATAAATACACGTATCACTTTCATTATCATCAATATAGCATGCATTATTACCCATATAATGGAGGTATTATTGCTAGAACTGTAATAATTATACATATTACTTATACTATTAGCAATATAACGTGCATTGTTACCCATATAATGCAGTTATTATCGCTAGAACTGTAATAATTATACTTATTACGTATATTATTAGCAATATAACGTGCATTATTACTCATATTATGCAGTTATTATCGCTAGAACTGTAATAATTATACTTATTACTTATATCATTATCAATATAACATGCATTATTACCCATATAAAGGAGGTATTATCGCTAGAACTGTAATAATTATACTTATTACTTATATTATTATCAATATAACATGCATTATTACCCATATAATGGAGGTATTATTGCTAGAACTGTAATAATTATACTTATTACTTATACTATTAGCAATATAACGTGCATTGTTACCCATATAATGCAGTTATTATCGCTAGAACTGTAATAATTATACTTATTACGTATATTGTTAGCAATATAACGTGCATTATTACCCATATAATGCAGTTATTATCGCTAGAACTGTAATAATTCTACGTATTACTTATATTATTCTCAATATAACATGCATTATTACCCATATAATAGAGGTATTATCGCTAGAACTGTAATAAATATACGTATTACTTTTATTATCATCAATATAACATAATTATTACCCATATTATGCAGTTATTATCGATAGAACTGTAATAAGTATACTTATTACTTTTATTATTATCAAAATAAAATGCACTATTTGCCATATTTTACTATTATTATCGCTAGAACTATAATAATTATACTTATTACTCCCGATATTATCAATATAACATGCATTATTACCCACATAATGCAGTTATTATCGCTAGAACTGTAATAATTATACTTATTGCTTATATTACTATCAATATAACATGCATTATTACCCATATAATGCAGTTATTATCGCTAGAACTGTAATGACTGTACTCATTACTTATATTATTAGCAATATAACGTGCATTATTACCCATATTATGCAGTTATTATCGCTAGAACTGTAATAATTATACTTATTACTTATATCATTATCAATATAACATACATTATTACCCATATAATGGAGGTACTATCGCTAGAACTGTAATAATTATACTTATTACTTATACTATTAGCAATATAACGTGCATTATTACCCATATAAAGAAGTTATTATCGCCAGAACTGTAATAATTATACTTATTACTTATATTATCCTCAATATAACATGCATTATTACCCATATAATGCAGTTATTATCGCTAGAACTGTAATAATTGTACTCATTACTTATATTATTGGCAATATAACGTGCATTATTAACCATATTATGCAGTTATTATCGCTAGAACTGTAATAATTATACTTATTACTTATATCATTATCAATATAACATACATTATTACCCATATAATGGAGATATTATCGCTAGAACTGTAATAATTATACTTATTATTTATACTATTAGCAATATAACGTGCATTATTACCCATATAATGGAGGTATTATTGCTAGAACTGTAATAATTATACTTATTACTTATATTATTATCAATATAACATGCATTATTACCCATATTATGCAGTTATTATCGCTAGAACTATAATAAATATACGTATTACTTTTATTATCATCAATATAACATGCATTATTACCCATATTATGCAGTTATTATCGGTAGGACTGTAATAAATATACTTATTACTTTTATTATTATCAATATAACATGCACTATTTGCCATATTTTACTATTATTATCGCTAGAACCATAATAATTATACTTATTACTCCCGATATTATCAATATAACATGCATTATTACCCATATAATGCAGTTATTACCGCTAGAACTGTAATAATTATACTTATTGCTTATATTATTATCAATATAACATGCATTATTACCCATATAATGCAGTTATTATCGCTAGAACTGTAATAATTGTACTCATTACTTATATTATTAGCAATATAACGTGCATTATTACCCATATTATGCAGTTATTATCGCTAGAACTGTAATAATTATACTTATTACTTATATCATTATCAATATAACATGCATTATTACCCATATAAAGGAGGTATTATCGCTAGAACTGTAATAATTATACTTATTACTTATATTATTATCAATATAACATGCATTATTACCCATATAATGGAGGTATTATTGCTAGAACTGTAATAATTATACTTATTACTTATACAATTAGCAATATAACGTGCATTGTTACCCATATAATGCAGTTATTATCGCTAGAACTGTAATAATTATACTTATTACGTATATTGTTAGCAATATAACGTGCATTATTACCCATATAATGCAGTTATTATCGCTAGAACTGTAATAATTCTACTTATTACTTATATTATTCTCAATATAACATGCATTATTACCCATATAATAGAGGTATTATCGCTAGAACTGTAATAAATATACGTATTACTTTTATTATCATCAATATAACATAATTATTACCCATATTATGCAGTTATCATCGATAGAACTGTAATAAATATACTTATTACTTTTATTATTATCAATATAAAATGCACTATTTGCCATATTTTACTATTATTATCGCTAGAACTATAATAATTATACTTATTACTCCCGATATTATCAATATAGCATGCATTATTACCCATATAATGCAGTTATTATCGCTAGAACTGTAATAATTGTACTCATTACTTATATTATTAGCAATATAACGTGCATTATTACCCATATTATGCAGTTATTATCGCTAGAACTGTAATAATTATACTTATTACTTATATCATTATCAATATAACATACATTATTACCCATATAAAGGAGGTATTATCGCTAGAACTGTAATAATTATACTTATTACTTATACTATTGGCAATATAACGTGCATTATTACCCATATAAAGAAGTTATTATCGCCAGAACTGTAATAATTATACTTATTACTTATATTATTCTCAATATAACATGCATTATTACCCATATAATAGAGGTATTATCGCTAGAACTGTAATAATTATACTTATTACTTATACTATTAGCAATATAACGTGCATTATTACCCATATAAAGAAGTTATTATCGCCAGAACTGTAATAATTATACTTATTACTTATATTATTCTCAATATAACATGCATTATTACCCATATAATGGAGGTATTATTGCTAGAACTGTAATAATTATACTTATTACTTATATTATTATCAATATAACATGCATTATTACCCATATTATGCAGTTATTATCGCTAGAACTATAATAAATATACGTATTACTTTTATTATCATCAATATAACATGCATTATTACCCATATTATGCAGTTATTATCGGTAGGACTGTAATAAATATACTTATTACTTTTATTGTTATCAATATAACATGCACTATTTGCCATATTTTACTATTATTATCGCTAGAACTATAATAATTATACTTATTACTCCCGATATTATCAATATAACATGCATTATTACCCATATAATGCAGTTATTACCGCTAGAACTGTAATAATTATACTTATTGCTTATATTATTATCAATATAACATGCATTATTACCCATATAATGCAGTTATTATCGCTAGAACTGTAATAATTGTACTCATTACTTATATTATTAGCAATATAACGTGCATTATTACCCATATTATGCAGTTATTATCGCTAGAACTGTAATAATTATACTTATTACTTATATTATTATCAATATAACATGCATTATTACCCATATAATGGAGGTATTATTGCTAGAACTGTAATAATTATACTTATTACTTATACTATTAGCAATATAACGTGCATTGTTACCCACATAATGCAGTTATTATCGCTAGAACTGTAATAATTATACTTATTACGTATATTATTATCAATATAACATGCATTATTACCCATATAATGCAGTTATTATCGCTAGAACTGTAATAATTGTACTCATTACTTATATTATTAGCAATATAACGTGCATTATTACCCATATTATGCAATTATTATCGTTAGAACTGTAATAATTATACTTATTACTTATATCATTATCAATATAACATGCATTATTACCCATATAATGGAGGTATTATCGATAGAACTGTAATAATTATACTTATTACATATACTATTAGCAATATAACGTGCAGTATTACCCATATAATGCAGTTATTATCGCCAGAACTGTAATAATTACACTTATCACTTATATTATTCTCAATATAACATGCATTATTACCCATATTATGCAGTTATTATCGCTAGAACTATAATAAATATACGTATTACTTTTATTATTATCAATATAACATGCACTATTTGCCATATTTTACTATTATTATCGCTAGAACTATAATAATTATACTTATTACTCCCGATATTATCAATATAACATGCATTATTACCCATATAATGGAGGTATTATCGATAGAACTGTAATAATTATACTCATTACTTATACTATTAGCAATATAACGTGCATTATTACCCATATAATGCAGTTATTATCGCCAGAACTGTAATAATTATACTTATCACTTATATTATTCTCAATATAACATGCATTATTACCCATATTATGCAGTTATTATCGCTAGCACTATAATAAATACACGTATCACTTTCATTATCATCAATATAGCATGCATTATTACCCATATAATGGAGGTATTATTGCTAGAACTGTAATAATTATACATATTACTTATACTATTAGCAATATAACGTGCATTGTTACCCATATAATGCAGTTATTATCGCTAGAACTGTAATAATTATACTTATTACGTATATTATTAGCAATATAACGTGCATTATTACTCATATTATGCAGTTATTATCGCTAGAACTGTAATAATTATACTTATTACTTATATCATTATCAATATAACATGCATTATTACCCATATAAAGGAGGTATTATCGCTAGAACTGTAATAATTATACTTATTACTTATATTATTATCAATATAACATGCATTATTACCCATATAATGGAGGTATTATTGCTAGAACTGTAATAATTATACTTATTACTTATACTATTAGCAATATAACGTGCATTGTTACCCATATAATGCAGTTATTATCGCTAGAACTGTAATAATTATACTTATTACGTATATTGTTAGCAATATAACGTGCATTATTACCCATATAATGCAGTTATTATCGCTAGAACTGTAATAATTCTACGTATTACTTATATTATTCTCAATATAACATGCATTATTACCCATATAATAGAGGTATTATCGCTAGGACTGTAATAAATATACGTATTACTTTTATTATCATCAATATAACATAATTATTACCCATATTATGCAGTTATTATCGATATAACTGTAATAAGTATACTTATTACTTTTATTATTATCAAAATAAAATGCACTATTTGCCATATTTTACTATTATTATCGCTAGAACTATAATAATTATACTTATTACTCCCGATATTATCAATATAACATGCATTATTACCCACATAATGCAGTTATTATCGCTAGAACTGTAATAAATATAATTATTACTTTTATTATTATCAATATAACATGCACTATTTGCCATATTTTACTATTATTATCGCTAGAACTATAATAATTATACTTATTACTTATATTGCTAGCAATATAACGTGCATTATTATCCATATAATGCAGTTATTATCGCTAGAACGGTAATAATTATACTTATTACTTATATTATTATCAATATAACATGCATTATTACCCATATTATGCAGTTATTATCGCTAGAACTATAATAAATATACGTATTACTTTTATTATCATCAATATAACATAATTATTACCCATATTATGCAGTTATTATCGATAGAACTGTAATAAATATAATTATTACTTTTATTATTATCAATATAACATGCACTATTTGCCATATTTTACTATTATTATCGCTAGAACTATAATAATTATACTTATTACTCCCGATATTATCAATATAACATGCATTATTACCCATATAATGCAGTTATTATCGCTAGAACTGTAATAATTGTACTCATTACTTATATTATTAGCAATATAACGTGCATTATTACCCATATTATGCAGTTATTATCGCTAGAACTGTAATAATTATACTTATTACTTATATCATTATCAATATAACATACATTATTACCCATATAATGGAGGTATTATCGCTAGAACTGTAATAATTATACTTATTACTTATACTATTAGCAATATAACGTGCATTATTACCCATATAAAGAAGTTATTATCGCCAGAACTGTAATAATTATACTTATTACTTATATTATTCTCAATATAACATGCATTATTACCCATATAATGGAGGTATTATTGCTAGAACTGTAATAATTATACTTATTACTTATATTATTATCAATATAACATGCATTATTACCCATATTATGCAGTTATTATCGCTAGAACTATAATAAATATACGTATTACTTTTATTATCATCAATATAACATGCATTATTACCCATATTATGCAGTTATTATCGGTAGGACTGTAATAAATATACTTATTACTTTTATTGTTATCAATATAACATGCACTATTTGCCATATTTTACTATTATTATCGCTAGAACTATAATAATTATACTTATTACTCCCGATATTATCAATATAACATGCATTATTACCCATATAATGCAGTTATTACCGCTAGAACTGTAATAATTATACTTATTGCTTATATTATTATCAATATAACATGCATTAGTACCCATATAATGCAGTTATTATCGCTAGAACTGTAATAATTGTACTCATTACTTATATTATTAGCAATATAACGTGCATTATTACCCATATTATGCAGTTATTATCGCTAGAACTGTAATAATTATACTTATTACTTATATTATTATCAATATAACATGCATTATTACCCATATAATGGAGGTATTATTGCTAGAACTGTAATAATTATACTTATTACTTATACTATTAGCAATATAACGTGCATTGTTACCCATATAATGCAGTTATTATCGCTAGAACTGTAATAATTATACTTATTACGTATATTATTATCAATATAACATGCATTATTACCCATATAATGCAGTTATTATCGCTAGAACTGTAATAATTGTACTCATTACTTATATTATTAGCAATATAACGTGCATTATTACCCATATTATGCAATTATTATCGTTAGAACTGTAATAATTATACTTATTACTTATATCATTATCAATATAACATGCATTATTACCCATATAATGGAGGTATTATCGATAGAACTGTAATAATTATACTTATTACATATACTATTAGCAATATAACGTGCAGTATTACCCATATAATGCAGTTATTATCGCCAGAACTGTAATAATTACACTTATCACTTATATTATTCTCAATATAACATGCATTATTACCCATATTATGCAGTTATTATCGCTAGAACTATAATAAATATACGTATTACTTTTATTATTATCAATATAACATGCACTATTTGCCATATTTTACTATTATTATCGCTAGAACTATAATAATTATACTTATTACTCCCGATATTATCAATATAACATGCATTATTACCCATATAATGGAGGTATTATCGATAGAACTGTAATAATTATACTCATTACTTATACTATTAGCAATATAACGTGCATTATTACCCATATAATGCAGTTATTATCGCCAGAACTGTAATAATTATACTTATCACTTATATTATTCTCAATATAACATGCATTATTACCCATATTATGCAGTTATTATCGCTAGCACTATAATAAATACACGTATCACTTTCATTATCATCAATATAGCATGCATTATTACCCATATAATGGAGGTATTATTGCTAGAACTGTAATAATTATACATATTACTTATACTATTAGCAATATAACGTGCATTGTTACCCATATAATGCAGTTATTATCGCTAGAACTGTAATAATTATACTTATTACGTATATTATTAGCAATATAACGTGCATTATTACTCATATTATGCAGTTATTATCGCTAGAACTATAATAATTATACTTATTACTCCCGATATTATCAATATAACATGCATTATTACCCACATAATGCAGTTATTATCGCTAGAACTGTAATAATTATACTTATTGCTTATATTACTATCAATATAACATGCATTATTACCCATATAATGCAGTTATTATCGCTAGAACTGTAATGACTGTACTCATTACTTATATTATTAGCAATATAACGTGCATTATTACCCATATTATGCAGTTATTATCGCTAGAACTGTAATAATTATACTTATTACTTATATCATTATCAATATAACATACATTATTACCCATATAATGGAGGTACTATCGCTAGAACTGTAATAATTATACTTATTACTTATACTATTAGCAATATAACGTGCATTATTACCCATATAAAGAAGTTATTATCGCCAGAACTGTAATAATTATACTTATTACTTATATTATCCTCAATATAACATGCATTATTACCCATATAATGCAGTTATTATCGCTAGAACTGTAATAATTGTACTCATTACTTATATTATTGGCAATATAACGTGCATTATTACCCATATTATGCAGTTATTATCGCTAGAACTGTAATAATTATACTTATTACTTATATCATTATCAATATAACATACATTATTACCCATATAATGGAGATATTATCGCTAGAACTGTAATAATTATACTTATTATTTATACTATTAGCAATATAACGTGCATTATTACCCATATAAAGAAGTTATTATCGCCAGAACTGTAATAATTATACTTATTACTTATATTATTCTCAATATAACATGCATTATTACCCATATAATGGAGGTATTATTGCTAGAACTGTAATAATTATACTTATTACTTATATTATTATCAATATAACATGCATTATTACCCATATTATGCAGTTATTATCGCTAGAACTATAATAAATATACGTATTACTTTTATTATCATCAATATAACATGCATTATTACCCATATTATGCAGTTATTATCGGTAGGACTGTAATAAATATACTTATTACTTTTATTGTTATCAATATAACATGCACTATTTGCCATATTTTACTATTATTATCGCTAGAACTATAATAATTATACTTATTACTCCCGATATTATCAATATAACATGCATTATTACCCATATAATGCAGTTATTACCGCTAGAACTGTAATAATTATACTTATTGCTTATATTATTATCAATATAACATGCATTATTACCCATATAATGCAGTTATTATCGCTAGAACTGTAATAATTGTACTCATTACTTATATTATTAGCAATATAACGTGCATTATTACCCATATTATGCAGTTATTATCGCTAGAACTGTAATAATTATACTTATTACTTATATCATTATTAATATAACATACATTATTACCCATATAATGGAGGTATTATCGCTAGAACTGTAATAATTATACTTATTACTTATACTATTGGCAATATAACGTGCATTATTACCCATATAAAGAAGTTATTATCGCCAGAACTGTAATAATTATACTTATTACTTATATTATTCTCAATATAACATGCATTATTACCCATATAATGGAGGTATTATTGCTAGAACTGTAATAATTATACTTATTACTTATATTATTATCAATATACCATGCATTATTACCCATATTATGCAGTTATTATCGCTAGAACTATAATAAATATACGTATTACTTTTATTATCATCAATATAACATGCATTATTACCCATATTATGCAGTTATTATCGGTAGGACTGTAATAAATATACTTATTACTTTTATTATTATCAATATAACATGTACTATTTGCCATATTTTACTATTATTATCGCTAGAACCATAATAATTATACTTATTACTCCCGATACTATCAATATAACATGCATTATTACCCACATAATGCAGTTATTATCGCTAGAACTGTAATAATTATACTTATTGCTTATATTATTATCAATATAACATGCATTATTACCCATATAATGCAGTTATTATCGCTAGAACTGTAATAATTGTACTCATTACTTATATTATTCTCAATATAACATGCATTATTACCCATATAATAGAGGTATTATCGCTAGAACTGTAATAATTATACTTATTACTTATACTATTAGCAATATAACGTGCATTATTACCCATATAAAGAAGTTATTATCGCCAGAACTGTAATAATTATACTTATTACTTATATTATTAGCAATATAACGTGCATTATTACCCATATTATGCAGTTATTATCGCAAGAACTGTAATAATTATACTTATTACTTATATCATTATCAATATAACATGCATTATTACCCATATTATGCAGTTATTATCGATAGAACTGTAATAAATATACTTATTACTTTTATTATTATCAATATAAAATGCACTATTTGCCATATTTTACTATTATTATCGCTAGAACTATAATAATTATACTTATTACTCCCGATATTATCAATATAGCATGCATTATTACCCATATAATGCAGTTATTATCGCTAGAACTGTAATAATTGTACTCATTACTTATATTATTAGCAATATAACGTGCATTATTACCCATATTATGCAGTTATTATCGCTAGAACTGTAATAATTATACTTATTACTTATATCATTATCAATATAACATACATTATTACCCATATAATGGAGGTATTATCGCTAGAACTGTAATAATTATACTTATTACTTATACTATTGGCAATATAACGTGCATTATTACCCATATAAAGAAGTTATTATCGCCAGAACTGTAATAATTATACTTATTACTTATATTATTCTCAATATAACATGCATTATTACCCATATAATGGAGGTATTATTGCTAGAACTGTAATAATTATACTTATTACTTATATTATTATCAATATACCATGCATTATTACCCATATTATGCAGTTATTATCGCTAGAACTGTAATAATTATACTTATTACTTATGTTATTATCAATATAACATGCATTATTACCCATATAATGCAGTTATTATGGCTAGAACTGTAATAATTGTACTCATTACTTATATTATTCTCAATATAACATGCATTATTACCCATATAATAGAGGTATTATCGCTAGAACTGTAATAATTATACTTATTACTTATACTATTAGCAATATAACGTGCATTATTACCCATATAAAGAAGTTATTATCGCCAGAACTGTAATAATTATACTTATTACTTATATTATTAGCAATATAACGTGCATTATTACCCATATTATGCAGTTATTATCGCAAGAACTGTAATAATTATACTTATTACTTATATCATTATCAATATAACATGCATTATTACCCATATAATAGAGGTATTATCGCTAGAACTGTAATAAATATACGTATTACTTTTATTATCATCAATATAACATAATTATTACCCATATTATGCAGTTATTATCGATAGAACTGTAATAAATATACTTACTACTTTTATTATTATCAATATAAAATGCACTATTTGCCATATTTTACTATTATTATCGCTAGAACTATAATAATTATACTTATTACTCCCGATATTATCAATATAACATGCATTATTACCCACATAATGCAGTTATTATCGCTAGAACTGTAATAATTATACTTATTGCTTATATTATTATCAATATAACATGCATTATTACCCATATAATGCAGTTATTATCGCTAGAACTGTAATAATTGTACTCATTACTTATATTATTCTCAATATAACATGCATTATTACCCATATAATAGAGGTATTATCGCTAGAACTGTAATAATTATACTTATTACTTATACTATTAGCAATATAACGTGCATTATTACCCATATAAAGAAGTTATTATCGCCAGAACTGTAATAATTATACTTATTACTTATATTATTAGCAATATAACGTGCATTATTACCCATATTATGCAGTTATTATCGCAAGAACTGTAATAATTATACTTATTACTTATATCATTATCAATATAACATGCATTATTACCCATATTATGCAGTTATTATCGATAGAACTGTAATAAATATACTTATTTCTTTTATTATTCTCCTTATAACATGCACTATTTGCCATATTTTACTATTATTATCGCTAGAACTATAATAATTATACTTATTACTCCCGATATTATCAATATAACATGCATTATTACCCATATAATGCAGTTATTATCGCTAGAACTGTAATAATTATTCTTATTGCTTATATTATTATCAATATAACATGCATTATTACCCATATAAAGGAGGTATTATCGCTAGAACTGTAATAATTATACTTATTACTTATATTATTATCAATATAACATGCATTATTACCCATATAATGGAGGTATTATTGCTAGAACTGTAATAATTATACTTATTACTTATACTATTAGCAATATAACGTGCATTGTTACCCATATAATGCAGTTATTATCGCTAGAACTGTAATAATTATACTTATTACGTATATTGTTAGCAATATAACGTGCATTATTACCCATATAATGCAGTTATTATCGCTAGAACTGTAATAATTATACTTATTACTTATATTATTCTCAATATAACATGCATTATTACCCATATAATAGAGGTATTATCGCTAGAACTGTAATAAATATACGTATTACTTTTATTATCATCAATATAACATAATTATTACCCATATTATGCAGTTATTATCGATAGAACTGTAATAAGTATACTTATTACTTTTAGTATTATCAATATAAAATGCACTATTTGCCATATTTTACTATTATTATCGCTAGAACTATAATAATTATACTTATTACTCCCGATATTATCAATATAACATGCATTATTACCCACATAATGCAGTTATTATCGCTAGAACTGTAATAATTATACTTATTGCTTATATTATTATCAATATAACATGCATTATTACCCATATAATGCAGTTATTATCGCTAGAACTGTAATAATTATTCTTATTGCTTATATCATTATCAATATAACATGCATTATTACCCATATAAAGGAGGTATTATCGATAGAACTGTAATAAATATAATTATTACTTTTATTATTATCAATATAACATGCACGATTTGCCATATTTTACTATTATTATCGCTAGAACTATAATAATTATACTTATTACTCCCGATATTATCAATATAACATGCATTATTACCCATATAATGCAGCTATTATCGCTAGAACTGTAATAATTATACTTATTACTTATATCATTATCAATATAACATACATTATTACCCATATAATGGAGGTATTATCGCTAGAACTGTAATAATTATACTTATTACTTATACTATTAGCAATATAACGTGCATTATTACCCATATTATGCAGTTATTATCGCTAGAACTATAATAAATATACGTATTACTTTTATTATCATCAATATAACATGCATTATTACCCATATTATGCAGTTATTATCGCTAGAACTGTAATAATTATACTTATTGCTTATATTATTATCAATATAACATGCGTTATTACCCATATAATGCAGTTATTATCGCTAGAACTGTAATAATTATACTTATTACTTATATCATTATCAATATAACATACAGTATTACCCATATAATGGAGGTATTATCGCTAGAACTGTAATAATTATACTTATTACTTATACTATTAGCAATATAACGTGCATTATTACCCATATAAAGAAGTTATTATCGCCAGAACTGTAATAATTATACTTATTACTTATATTATTCTCAATATAACATGCATTATTACCCATATAATGCAGTTATTATCGCTAGAACTGTAATAATTGTACTCATTACTTATATTATTAGCAATATAACGTGCATTATTACCCATATTATGCAGTTATTATCGCTAGAACTGTAATAATTATACTTATTACTTATATCATTATCAATATAACATACATTATTACCCATATAATGGAGGTATTATCGCTAGAACTGTAATAATTATACTTATTACTTATACTATTAGCAATATAACGTGCATTATTACCCATATAAAGAAGTTATTATCGCCAGAACTGTAATAATTATACTTATTACTTATATTATTCTCAATATAACATGCATTATTACCCATATAATGGAGGTATTATTGCTAGAACTGTAATAATTATACTTATTACTTATATTATTATCAATATAACATGCATTATTACCCATATTATGCAGTTATTATCGCTAGAACTATAATAAATATACGTATTACTTTTATTATCATCAATATAACATGCATTATTACCCATATTATGCAGTTATTATCGCTAGAACTGTAATAATTATACTTATTACTCCCGATATTATCAATATAACATGCATTATTACCCATATAATGCAGTTATTATCGCTAGAACTGTAATAATTGTACTCATTACTTATATTGTTAGCAATATAACGTGCATTATTACCCATATTATGCAGTTATTATCGTTAGAACTGTAATAATTATACTTATTACTTATATCATTATCAATATAACATGCATTATTACCCATATAATGGAGGTATTATCGATAGAACTGTAATAATTATACTTATTACATATACTATTAGCAATATAACGTGCATTATTACGCATATTATGCAGTTATTATCGCTAGAACTGTAATAATTATACTTATTACTTATATCATTATCAATATAACATGCATTATTACCCACATAATGGAGGTATTATCGATAGGACTGTAATAATTATACTTATTACTTATACTATTAGCAATATAACGTGCATTATTACCCATATAATGGCGTTATTATCGCCAGAACTGTAATAATTATACTTATCACTTATATTATTCTCAATATAACATGCATTATTACCCATATTATGCATTTATTATCCCTAGAACTATAATAAATATACGTATTACTTTTATTATCATCAATATAACATAATTATTACCCATATAATGGAGGTATTATCGATAGAACTGTAATAATTATACTCATTACTTATACTATTAGCAATATAACGTGCATTATTACCCATATAATGCAGTTATTATCGCCAGAACTGCAATAATTATACTTATCACTTACATTATTCTCAATATAACATGCATTATTACCCATATTATGCAGTTATTATCGCTAGCACTATAATAAATACACGTATAACTTTCATTATCATCAATATAGCATGCATTATTACCCATATAATGGAGGTATTATTGCTAGAACTGTAATAATTATACATATTACTTATACTATTAGCAATATAACGTGCATTGTTACCCATATAATGCAGTTATTATCGCTAGAACTGTAATAATTATACTTATTACGTATATTGTTAGCAATATAACGTGCATTATTACTCATATAATGCAGTTATTATCGCTACAACTGTAATAATTATACTTATTACTTATATTATTATCAATATAACATGCATTATTACCCATATTATGCAGTTATTATCCCTAGAACTATAATAAATATACGTATTACTTTTATTATCATCAATATAACATAATTATTACCCATATTATGCAGTTATTATCGATAGAACTGTAATAAATATAATTATTACTTTTATTATTATCAATATAACATGCACGATTTGCCATATTTTACTATTATTATCGCTAGAACTATAATAATTATACTTATTACTCCCGATATTATCAATATAACATGCATTATTACCCATATAATGCAGCTATTATCGCTAGAACTGTAATAATTATACTTATTACTTATATCATTATCAATATAACATACATTATTACCCATATAATGGAGGTATTATCGCTAGAACTGTAATAATTATACTTATTACTTATACTATTAGCAATATAACGTGCATTATTACCCATATTATGCAGTTATTATCGCTAGAACTATAATAAATATACGTATTACTTTTATTATCATCAATATAACATGCATTATTACCCATATTATGCAGTTATTATCGCTAGAACTGTAATAATTATACTTATTACTCCCGATATTATCAATATAACATGCATTATTACCCATATAATGCAGTTATTATCGCTAGAACTGTAATAATTGTACTCATTACTTATATTGTTAGCAATATAACGTGCATTATTACCCACATAATGCAGCTATTATCGCTAGAACTGTAATAATTATTCTTATTGCTTATATTATTATCAATATAACATGCATTATTACCCATATAATGCAGCTATTATCGCTAGAACTGTAATAATTATACTTATTACTTATATCATTATCAATATAACATACATTATTACCCATATAATGGAGGTATTATCGCTAGAACTGTAATAATTATACTTATTACTTATACTATTAGGAATATAACGTGCATTATTACCCATATTATGCAGTTATTATCGCTAGAACTATAATAAATATACGTATTACTTTTATTATCATCAATATAACATGCATTATTACCCATATTATGCAGTTATTATCGCTAGAACTGTAATAATTATACTTATTACTCCCGATATTATCAATATAACATGCATTATTACCCATATAATGCAGTTATTATCGCTGGAACTGTAATAATTGTACTCATTACTTATATTGTTAGCAATATAACGTGCATTATTACCCATATTATGCAGTTATTATCGCTACAACTGTAATAATTCTACTTATTACTTATATTATTATCAATATAACATGCAATATTACCCATATTATGCAGTTATTATCGATAGAACTGTAATAAATATACTTATTTCTTTTATTATTCTCCTTATAACATGCACTATTTGCCATATTTTACTATTATTATCGCTAGAACTATAATAATTATACTTATTACTCCCGATATTATCAATATAACATGCATTTTTACCCATATAATGCAGTTATTATCGCTAGAACTGTAATAATTATACTTATTACTTATGTTATTATCAATATAACATGCATTATTACCCATATAATGCAGTTATTATGGCTAGAACTGTAATAATTGTACTCATTACTTATATTATTAGCAATATAAAGTGCATTATTACCCATATTATGCAGTTATTATCGCTAGAACTGTAATAATTATACTTATTACTTATATCATTATCAATATAACATGCATTATTACCCATATAAAGGAGGTATTATCGCTAGAACTGTAATAATTATACTTATTACTTATATTGTTATCAATATAACATGCATTATTACCCATATAATGGAGGTATTATTGCTAGAACTGTAATAATTATACTTATTACTTATACTATTAGCAATATAACGTGCATTGTTACCCATATAATGCAGTTATTATCGCCAGAACTGTAATAATTATACTTATTACTTATATTATTCTCAATATAACATGCATTATTACCCATTATATGCAGTTATTATCGCTAGAACTATAATAAATATACCTATTACTCCCAATATTATCAATATAACATGCATTTTTACCCATATAATGCACTTATTATCGCTAAAACTGTAATAATTATACTTATTACTTATATTGTTAGCAATATAACGTGCATTATTATCCATATAATGCAGTTATTATCGCTAGAACGGTAATAATTGTACTTATTACTTATATTATTATCAATATAACATGCATTATTACCCATATTATGCAGTTATTATCGCTAGAACTATAATAAATATACGTATTACTTTTATTATCATCAATATAACATAATTATTACCCATATTATGCAGTTATTATCGATAGAACTGTAATAAATATAATTATTACTTTTATTATTATCAATATAACATGCACGATTTGCCATATTTTACTATTATTATCGCTAGAACTATAATAATTATACTTATTAGTCCCGATATTATCAATATAACATGCATTATTACCCATATAATGCAGTTATGATCGCTAGAACTGTAATAATTATTCTTATTGCTTATATTATTATCAATATAACATGCGTTATTACCCATATAATGCAGTTATTATCGCTAGAACTGTAATAATTATACTTATTACTTATATCATTATCAATATAACATACAGTATTACCCATATAATGGAGGTATTATCGCTAGAACTGTAATAATTATACTTATTACTTATACTATTAGCAATATAACGTGCATTATTACCCATATAAAGAAGTTATTATCGCCAGAACTGTAATAATTATACTTATTACTTATATTATTCTCAATATAACATGCATTATTACCCATATAATGCAGTTATTATCGCTAGAACTGTAATAATTGTACTCATTACTTATATTATTAGCAATATAACGTGCATTATTACCCATATTATGCAGTTATTATCGCTAGAACTGTAATAATTATACTTATTACTTATATCATTATCAATATAACATACATTATTACCCATATAATGGAGGTATTATCGCTAGAACTGTAATAATTATACTTATTACTTATACTATTAGCAATATAACGTGCATTATTACCCATATAAAGAAGTTATTATCGCCAGAACTGTAATAATTATACTTATTACTTATATTATTCTCAATATAACATGCATTATTACCCATATAATGGAGGTATTATTGCTAGAACTGTAATAATTATACTTATTACTTATATTATTATCAATATAACATGCATTATTACCCATATTATGCAGTTATTATCGCTAGAACTATAATAAATATACGTATTACTTTTATTATCATCAATATAACATGCATTATTACCCATATTATGCAGTTATTATCGCTAGAACTGTAATAATTATACTTATTACTCCCGATATTATCAATATAACATGCATTATTACCCATATAATGCAGTTATTATCGCTAGAACTGTAATAATTGTACTCATTACTTATATTGTTAGCAATATAACGTGCATTATTACCCATATTATGCAGTTATTATCGTTAGAACTGTAATAATTATACTTATTACTTATATCATTATCAATATAACATGCATTATTACCCATATAATGGAGGTATTATCGATAGAACTGTAATAATTATACTTATTACATATACTATTAGCAATATAACGTGCATTATTACCCATATTATGCAGTTATTATCGCTAGAACTGTAATAATTATACTTATTACTTATATCATTATCAATATAACATGCATTATTACCCATATAATGGAGGTATTATCGATAGGACTGTAATAATTATACTTATTACTTATACTATTAGCAATATAACGTGCATTATTACCCATATAATGGCGTTATTATCGCCAGAACTGTAATAATTATACTTATCACTTATATTATTCTCAATATAACATGCATTATTACCCATATTATGCATTTATTATCGCTAGAACTAAAATAAATATACGTATTACTTTTATTATCATCAATATAACATGCATTATTACCCATATCATGCAGTTATTATCGATAGAACTGTAATAAATATACTTATTACTTTTATTATTATCAATATAACATGCACTATTTGCCATATTTTACTATTATTATCACTAGAGCTATAATAATTATACTTATTACTCCCGATATTATCAATATAACATGCATTATTACCCATATAATGCAGTTATTATCGCTAGAACTGTAATAATTATACTTATTACTTATATTATTCTCAATATAACATGCATTATTACCCATATAATGCAGTTATTATCGCTAGAACTGTAATAATTATACTTATTGCTTATATTATTATCAACATAACATGCATTCTTACCCATATAATGGAGGTATTATTGCTAGAACTGTAATAATTATACTTATTACTTATACTATTAGCAATATAACGTGCATTGTTACCCATATAATGCAGTTATTATCGCCAGAACTGTAATAATTATACTTATTACTTATATTATTCTCAATATAACATGCATTATTACCCATATTATGCAGTTATTATCGCAAGAACTATAATAAATATACGTATTACTTTCATTATTATCAATATAACATGCATTATTACCCATATTATGGACTTATTATCGCTAGAACTATAATAAATATACTTATTACTCCCAATATTATCAATATAACATGCATTATTACCCACATAATGCAGTTATTATCGCTAGAACTGTAATAATTATACTTACTACATATATTATTATCAATATAACATGCATTATTACCGATATAATGGAGGTATTATTGCTAGAACTGTAATAATTATACTTATTACTTATACTATTAGCAATATAACGTGCATTGTTACCCATATAATGCAGTTATTATCGCCAGAACTGTAATAATTATACTTATTACGTATATTATTCTCAATATAACATACATTATTACCCATATAATGGAGGTATTATCGCTAGAACTGTAATAATTATACTTATTACTTAGACTATTAGCAATATAACGTGCATTATTACCCATATTATGCAGTTATTATCGCTAGAACTATAATAAATATACGTATTACTTTTATTATCATCAATATAACATGCATTATTACCCATATTATGCAGTTATTATCGCTAGAACTGTAATAATTATACTTATTACTCCCGATATTATCAATATAACATGCATTATTATCCATATAATGCAGTTATTATCGCTAGAACTGTAATAATTATTCTTATTGCTTATATTATTATCAATATAACATGCATTATTACCCATATAATGCAGTTATTATCGCTAGAACTGTAATAATTATACTTATTACTTATATCATTATCAATATAACATACATTATTACCCATATAATGGAGGTATTATCGCTAGAACTGTAATAATTATACTTATTACTTATACTATTAGCAATATAACGTGCATTATTACCCATATAAAGAAGTTATTATCGCCAGAACTGTAATAATTATACTTATTACTTATATTATTCTCAATATAACATGCATTATTACCCATATAATGCAGTTATTATCGCTAGAACTGTAATAATTGTACTCATTACTTATATTGTTAGCAATATAACGTGCATTATTACCCATATAAAGAAGTTATTATCGCCAGAACTGTAATAATTATACTTATTACTTATATTATTCTCAATATAACATGCATTATTACCCATATAATGCAGTTATTATCGCTAGAACTGTAATAATTGTACTCATTACTTATATTATTAGCAATATAACGTGCATTATTACCCATATTATGCAGTTATTATCGCTAGAACTGTAATAATTATACTTATTACTTATACTATTAGCAATATAACGTGCATTATTACCCATATAAAGAAGTTATTATCGCCAGAACTGTAATAATTATACTTATTACTTACATTATTCTCAATATAACATGCATTATTACCCATATAATGGAGGTATTATTGCTAGAACTGTAATAATTATACTTATTACTTATATTATTATCAATATAACATGCATTATTACCCATATTATGCAGTTATTATCGCTAGAACTATAATAATTATACTTATTACTTATATCATTATCAATATAACATGCATTATTACCCATATTATGCAGTTATTATCGCTAGAACTGTAATAATTATACTTATTACTCCCGATATTATCAATATAACATGCATTATTACCCATATAATGCAGTTATTATCGCTAGAACTGTAATAATTGTACTCATTACTTATATTGTTAGCAATATAACGTGCATTATTACCCATATTATGCAGTTATTATCGTTAGAACTGTAATAATTATACTTATTACTTATATCATTATCAATATAACATGCATTATTACCCATATAATGGAGGTATTATCGATAGAACTGTAATAATTATACTTATTACATATACTATTAGCAATATAACGTGCATTATTACCCATATAATGCAGTTATTATCGCCAGAACTGTAATAATTATACTTATTACTTATATTATTCTCAATATAACATGCATTATTACCCATTATATGCAGTTATTATCGCTAGAACTATAATAAATATACCTATTACTCCCAATATTATCAATATAACATGCATTTTTACCCATATAATGCACTTATTATCGCTAAAACTGTAATAATTATACTTATTACTTTTATTGTTAGCAATATAACGTGCATTATTATCCATATAATGCAGTTATTATCGCTAGAACGGTAATAATTATACTTATTACTTATATTATTATCAATATAACATGCATTATTACCCATATTATGCAGTTATTATCGCTAGAACTATAATAAATATACGTATTACTTTTATTATCATCAATATAACATAATTATTACCCATATTATGCAGTTATTATCGATAGAACTGTAATAAATATAATTATTACTTTTATTATTATCAATATAACATGCACGATTTGCCATATTTTACTATTATTATCGCTAGAACTATAATAATTATACTTATTACTCCCGATATTATCAATATAACGTGCATTATTACCCATATTATGCAGTTATTATCGCTAGAACTGTAATAATTATTCTTATTGCTTATATTATTATCAATATAACATGCATTATTACCCATATTATGCATTTATTATCGCTAGAACTAAAATAAATATACGTATTACTTTTATTATCATCAATATAACATGCATTATTACCCATATCATGCAGTTATTATCGCTAGAACTGTAATAATTATACTTATTGCTTATATTATTATCAATATAACATGCATTATTACCCATATAATGCAGTTATTATCGCTAGAACTGTAATAATTATTCTTATTGCTTATATTATTATCAATATAACATGCATTATTACCCATATAAAGGAGGTATTATCGATAGAACTGTAATAAATATAAGTATTACTTTTATTATTATCAATATAACATGCACGATTTGCCATATTTTACTATTATTATCGCTAGAACTATAATAATTATACTTATTACTCCCGATATTATCAATATAACATGCATTATTACCCATATAATGCAGCTATTATCGCTAGAACTGTAATAATTATACTTATTACTTATATCATTATCAATATAACATACATTATTACCCATATAATGGAGGTATTATCGCTAGAACTGTAATAATTATACTTATTACTTATACTATTAGCAATATAACGTGCATTATTACCCATATTATGCAGTTATTATCGCTAGAACTATAATAAATATACGTATTACTTTTATTATCATCAATATAACATGCATTATTACCCATATTATGCAGTTATTATCGCTAGAACTGTAATAATTATACTTATTACTCCCGATATTATCAATATAACATGCATTATTACCCATATAATGCAGTTATTATCGCTAGAACTGTAATAATTGTACTCATTACTTATATTGTTAGCAATATAACGTGCATTATTACCCACATAATGCAGCTATTATCGCTAGAACTGTAATAATTATTCTTATTGCTTATATTATTATCAATATAACATGCATTATTACCCATATAATGCAGCTATTATCGCTAGAACTGTAATAATTATACTTATTACTTATATCATTATCAATATAACATACATTATTACCCATATAATGGAGGTATTATCGCTAGAACTGTAATAATTATACTTATTACTTATAGTATTAGCAATATAACGTGCATTATTACCCATATTATGCAGTTATTATCGCTAGAACTATAATAAATATACGTATTACTTTTATTATCATCAATATAACATGCATTATTACCCATATTATGCAGTTATTATCGCTAGAACTGTAATAATTATACTTATTACTCCCGATATTATCAATATAACATGCATTATTACCCATATAATGCAGTTATTATCGCTAGAACTGTAATAATTGTACTCATTACTTATATTGTTAGCAATATAACGTGCATTATTACCCATATTATGCAGTTATTATCGCTACAACTGTAATAATTCTACTTATTACTTATATTATTATCAATATAACATGCAATATTACCCATATTATGCAGTTATTATCGATAGAACTGTAATAAATATACTTATTTCTTTTATTATTCTCCTTATAACATGCACTATTTGCCATATTTTACTATTATTATCGCTAGAACTATAATAATTATACTTATTACTCCCGATATTATCAATATAACATGCATTATTACCCATATAATGCAGTTATTATCGCTAGAACTGTAATAATTATACTTATTACTTATGTTATTATCAATATAACATGCATTATTACCCATATAATGCAGTTATTATGGCTAGAACTGTAATAATTGTACTCATTACTTATATTATTAGCAATATAAAGTGCATTATTACCCATATTATGCAGTTATTATCGCTAGAACTGTAATAATTATACTTATTACTTATATCATTATCAATATAACATGCATTATTACCCATATAAAGGAGGTATTATCGCTAGAACTGTAATAATTATACTTATTACTTATATTGTTATCAATATAACATGCATTATTACCCATATAATGGAGGTATTATTGCTAGAACTGTAATAATTATACTTATTACTTATACTATTAGCAATATAACGTGCATTGTTACCCATATAATGCAGTTATTATCGCCAGAACTGTAATAATTATACTTATTACTTATATTATTCTCAATATAACATGTATTATTACCCATTATATGCAGTTATTATCGCTAGAACTATAATAAATATACCTATTACTCCCAATATTATCAATATAACATGCATTTTTACCCATATAATGCACTTATTATCGCTAAAACTGTAATAATTATACTTATTGCTTATATTATTATCAATATAACATGCGTTATTACCCATATAATGCAGTTATTATCGCTAGAACTGTAATAATTATACTTATTACTTATATCATTATCAATATAACATACAGTATTACCCATATAATGGAGGTATTATCGCTAGAACTGTAATAATTATACTTATTACTTATACTATTAGCAATATAACGTGCATTATTACCCATATAAAGAAGTTATTATCGCCAGAACTGTAATAATTATACTTATTACTTATATTATTCTCAATATAACATGCATTATTACCCATATAATGCAGTTATTATCGCTAGAACTGTAATAATTGTACTCATTACTTATATTATTAGCAATATAACGTGCATTATTACCCATATTATTCAGTTATTATCGCTAGAACTGTAATAATTATACTTATTACTTATATCATTATCAATATAACATACATTATTACCCATATAATGGAGGTATTATCGCTAGAACTGTAATAATTATACTTATTACTTATACTATTAGCAATATAACGTGCATTATTACCCATATAAAGAAGTTATTATCGCCAGAACTGTAATAATTATACTTATTACTTATATTATTCTCAATATAACATGCATTATTACCCATATAATGGAGGTATTATTGCTAGAACTGTAATAATTATACTTATTACTTATATTATTATCAATATAACATGCATTATTACCCATATTATGCAGTTATTATCGCTAGAACTATAATAAATATACGTATTACTTTTATTATCATCAATATAACATGCATTATTACCCATATTATGCAGTTATTATCGCTAGAACTGTAATAATTATACTTATTACTCCCGATATTATCAATATAACATGCATTATTACCCATATAATGCAGTTATTATCGCTAGAACTGTAATAATTGTACTCATTACTTATATTGTTAGCAATATAACGTGCATTGTTACCCATATAATGCAGTTATTATCGCTAGAACTGTAATAATTATACTTATTACGTATATTGTTAGCAATATAACGTGCATTATTACTCATATAATGCAGTTATTATCGCTACAACTGTAATAATTATACTTATTACTTATATTATTATCAATATAACATGCATTATTACCCATATTATGCAGTTATTATCGCTAGAACTGTAATAATTATACTTATTACTTATATCATTATCAATATAACATACATTATTACCCATATAATGGAGGTATTATCGCTAGAACTGTAATAATTATACTTATTACTTATACTATTAGCAATATAACGTGCATTATTACCCATATTATGCAGTTATTATCGCTAGAACTATAATAAATATACGTATTACTTTTATTATCATCAATATAACATGCATTATTACCCATATTATGCAGTTATGATCGCTAGAACTGTAATAATTATACTTATTACTCCCGATATTATCAATATAACATGCATTATTACCCATATAATGCAGTTATTATCGCTAGAACTGTAATAATTGTACTCATTACTTATATTGTTAGCAATATAACGTGCATTATTACCCACATAATGCAGCTATTATCGCTAGAACTGTAATAATTATTCTTATTGCTTATATTATTATCAATATAACATGCATTATTACCCATATAATGCAGCTATTATCGCTAGAACTGTAATAATTATACTTATTACTTATATCATTATCAATATAACATACATTATTACCCATATAATGGAGGTATTATCGCTAGAACTGTAATAATTATACTTATTACTTATAGTATTAGCAATATAACGTGCATTATTACCCATATTATGCAGTTATTATCGCTAGAACTATAATAAATATACGTATTACTTTTATTATCATCAATATAACATGCATTATTACCCATATTATGCAGTTATTATCGCTAGAACTGTAATAATTATACTTATTACTCCCGATATTATCAATATAACATGCATTATTACCCATATAATGCAGTTATTATCGCTAGAACTGTAATAATTGTACTCATTACTCATATTGTTAGCAATATAACGTGCATTATTACCCATATTATGCAGTTATTATCGCTACAACTGTAATAATTCTACTTATTACTTATATTATTATCAATATAACATGCAATATTACCCATATTATGCAGTTATTATCGATAGAACTGTAATAAATATACTTATTTCTTTTATTATTCTCCTTATAACATGCACTATTTGCCATATTTTACTATTATTATCGCTAGAACTATAATAATTATACTTATTACTCCCGATATTATCAATATAACATGCATTATTACCCATATAATGCAGTTATTATCGCTAGAACTGTAATAATTATACTTATTACTTATGTTATTATCAATATAACATGCATTATTACCCATATAATGCAGTTATTATGGCTAGAACTGTAATAATTGTACTCATTACTTATATTATTAGCAATATAAAGTGCATTATTACCCATATTATGCAGTTATTATCGCTAGAACTGTAATAATTATACTTATTACTTATATCATTATCAATATAACATGCATTATTACCCATATAAAGGAGGTATTATCGCTAGAACTGTAATAATTATACTTATTACTTATATTGTTATCAATATAACATGCATTATTACCCATATAATGGAGGTATTATTGCTAGAACTGTAATAATTATACTTATTACTTATACTATTAGCAATATAACGTGCATTGTTACCCATATAATGCAGTTATTATCGCCAGAACTGTAATAATTATACTTATTACTTATATTATTCTCAATATAACATGTATTATTACCCATTATATGCAGTTATTATCGCTAGAACTATAATAAATATACCTATTACTCCCAATATTATCAATATAACATGCATTTTTACCCATATAATGCACTTATTATCGCTAAAACTGTAATAATTATACTTATTGCTTATATTATTATCAATATAACATGCGTTATTACCCATATAATGCAGTTATTATCGCTAGAACTGTAATAATTATACTTATTACTTATATCATTATCAATATAACATACAGTATTACCCATATAATGGAGGTATTATCGCTAGAACTGTAATAATTATACTTATTACTTATACTATTAGCAATATAACGTGCATTATTACCCATATAAAGAAGTTATTATCGCCAGAACTGTAATAATTATACTTATTACTTATATTATTCTCAATATAACATGCATTATTACCCATATAATGCAGTTATTATCGCTAGAACTGTAATAATTGTACTCATTACTTATATTATTAGCAATATAACGTGCATTATTACCCATATTATGCAGTTATTATCGCTAGAACTGTAATAATTATACTTATTACTTATATCATTATCAATATAACATACATTATTACCCATATAATGGAGGTATTATCGCTAGAACTGTAATAATTATACTTATTACTTATATTATTCTCAATATAACATGCATTATTACCCATATAATGGAGGTATTATTGCTAGAACTGTAATAATTATACTTATTACTTATATTATTATCAATATAACATGCATTATTACCCATATTATGCAGTTATTATCGCTAGAACTATAATAAATATACGTATTACTTTTATTATCATCAATATAACATGCATTATTACCCATATAATGCAGTTATTATCGCTAGAACTGTAATAATTGTACTCATTACTTATATTGTTAGCAATATAACGTGCATTGTTACCCATATAATGCAGTTATTATCGCTAGAACTGTAATAATTATACTTATTACGTATATTGTTAGCAATATAACGTGCATTATTACTCATATAATGCAGTTATTATCGCTACAACTGTAATAATTATACTTATTACTTATATTATTATCAATATAACATGCATTATTACCCATATTCTGCAGTTATTATCGCTAGAACTGTAATAATTATACTTATTACTTATATCATTATCAATATAACATGCATTATTACCCATATAATGGAGGTATTATCGATAGGACTGTAATAATTATACTTATTACTTATACTATTAGCAATATAACGTGCATTATTACCCATATAATGGCGTTATTATCGCCAGAACTGTAATAATTATACTTATCACTTATATTATTCTCAATATAACATGCATTATTACCCATATTATGCATTTATTATCCCTAGAACTATAATAAATATACGTATTACTTTTATTATCATCAATATAACATAATTATTACCCATATAATGGAGGTATTATCGATAGAACTGTAATAATTATACTCATTACTTATACTATTAGCAATATAACGTGCATTATTACCCATATAATGCAGTTATTATCGCCAGAACTGCAATAATTATACTTATCACTTACATTATTCTCAATATAACATGCATTATTACCCATATTATGCAGTTATTATCGCTAGCACTATAATAAATACACGTATCACTTTCATTATCATCAATATAGCATGCATTATTACCCATATAATGGAGGTATTATTGCTAGAACTGTAATAATTATACATATTACTTATACTATTAGCAATATAACGTGCATTGTTACCCATATAATGCAGTTATTATCGCTAGAACTGTAATAATTATACTTATTACATATATTGTTAGCAATATAACGTGCATTATTACTCATATAATGCAGTTATTATCGCTACAACTGTAATAATTATACTTATTACTTATATTATTATCAATATAACATGCATTATTACCCATATTATGCAGTTATTATCCCTAGAACTATAATAAATATACGTATTACTTTTATTATCATCAATATAACATAATTATTACCCATATTATGCAGTTATTATCGATAGAACTGTAATAAATATAATTATTACTTTTATTATTATCAATATAACATGCACGATTTGCCATATTTTACTATTATTATCGCTAGAACTATAATAATTATACTTATTACTCCCGATATTATCAATATAACATGCATTATTACCCATATAATGCAGCTATTATCGCTAGAACTGTAATAATTATACTTATTACTTATATCATTATCAATATAACATACATTATTACCCATATAATGGAGGTATTATCGCTAGAACTGTAATAATTATACTTATTACTTATACTATTAGCAATATAACGTGCATTATTACCCATATTATGCAGTTATTATCGCTAGAACTATAATAAATATACGTATTACTTTTATTATCATCAATATAACATGCATTATTACCCATATTATGCAGTTATTATCGCTAGAACTGTAATAATTATACTTATTACTCCCGATATTATCAATATAACATGCATTATTACCCATATAATGCAGTTATTATCGCTAGAACTGTAATAATTGTACTCATTACTTATATTGTTAGCAATATAACGTGCATTATTACCCACATAATGCAGCTATTATCGCTAGAACTGTAATAATTATTCTTATTGCTTATATTATTATCAATATAACATGCATTATTACCCATATAATGCAGCTATTATCGCTAGAACTGTAATAATTATACTTATTACTTATATCATTATCAATATAACATACATTATTACCCATATAATGGAGGTATTATCGCTAGAACTGTAATAATTATACTTATTACTTATACTATTAGGAATATAACGTGTATTATTACCCATATTATGCAGTTATTATCGCTAGAACTATAATAAATATACGTATTACTTTTATTATCATCAATATAACATGCATTATTACCCATATTATGCAGTTATTATCGCTAGAACTATAATAAATATACCTATTACTCCCGATATTATCAATATAACATGCATTATTACCCATATAATGCAGTTATGATCGCTAGAACTGTAATAATTATTCTTATTGCTTATATTATTATCAATATAACATGCGTTATTACCCATATAATGCAGTTATTATCGCTAGAACTGTAATAATTATACTTATTACTTATATCATTATCAATATAACATACAGTATTACCCATATAATGTAGGTATTATCGCTAGAACTGTAATAATTATACTTATTACTTATACTATTAGCAATATAACGTGCATTATTACCCATATAAAGAAGTTATTATCGCCAGAACTGTAATAATTATACTTATTACTTATATTATTCTCAATATAACATGCATTATTACCCATATAATGCAGTTATTATCGCTAGAACTGTAATAATTGTACTCATTACTTATATTATTAGCAATATAACGTGCATTATTACCCATATTATGCAGTTATTATCGCTAGAACTGTAATAATTATACTTATTACTTATATCATTATCAATATAACATACATTATTACCCATATAATGGAGGTATTATCGCTGGAACTGTAATAATTATACTTATTACTTATACTATTAGCAATATAACGTGCATTATTACCCATATAAAGAAGTTATTATCGCCAGAACTGTAATAATTATACTTATTACTTATATTATTCTCAATATAACATGCATTATTACCCATATAATGGAGGTATTATTGCTAGAACTGTAATAATTATACTTATTACGTATATTATTATCAATATAACATGCATTATTACCCATATAATGCAGTTATTATCGCTAGAACTGTAATAATTATACTTATTACTTATATTATTCTCAATATAACATGCATTATTACCCATATAATGCAGTTATTATCGCTAGAACTGTAATAATTATACTTATTGCTTATATTATTATCAACATAACATGCATTCTTACCCATATAATGGAGGTATTATTGCTAGAACTGTAATAATTATACTTATTACTTATACTATTAGCAATATAACGTGCATTGTTACCCATATAATGCAGTTATTATCGCCAGAACTGTAATAATTATACTTATTACTTATATTATTCTCAATATAACATGCATTATTACCCATATTATGCAGTTATTATCGCAAGAACTATAATAAATATACGTATTACTTTCATTATTATCAATATAACATGCATTATTACCCATATTATGGACTTATTATCGCTAGAACTATAATAAATATACTTATTACTCCCAATATTATCAATATAACATGCATTATTACCCACATAATGCAGTTATTATCGCTAGAACTGTAATAATTATACTTACTACATATATTATTATCAATATAACATGCATTATTACCGATATAATGGAGGTATTATTGCTAGAACTGTAATAATTATACTTATTACTTATACTATTAGCAATATAACGTGCATTGTTACCCATATAATGCAGTTATTATCGCCAGAACTGTAATAATTATACTTATTACGTATATTATTCTCAATATAACATACATTATTACCCATATAATGGAGGTATTATCGCTAGAACTGTAATAATTATACTTATTACTTAGACTATTAGCAATATAACGTGCATTATTACCCATATTATGCAGTTATTATCGCTAGAACTGTAATAATTATACTTATTACTCCCGATATTATCAATATAACATGCATTATTACCCATATAATGCAGTTATTATCGCTAGAACTGTAATAATTATTCTTATTGCTTATATTATTATCAATATAACATGCATTATTACCCATATAATGCAGTTATTATCGCTAGAACTGTAATAATTATACTTATTACTTATATCATTATCAATATAACATACATTATTACCCATATAATGGAGGTATTATCGCTAGAACTGTAATAATTATACTTATTACTTATACTATTAGCAATATAACGTGCATTATTACCCATATAAAGAAGTTATTATCGCCAGAACTGTAATAATTATACTTATTACTTATATTATTCTCAATATAACATGCATTATTACCCATATAATGCAGTTATTATCGCTAGAACTGTAATAATTGTACTCATTACTTATATTGTTAGCAATATAACGTGCATTATTACCCATATTATGCAGTTATTATCGTTAGAACTGTAATAATTATACTTATTACTTATATCATTATCAATATAACATGCATTATTACCCATATAATGGAGGTATTATCGATAGAACTGTAATAATTATACTTATTACATATACTATTAGCAATATAACGTGCATTATTACCCATATAATGCAGTTATTATCGCCAGAACTGTAATAATTATACTTATCACTTATATTATTCTCAATATAACATGCATTATTACCCATATTATGCAGTTATTATCGCTAGAACTGTAATAATTATACTTATTACTCCCGATATTATCAATATAACATGCATTATTACCCATATAATGCAGTTATTATCGCTAGAACTGTAATAATTGTACTCATTACTTATATTGTTATCAATATAACGTGCATTATTACCCATATTATGCAGTTATTATCGTTAGAACTGTAATAATTATACTTATTACTTATATCATTATCAATATAACATGCATTATTACCCATATAATGGAGGTATTATCGATAGAACTGTAATAATTATACTTATTACATATACTATTAGCAATATAACGTGCATTATTACCCATATAATGCAGTTATTATCGCCAGAACTGTAATAATTATACTTATCACTTATATTATTCTCAATATAACATGCATTATTACCCATATTATGCAGTTATTATCGCTAGAACTATAATAAATATACGTATTACTTTTATTATGATCAATATAACATGCACTATTTGCCATATTTTACTATTATTATCGCTAGAACTATAATAATTATACTTATTACTCCCGATATTATCAATATAACATGCATTATTACCCATATAATGGAGGTATTATCGATAGAACTGTAATAATTATACTCATTACTTATACTATTAGCAATATAACGTGCATTATTACCCATATAATGCAGTTATTATCGCCAGAACTGTAATAATTATACTTATCACTTATATTATTCTCAATATAACATGCATTATTACCCATATTATGCAGTTATTATCGCTAGCACTATAATAAATACACGTATCACTTTCATTATCATCAATATAGCATGCATAATTACCCATATAATGGAGGTATTATTGCTAGAACTGTAATAATTATACATATTACTTATACTATTAGCAATATAACGTGCATTGTTACCCTTTTAATGCAGTTATTATCGCTAGAACTGTAATAATTATACTTATTACGTATATTGTTAGCTATATAACGTGCATTATTACTCATATAATGCAGTTATTATCGCTACAACTGTAATAATTCTACTTATTACTTATATTATTATCAATATAACATGCAATATTACCCATATTATGCAGTTATTATCGATAGAACTGTAATAAATATACTTATTTCTTTTATTATTCTCCTTATAACATGCACTATTTGCCATATTTTACTATTATTATCGCTAGAACTATAACAATTATACTTACTACTCCCGATATTATCAATATAACATGCATTATTACCCATATAATGCAGTTATTATCGCTAGAACTGTAATAATTATACTTATTACTTATGTTATTATCAATATAACATGCATTATTACCCATATAATGCAGTTATTATGGCTAGAACTGTAATAATTGTACTCATTACTTATATTATTAGCAATATAAAGTGCATTATTACCCATATTATGCAGTTATTATCGCTAGAACTGTAATAATTATACTTATTACTTATATCATTATCAATATAACATGCATTATTACCCATATAAAGGAGGTATTATCGCTAGAACTGTAATAATTATACTTATTACTTATACTATTAGCAATATAACGTGCATTGTTACCCATATAATGCAGTTATTATCGCCAGAACTGTAATAATTATACTTATTACTTATATTATTCTCAATATAACATGCATTATTACCCATTATATGCAGTTATTATCGCTAGAACTATAATAAATATACCTATTACTCCCAATATTATCAATATAACATGCATTTTTACCCATATAATGCACTTATTATCGCTAAAACTGTAATAATTATACTTATTACTTTTATTGTTAGCAATATAACGTGCATTATTATCCATATAATGCAGTTATTATCGCTAGAACGGTAATAATTATACTTATTACTTATATTATTATCAATATAACATGCATTATTACCCATATTATGCAGTTATTATCGCTAGAACTATAATAAATATACGTATTACTTTTATTATCATCAATATAACATAATTATTACCCATATTATGCAGTTATTATCGATAGAACTGTAATAAATATAATTATTACTTTTATTATTATCAATATAACATGCACGATTTGCCATATTTTACTATTATTATCGCTAGAACTATAATAATTATACTTATTACTCCCGACATTATCAATATAACGTGCATTATTACCCATATTATGCAGTTATTATCGCTAGAACTGTAATAATTATTCTTATTGCTTATATTATTATCAATATAACATGCATTATTACCCATATTATGCATTTATTATCGCTAGAACTAAAATAAATATACGTATTACTTTTATTATCATCAATATAACATGCACTATTACCCATATCATGCAGTTATTATCGATAGAACTGTAATAAATATACTTATTACTTTTATTATTATCAATATAACATGCACTATGTGCCATATTTTACTATTATTATCGCTAGAGCTATAATAATTATACTTATTACTCCCGATATTATCAATATAACATGCATTATTACCCATATAATGCAGTTATTATCGCTAGAACTGTAATAATTATACTTATTACTTATATTATTCTCAATATAACATGCATTATTACCCATATAATGCAGTTATTATCGCTAGAACTGTAATAATTATACTTATTACTTATATTATTCTCAATATAACATGCATTATTACCCATATAATGGAGGTATTATTGCTAGAACTGTAATAATTATACTTATTACTTATATTATTATCAATATAACATGCATTATTACCCATATTATGCAGTTATTATCGCTAGAACTATAATAAATATACGTATTACTTTTATTATCATCAATATAACATGCATTATTACCCATATTATGCAGTTATTATCGCTAGAACTGTAATAATTATACTTATTACTCCCGATATTATCAATATAACATGCATTATTACCCATATAATGCAGTTATTATCGCTAGAACTGTAATAATTATTCTTATTGCTTATATTATTATCAATATAACATGCATTATTACCCATATAATGCAGTTATTATCGCTAGAACTGTAATAATTATACTTATTACTTATATCATTATCAATATAACATACATTATTACCCATATAATGGAGGTATTATCGCTAGAACTGTAATAATTATACTTATTACTTATACTATTAGCAATATAACGTGCATTATTACCCATATAAAGAAGTTATTATCGCCAGAACTGTAATAATTATACTTATTACTTATATTATTCTCAATATAACATTATTACCCATATAATGCAGTTATTATCGCTAGAACTGTAATAATTGTACTCATTACTTATATTGTTAGCAATATAACGTGCATTATTACCCATATAAAGAAGTTATTATCGCCAGAACTGTAATAATTATACTTATCACTTATATTATTCTCAATATAACATGCATTATTACCCATATTATGCAGTTATTATCGCTAGCACTATAATAAATACACGTATCACTTTCATTATCATCAATATAGCATGCATTATTACCCATATAATGGAGGTATTATTGCTAGAACTGTAATAATTATACATATTACTTATACTATTAGCAATATAACGTGCATTGTTACCCATATAATGCAGTTATTATCGCTAGAACTGTAATAATTATACTTATTACGTATATTGTTAGCAATATAACGTGCATTATTACTCATATAATGCAGTTATTATCGCTACAACTGTAATAATTATACTTATTACTTATATTATTATCAATATAACATGCATTATTACCCATATTATGCAGTTATTATCCCTAGAACTATAATAAATATACGTATTACTTTTATTATCATCAATATAACATAATTATTACCCATATTATGCAGTTATTATCGATAGAACTGTAATAAATATAATTATTACTTTTATTATTATCAATATAACATGCACGATTTGCCATATTTTACTATTATTATCGCTAGAACTATAATAATTATACTTATTACTCCCGATATTATCAATATAACATGCATTATTACCCATATAATGCAGTTATTATCGCTAGAACTGTAATAATTATTCTTATTGCTTATATTATTATCAATATAACATGCATTATTACCCATATAATGCAGCTATTATCGCTAGAACTGTAATAATTATACTTATTACTTATATCATTATCAATATAACATACATTATTACCCATATAATGGAGGTATTATCGCTAGAACTGTAATAATTATACTTATTACTCCCGATATTATCAATATAACATGCATTATTACCCATATAATGCAGTTATTATCGCTAGAACTGTAATAATTATACTTATTACTCCCGATATTATCAATATAACATGCATTATTACCCATATAATGCAGTTATTATCGCTAGAACTGTAATAATTGTACTCATTACTTATATTGTTATCAATATAACGTGCATTATTACCCATATTATGCAGTTATTATCGTTAGAACTGTAATAATTATACTTATTACTTATATCATTATCAATATAACATGCATTATTACCCATATAATGGAGGTATTATCGATAGAACTGTAATAATTATACTTATTACATATACTATTAGCAATATAACGTGCATTATTACCCATATAATGCAGTTATTATCGCCAGAACTGTAATAATTATACTTATCACTTATATTATTCTCAATATAACATGCATTATTACCCATATTATGCAGTTATTATCGCTAGAACTATAATAAATATACGTATTACTTTTATTATGATCAATATAACATGCACTATTTGCCATATTTTACTATTATTATCGCTAGAACTATAATAATTATACTTATTACTCCCGATATTATCAATATAACATGCATTATTACCCATATAATGGAGGTATTATCGATAGAACTGTAATAATTATACTTATTACTCCCGATATTATCAATATAACATGCATTATTACCCATATAATGCAGTTATTATCGCTAGAACTGTAATAATTGTACTCATTACTTATATTGTTAGCAATATAACGTGCATTATTACCCATATTATGCAGTTATTATCGTTAGAACTGTAATAATTATACTTATTACTTATATCATTATCAATATAACATGCATTATTACCCATATAATGGAGGTATTATCGATAGAACTGTAATAATTATACTTATTACATATACTATTAGCAATATAACGTGCATTATTACCCATATAATGCAGTTATTATCGCCAGAACTGTAATAATTATACTTATCACTTATATTATTCTCAATATAACATGCATTATTACCCATATTATGCAGTTATTATCGCTAGGACTGTAATAATTATACTTATTACTCCCGATATTATCAATATAACATGCATTATTACCCATATAATGGAGGTATTATCGATAGAACTGTAATAATTATACTTATTACATATACTATTAGCAATATAACGTGCATTATTACCCATATAATGCAGTTATTATCGCTAGAACTGTAATAATTATACTTATTACGTATATTGTTAGCAATATAACGTGCATTGTTACCCATATAATGCAGTTATTATCGCCAGAACTGTAATAATTATACTTACTACTTATATTATTCTCAATATAACATGCATTATTACCCATTATATGCAGTTATTATCGCTAGAACTATAATAAATATACCTATTACTCCCAATATTATCAATATAACATGCATTTTTACCCATATAATGCACTTATTATCGCTAAAACTGTAATAATTATACTTATTACTTATATTGTTAGCAATATAACGTGCATTATTATCCATATAATGCAGTTATTATCGCTAGAACGGTAATAATTATACTTATTACTTATATTATTCTCAATATAACATGCATTATTACCCATATAATGCAGTTATTATCGCTAGAACTGTAATAATTATACTTATTACGTATATTGTTAGCAATATAACGTGCATTGTTACCCATATAATGCAGTTATTATCGCCAGAACTGTAATAATTATACTTACTACTTATATTATTCTCAATATAACATGCATTATTACCCATTATATGCAGTTATTATCGCTAGAACTATAATAAATATACCTATTACTCCCAATATTATCAATATAACATGCATTTTTACCCATATAATGCACTTATTATCGCTAAAACTGTAATAATTATACTTATTACTTATATTGTTAGCAATATAACGTGCATTATTATCCATATAATGCAGTTATTATCGCTAGAACGGTAATAATTATACTTATTACTTATATTATTATCAATATAACATGCATTATTACCCATATTATGCAGTTATTATCGCTAGAACTATAATAAATATACGTATTACTTTTATTATCATCAATATAACATAATTATTACCCATATTATGCAGTTATTATCGATAGAACTGTAATAAATATAATTATTACTTTTATTATTATCAATATAACATGCACTATTTGCCATATTTTACTATTATTATCGCTAGAACTATAATAATTATACTTATTACTCCCGATATTATCAATATAACATGCATTTTTACCCATATAATGCAGTTATTATCGCTAGAACTGTAATAATTATTCTTATTGCTTATATTATTATCAATATAACATGCATTATTACCCATATAATGCAGTTATTATCGCCAGAACTGTAATAATTATACTTATCACTTATATTATTCTCAATATAACATGCATTATTACCCATATTATGCAGTTATTATCGCTAGCACTATAATAAATACACGTATCACTTTCATTATCATCAATATAGCATGCATTATTACCCATATAATGGAGGTATTATTGCTAGAACTGTAATAATTATACATATTACTTATACTATTAGCAATATAACGTGCATTGTTACCCATATAATGCAGTTATTATCGCTAGAACTGTAATAATTATACTTATTACGTATATTGTTAGCAATATAACGTGCATTATTACTCATATAATGCAGTTATTATCGCTACAACTGTAATAATTCTACTTATTACTTATATTATTATCAATATAACATGCAATATTACCCATATTATGCAGTTATTATCGATAGAACTGTAATAAATATACTTATTTCTTTTATTATTCTCCTTATAACATGCACTATTTGCCATATTTTACTATTATTATCGCTAGAACTATAATAATTATACTTATTACTCCCGATATTATCAATATAACATGCATTATTACCCATATAATGCAGTTATTATCGCTAGAACTGTAATAATTATACTTATTACTTATGTTATTATCAATATAACATGCATTATTACCCATATAATGCAGTTATTATGGCTAGAACTGTAATAATTGTACTCATTACTTATATTATTAGCAATATAAAGTGCATTATTACCCATATTATGCAGTTATTATCGCTAGAACTGTAATAATTATACTTATTACTTATATCATTATCAATATAACATGCATTATTACCCATATAAAGGAGGTATTATCGCTAGAACTGTAATAATTATACTTATTACTTATATTGTTATCAATATAACATGCATTATTACCCATATAATGGAGGTATTATTGCTAGAACTGTAATAATTATACTTATTACTTATACTATTAGCAATATAACGTGCATTGTTACCCATATAATGCAGTTATTATCGCCAGAACTGTAATAATTATACTTATTACTTATATTATTCTCAATATAACATGCATTATTACCCATTATATGCAGTTATTATCGCTAGAACTATAATAAATATACCTATTACTCCCAATATTATCAATATAACATGCATTTTTACCCATATAATGCACTTATTATCGCTAAAACTGTAATAATTATACTTATTACTTTTATTGTTAGCAATATAACGTGCATTATTATCCATATAATGCAGTTATTATCGCTAGAACGGTAATAATTATACTTATTACTTATATTATTATCAATATAACATGCATTATTACCCATATTATGCAGTTATTATCGCTAGAACTATAATAAATATACGTATTACTTTTATTATCATCAATATAACATAATTATTACCCATATTATGCAGTTATTATCGATAGAACTGTAATAAATATAATTATTACTTTTATTATTATCAATATAACATGCACGATTTGCCATATTTTACTATTATTATCGCTAGAACTATAATAATTATACTTATTACTCCCGATATTATCAATATAACATGCATTATTACCCATATAATGCAGTTATTATCGCTAGAACTGTAATAATTATTCTTATTGCTTATATTATTATCAATATAACATGCATTATTACCCATATAATGCAGTTATTATCGCTAGAACTGTAATAATTATACTTATTACTTATATCATTATCAATATAACATGCATTATTACCCATATAATGGAGGTATTATCGATAGGACTGTAATAATTATACTTATTACTTATACTATTAGCAATATAACGTGCATTATTACCCATATAATGGCGTTATTATCGCCAGAACTGTAATAATTATACTTATCACTTATATTATTCTCAATATAACATGCATTATTACCCATATTATGCATTTATTATCGCTAGAACTAAAATAAATATACGTATTACTTTTATTATCATCAATATAACATGCATTATTACCCATATCATGCAGTTATTATCGATAGAACTGTAATAAATATACTTATTACTTATATTATTCTCAATATAACATGCATTATCACCCATATAATGCAGTTATTATCGCTAGAACTGTAATAATTATACTTATTACTTATATTATTATCAACATAACATGCATTCTTACCCATATAATGGAGGTATTATTGCTAGAACTGTAATAATTATACTTATTACTTATACTATTAGCAATATAACGTGCATTGTTACCCATATAATGCAGTTATTATCGCCAGAACTGTAATAATTATACTTATTACTTATATTATTCTCAATATAACATGCATTATTACCCATATTATGCAGTTATTATCGAAAGAACTATAATAAATATACGTATTACTTTCATTATTATCAATATAACATGCATTATTACCCATATTATGGACTTATTATCGCTAGAACTATAATAAATATACTTATTACTCCCAATATTATCAATATAACATGCATTATTACCCATATAATGCAGTTATTATCGCTAGAACTGTAATAATTATACTTACTACATATATTATTATCAATATAACATGCATTATTACCGATATAATGGATGTATTATTGCTAGAATTGTAATAATTATACTTATTACTTATACTATTAGCAATATAACGTGCATTGTTACCCATATAATGCAGTTATTATCGCCAGAACTGTAATAATTATACTTATTACGTATATTATTCTCAATATAACATACATTATTACCCATATAATGGAGGTATTATTGCTAGAACTGTAATAATTATACATATTACTTATACTATTAGCAATATAACGTGCATTGTTACCCATATAATGCAGTTATTATCGCTAGAACTGTAATAATTATACTTATTACGTATATTGTTAGCAATATAACGTGCATTATTACTCATATAATGCAGTTATTATCGCTACAACTGTAATAATTCTACTTATTACTTATATTATTATCAATATAACATGCAATATTACCCATATTATGCAGTTATTATCGATAGAACTGTAATAAATATACTTATTTCTTTTATTATTCTCCTTATAACATGCACTATTTGCCATATTTTACTATTATTATCGCTAGAACTATAATAATTATACTTATTACTCCCGATATTATCAATATAACATGCATTATTACCCATATAATGCAGTTATTATCGCTAGAACTGTAATAATTATACTTATTACTTATGTTATTATCAATATAACATGCATTATTACCCATATAATGCAGTTATTATCGCCAGAACTGTAATAATTATACTTATCACTTATATTATTCTCAATATAACATGCATTATTACCCATATTATGCAGTTATTATCGCTAGCACTATAATAAATACACGTATCACTTTCATTATCATCAATATAGCATGCATTATTACCCATATAATGGAGGTATTATTGCTAGAACTGTAATAATTATACATATTACTTATACTATTAGCAATATAACGTGCATTGTTACCCATATAATGCAGTTATTATCGCTAGAACTGTAATAATTATACTTATTACGTATATTGTTAGCAATATAACGTGCATTATTACTCATATAATGCAGTTATTATCGCTACAACTGTAATAATTCTACTTATTACTTATATTATTATCAATATAACATGCAATATTACCCATATTATGCAGTTATTATCGATAGAACTGTAATAAATATACTTATTTCTTTTATTATTCTCCTTATAACATGCACTATTTGCCATATTTTACTATTATTATCGCTAGAACTATAATAATTATACTTATTACTCCCGATATTATCAATATAACATGCATTATTACCCATATAATGCAGTTATTATCGCTAGAACTGTAATAATTATACTTATTACTTATGTTATTATCAATATAACATGCATTATTACCCATATAATGGAGGTATTATTGCTAGAACTGTAATAATTATACTTATTACTTATACTATTAGCAATATAACGTGCATTATTACCCATATAAAGGAGGTATTATCGCTAGAACTGTAATAATTATACTTATTACTTATATTGTTATCAATATAACATGCATTATTACCCATATAATGGAGGTATTATTGCTAGAACTGTAATAATTATACTTATTACTTATACTATTAGCAATATAACGTGCATTGTTACCCATATAATGCAGTTATTATCGCCAGAACTGTAATAATTATACTTATTACTTATATTATTCTCAATATAACATGCATTATTACCCATTATATGCAGTTATTATCGCTAGAACTATAATAAATATACCTATTACTCCCAATATTATCAATATAACATGCATTTTTACCCATATAATGCACTTATTATCGCTAAAACTGTAATAATTATACTTATTACTTATATTGTTAGCAATATAACGTGCATTATTATCCATATAATGCAGTTATTATCGCTAGAACGGTAATAATTATACTTATTACTTATATTATTATCAATATAACATGCATTATTACCCATATTATGCAGTTATTATCGCTAGAACTATAATAAATATACGTATTACTTTTATTATCATCAATATAACATAATTATTACCCATATTATGCAGTTATTATCGATAGAACTGTAATAAATATAATTATTACTTTTATTATTATCAATATAACATGCACTATTTGCCATATTTTACTATTATTATCGCTAGAACTATAATAATTATACTTATTACTCCCGATATTATCAATATAACATGCATTATTACCCATATAATGCAGTTATTATCGCTAGAACTGTAATAATTATTCTTATTGCTTATATTATTATCAATATAACATGCATTATTACCCATATAATGCAGTTATTATCGCTATAACTGTAATAATTGTACTCATTACTTATATTATTAGCAATATAACGTGCATTATTACCCATATTATGCAGTTATTATCGCTAGAACTGTAATAATTATACTTATTACTTATATCATTATCAATATAACATACATTATTACCCATATAATGGAGGTATTATTGCTAGAACTGTAATAATTATACTTATTACTTATATTATTATCAATATAACATGCATTATTACCCATATTATGCAGTTATTATCGCTAGAACTATAATAAATATACGTATTACTTTTATTATCATCAATATAACATGCATTATTACCCATATTATGCAGTTATTATCGCTAGAACTGTAATAATTATACTTATTACTCCCGATATTATCAATATAACATGCATTATTACCCATATAATGCAGTTATTATCGCTAGAACTGTAATAATTGTACTCATTACTTATATTGTTAGCAATATAACGTGCATTATTACCCATATTATGCAGTTATTATCGTTAGAACTGTAATAATTATACTTATTACTTATATCATTATCAATATAACATGCATTATTACCCATATAATGGAGGTATTATCGATAGAACTGTAATAATTATACTCATTACTTATACTATTAGCAATATAACGTGCATTATTACCCATATAATGCAGTTATTATCGCCAGAACTGTAATAATTATACTTATCACTTATATTATTCTCAATATAACATGCATTATTACCCATATAATGCAGTTATTATCGCTAGAACTGTAATAATTATTCTTATTGCTTATATTATTATCAATATAACATGCATTATTACCCATATAATGCAGTTATTATCGCTAGAACTGTAATAATTGTACTCATTACTTATATTATTAGCAATATAACGTGCATTATTACCCATATTATGCAGTTATTATCGCTAGAACTGTAATAATTATACTTATTACTTATATCATTATCAATATAACATACATTATTACCCATATAATGGAGGTATTATTGCTAGAACTGTAATAATTATACTTATTACTTATATTATTATCAATATAACATGCAATATTACCCATATTATGCAGTTATTATCGCTAGAACTATAATAAATATACGTATTACTTTTATTATTCTCCTTATAACATGCACTATATGCCATATTTTACTATTATTATCGCTAGAACTATAATAATTATACTTATTACTCCCGATATTATCAATATAACATGCATTATTACCCATATAATGCAGTTATTATCGCTAAAACTGTAATAATTATACTTATTACTTATATTGTTAGCAATATAACGTGCATTATTATCCATATAATGCAGTTATTATCGCTAGAACGGTAATAATTATACTTATTACTTATATTATTATCAATATAACATGCATTATTACCCATATTATGCAGTTATTATCGCTAGAACTATAATAAATATACGTATTACTTTTATTATCATCAATATAACATAATTATTACCCATATTATGCAGTTATTATCGATAGAACTGTAATAAATATAATTATTACTTTTATTATTATCAATATAACATGCACTATTTGCCATATTTTACTATTATTATCGCTAGAACTATAATAATTATACTTATTACTCCCGATATTATCAATATAACATGCATTATTACCCATATAATGCAGTTATTATCGCTAGAACTGTAATAATTGTACTCATTACTTATATTGTTAGCAATATAACGTGCATTATTACCCATATTATGCAGTTATTATCGTTAGAACTGTAATAATTATACTTATTACTTATATCATTATCAATATAACATGCATTATTACCCATATAATGGAGGTATTATCGATAGAATTGTAATAATTATACTTATTACATATACTATTAGCAATATAACGTGCATTATTACCCATATTATGCAGTTATTATCGCTAGAACTGTAATAATTATACTTATTACTTATATCATTATCAATATAACATGCATTATTACCCATATCATGCAGTTATTATCGATAGAACTGTAATAAATATACTTATTACTTTTATTATTATCAATATAACATGCAATATTTGCCATATTTTACTATTATTATCGCTAGAGCTATAATAATTATACTTATTACTCCCGATATTATCAATATAACATGCATTATTACCCATATAATGCAGTTATTATCGCTAGAACTGTAATAATTATACTTATTACTTATATTATTCTCAATATAACATGCATTATTACCCATATAATGCAGTTATTATCGCTAGAACTGTAATAATTATACTTATTACTTATATTATTATCAACATAACATGCATTCTTACCCATATAATGGAGGTATTATTGCTAGAACTGTAATAATTATACTTATTACTTATACTATTAGCAATATAACGTGCATTGTTACCCATATAATGCAGTTATTATCGCCAGAACTGTAATAATTATACTTATTACTTATATTATTCTCAATATAACATGCATTATTACCCATATTATGCAGTTATTATCGCAAGAACTATAATAAATATACGTATTACTTTCATTATTATCAATATAACATGCATTATTACCCATATTATGGACTTATTATCGCTAGAACTATAATAAATATACTTATTACTCCCAATATTATCAATATAACATGCATTATTACCCATATAATGCAGTTATTATCGCTAGAACTGTAATAATTATACTTACTACATATATTATTATCAATATAACATGCATTATTACCGATATAATGGAGGTATTATTGCTAGAACTGTAATAATTATACTTATTACTTATACTATTAGCAATATAACGTGCATTGTTGCCCATATAATGCAGTTATTATCGCCAGAACTGTAATAATTATACTTATTACGTATATTATTCTCAATATAACATACATTATTACCCATTATATGCAGTTATTATCGCTAGAACTATAATAAATATACCTATTACTCCCAATATTATCAATATAACATGCATTTTTACCCATATAATGCACTTATTATCGCTAAAACTGTAATAATTATACTTATTACTTATATTGTTAGCAATATAACGTGCATTATTATCCATATAATGCAGTTATTATCGCTAGAACGGTAATAATTATACTTATTACTTATATTATTATCAATATAACATGCATTATTACCCATATTATGCAGTTATTATCGCTAGAACTATAATAAATATATATATTACTTTTATTATCATCAATATAACATAATTATTACCCATATTATGCAGTTATTATCGATAGAACTGTAATAAATATAATTATTACTTTTATTATTATCAATATAACATGCACTATTTGCCATATTTTACTATTATTATCGCTAGAACTATAATAATTATACTTATTACTCCCGATATTATCAATATAACATGCATTATTACCCATATAATTGCAGTTATTATCGCTAGAACTGTAATAATTATTCTTATTGCTTATATTATTATCAATATAACATGCATTATTACCCATATAATGCAGTTATTATCGCTAGAACTGTAATAATTGTACTCATTACTTATATTATTAGCAATATAACGTGCATTATTACCCATATTATGCAGTTATTATCGCTAGAACTGTAATAATTATACATACTACTTATATCATTATCAATATAACATGCATTATTACCCATATAAAGGAGGTATTATCGCTAGAACTGTAATAATTATACTTATTACTTATATTATTATCAATATAACATGCATTATTACCCATATAATGGAGGTATTATTGCTAGAACTGTAATAATTATACTTATTACTCCCGATATTATCAATATAACATGCATTATTACCCATATTATGCAGTTATTATCGCTAGAACTGTAATAATTATACTTATTACTTATATCATTATCAATATAACATGCATTATTACCCATATCATGCAGTTATTATCGATAGAACTGTAATAAATATACTTATTACTTTTATTATTATCAATATAACATGCAATATTTGCCATATTTTACTATTATTATCGCTAGAGCTATAATAATTATACTTATTACTCCCGATATTATCAATATAACATGCATTATTACCCATATAATGCAGTTATTATCGCTAGAACTGTAATAATTATACTTATTACTTATATTATTCTCAATATAACATGCATTATTACCCATATAATGCAGTTATTATCGCTAGAACTGTAATAATTATACTTATTACTTATATTATTATCAACATAACATGCATTCTTACCCATATAATGGAGGTATTATTGCTAGAACTGTAATAATTATACTTATTACTTATACTATTAGCAATATAACGTGCATTGTTACCCATATAATGCAGTTATTATCGCCAGAACTGTAATAATTATACTTATTACTTATATTATTCTCAATATAACATGCATTATTACCCATATTATGCAGTTATTATCGCAAGAACTATAATAAATATACGTATTACTTTCATTATTATCAATATAACATGCATTATTACCCATATTATGGACTTATTATCGCTAGAACTATAATAAATATACTTATTACTCCCAATATTATCAATATAACATGCATTATTACCCATATAATGCAGTTATTATCGCTAGAACTGTAATAATTATACTTACTACATATATTATTATCAATATAACATGCATTATTACCGATATAATGGAGGTATTATTGCTAGAACTGTAATAATTATACTTATTACTTATACTATTAGCAATATAACGTGCATTGTTGCCCATATAATGCAGTTATTATCGCCAGAACTGTAATAATTATACTTATTACGTATATTATTCTCAATATAACATACATTATTACCCATATAATGGAGGTATTATTGCTAGAACTGTAATAATTATACTTATTACTTATATTATTATCAATATAACATGCATTATTACCCATATTATGCAGTTATTATCGCTAGAACTATAATAAATATACGTATTACTTTTATTATCATCAATATAACATGCATTATTACCCATATTATGCAGTTATTATCGCTAGAACTGTAATAATTATACTTATTACTCCCGATATTATCAATATAACATGCATTATTACCCATATAATGCAGTTATTATCGCTAGAACTGTAATAATTGTACTCATTACTTATATTGTTAGCAATATAACGTGCATTATTACCCATATTATGCAGTTATTATCGTTAGAACTGTAATAATTATACTTATTACTTATATCATTATCAATATAACATGCATTATTACCCATATAATGGAGGTATTATCGATAGAACTGTAATAATTATACTCATTACTTATACTATTAGCAATATAACGTGCATTATTACCCATATAATGCAGTTATTATCGCCAGAACTGTAATAATTATACTTATCACTTATATTATTCTCAATATAACATGCATTATTACCCATATAATGCAGTTATTATCGCTAGAACTGTAATAATTATTCTTATTGCTTATATTATTATCAATATAACATGCATTATTACCCATATAATGCAGTTATTATCGCTAGAACTGTAATAATTGTACTCATTACTTATATTATTAGCAATATAACGTGCATTATTACCCATATTATGCAGTTATTATCGCTAGAACTGTAATAATTATACTTATTACTTATATCATTATCAATATAACATACATTATTACCCATATAATGGAGGTATTATTGCTAGAACTGTAATAATTATACTTATTACTTATATTATTATCAATATAACATGCAATATTACCCATATTATGCAGTTATTATCGCTAGAACTATAATAAATATACGTATTACTTTTATTATTCTCCTTATAACATGCACTATATGCCATATTTTACTATTATTATCGCTAGAACTATAATAATTATACTTATTACTCCCGATATTATCAATATAACATGCATTATTACCCATATAATGCAGTTATTATCGCTAAAACTGTAATAATTATACTTATTACTTATATTGTTAGCAATATAACGTGCATTATTATCCATATAATGCAGTTATTATCGCTAGAACGGTAATAATTATACTTATTACTTATATTATTATCAATATAACATGCATTATTACCCATATTATGCAGTTATTATCGCTAGAACTATAATAAATATACGTATTACTTTTATTATCATCAATATAACATAATTATTACCCATATTATGCAGTTATTATCGATAGAACTGTAATAAATATAATTATTACTTTTATTATTATCAATATAACATGCACTATTTGCCATATTTTACTATTATTATCGCTAGAACTATAATAATTATACTTATTACTCCCGATATTATCAATATAACATGCATTATTACCCATATAATGCAGTTATTATCGCTAGAACTGTAATAATTGTACTCATTACTTATATTGTTAGCAATATAACGTGCATTATTACCCATATTATGCAGTTATTATCGTTAGAACTGTAATAATTATACTTATTACTTATATCATTATCAATATAACATGCATTATTACCCATATAATGGAGGTATTATCGATAGAATTGTAATAATTATACTTATTACATATACTATTAGCAATATAACGTGCATTATTACCCATATTATGCAGTTATTATCGCTAGAACTGTAATAATTATACTTATTACTTATATCATTATCAATATAACATGCATTATTACCCATATCATGCAGTTATTATCGATAGAACTGTAATAAATATACTTATTACTTTTATTATTATCAATATAACATGCAATATTTGCCATATTTTACTATTATTATCGCTAGAGCTATAATAATTATACTTATTACTCCCGATATTATCAATATAACATGCATTATTACCCATATAATGCAGTTATTATCGCTAGAACTGTAATAATTATACTTATTACTTATATTATTCTCAATATAACATGCATTATTACCCATATAATGCAGTTATTATCGCTAGAACTGTAATAATTATACTTATTACTTATATTATTATCAACATAACATGCATTCTTACCCATATAATGGAGGTATTATTGCTAGAACTGTAATAATTATACTTATTACTTATACTATTAGCAATATAACGTGCATTGTTACCCATATAATGCAGTTATTATCGCCAGAACTGTAATAATTATACTTATTACTTATATTATTCTCAATATAACATGCATTATTACCCATATTATGCAGTTATTATCGCAAGAACTATAATAAATATACGTATTACTTTCATTATTATCAATATAACATGCATTATTACCCATATTATGGACTTATTATCGCTAGAACTATAATAAATATACTTATTACTCCCAATATTATCAATATAACATGCATTATTACCCATATAATGCAGTTATTATCGCTAGAACTGTAATAATTATACTTACTACATATATTATTATCAATATAACATGCATTATTACCGATATAATGGAGGTATTATTGCTAGAACTGTAATAATTATACTTATTACTTATACTATTAGCAATATAACGTGCATTGTTGCCCATATAATGCAGTTATTATCGCCAGAACTGTAATAATTATACTTATTACGTATATTATTCTCAATATAACATACATTATTACCCATATAATGGAGGTATTATTGCTAGAACTGTAATAATTATACTTATTACTTATATTATTATCAATATAACATGCATTATTACCCATATTATGCAGTTATTATCGCTAGAACTATAATAAATATACGTATTACTTTTATTATCATCAATATAACATGCATTATTACCCATATTATGCAGTTATTATCGCTAGAACTGTAATAATTATACTTATTACTCCCGATATTATCAATATAACATGCATTATTACCCATATAATGCAGTTATTATCGCTAGAACTGTAATAATTGTACTCATTACTTATATTGTTAGCAATATAACGTGCATTATTACCCATATTATGCAGTTATTATCGTTAGAACTGTAATAATTATACTTATTACTTATATCATTATCAATATAACATGCATTATTACCCATATAATGGAGGTATTATCGATAGAACTGTAATAATTATACTCATTACTTATACTATTAGCAATATAACGTGCATTATTACCCATATAATGCAGTTATTATCGCCAGAACTGTAATAATTATACTTATCACTTATATTATTCTCAATATAACATGCATTATTACCCATATAATGCAGTTATTATCGCTAGAACTGTAATAATTATTCTTATTGCTTATATTATTATCAATATAACATGCATTATTACCCATATAATGCAGTTATTATCGCTAGAACTGTAATAATTGTACTCATTACTTATATTATTAGCAATATAACGTGCATTATTACCCATATTATGCAGTTATTATCGCTAGAACTGTAATAATTATACTTATTACTTATATCATTATCAATATAACATACATTATTACCCATATAATGGAGGTATTATTGCTAGAACTGTAATAATTATACTTATTACTTATATTATTATCAATATAACATGCAATATTACCCATATTATGCAGTTATTATCGCTAGAACTATAATAAATATACGTATTACTTTTATTATTCTCCTTATAACATGCACTATATGCCATATTTTACTATTATTATCGCTAGAACTATAATAATTATACTTATTACTCCCGATATTATCAATATAACATGCATTATTACCCATATAATGCAGTTATTATCGCTAAAACTGTAATAATTATACTTATTACTTATATTGTTAGCAATATAACGTGCATTATTATCCATATAATGCAGTTATTATCGCTAGAACGGTAATAATTATACTTATTACTTATATTATTATCAATATAACATGCATTATTACCCATATTATGCAGTTATTATCGCTAGAACTATAATAAATATACGTATTACTTTTATTATCATCAATATAACATAATTATTACCCATATTATGCAGTTATTATCGATAGAACTGTAATAAATATAATTATTACTTTTATTATTATCAATATAACATGCACTATTTGCCATATTTTACTATTATTATCGCTAGAACTATAATAATTATACTTATTACTCCCGATATTATCAATATAACATGCATTATTACCCATATAATGCAGTTATTATCGCTAGAACTGTAATAATTGTACTCATTACTTATATTGTTAGCAATATAACGTGCATTATTACCCATATTATGCAGTTATTATCGTTAGAACTGTAATAATTATACTTATTACTTATATCATTATCAATATAACATGCATTATTACCCATATAATGGAGGTATTATCGATAGAATTGTAATAATTATACTTATTACATATACTATTAGCAATATAACGTGCATTATTACCCATATTATGCAGTTATTATCGCTAGAACTGTAATAATTATACTTATTACTTATATCATTATCAATATAACATGCATTATTACCCATATCATGCAGTTATTATCGATAGAACTGTAATAAATATACTTATTACTTTTATTATTATCAATATAACATGCAATATTTGCCATATTTTACTATTATTATCGCTAGAGCTATAATAATTATACTTATTACTCCCGATATTATCAATATAACATGCATTATTACCCATATAATGCAGTTATTATCGCTAGAACTGTAATAATTATACTTATTACTTATATTATTCTCAATATAACATGCATTATTACCCATATAATGCAGTTATTATCGCTAGAACTGTAATAATTATACTTATTACTTATATTATTATCAACATAACATGCATTCTTACCCATATAATGGAGGTATTATTGCTAGAACTGTAATAATTATACTTATTACTTATACTATTAGCAATATAACGTGCATTGTTACCCATATAATGCAGTTATTATCGCCAGAACTGTAATAATTATACTTATTACTTATATTATTCTCAATATAACATGCATTATTACCCATATTATGCAGTTATTATCGCAAGAACTATAATAAATATACGTATTACTTTCATTATTATCAATATAACATGCATTATTACCCATATTATGGACTTATTATCGCTAGAACTATAATAAATATACTTATTACTCCCAATATTATCAATATAACATGCATTATTACCCATATAATGCAGTTATTATCGCTAGAACTGTAATAATTATACTTACTACATATATTATTATCAATATAACATGCATTATTACCGATATAATGGAGGTATTATTGCTAGAACTGTAATAATTATACTTATTACTTATACTATTAGCAATATAACGTGCATTGTTGCCCATATAATGCAGTTATTATCGCCAGAACTGTAATAATTATACTTATTACGTATATTATTCTCAATATAACATACATTATTACCCATATAATGGAGGTATTATTGCTAGAACTGTAATAATTATACTTATTACTTATATTATTATCAATATAACATGCATTATTACCCATATTATGCAGTTATTATCGCTAGAACTATAATAAATATACGTATTACTTTTATTATCATCAATATAACATGCATTATTACCCATATTATGCAGTTATTATCGCTAGAACTGTAATAATTATACTTATTACTCCCGATATTATCAATATAACATGCATTATTACCCATATAATGCAGTTATTATCGCTAGAACTGTAATAATTGTACTCATTACTTATATTGTTAGCAATATAACGTGCATTATTACCCATATTATGCAGTTATTATCGTTAGAACTGTAATAATTATACTTATTACTTATATCATTATCAATATAACATGCATTATTACCCATATAATGGAGGTATTATCGATAGAACTGTAATAATTATACTCATTACTTATACTATTAGCAATATAACGTGCATTATTACCCATATAATGCAGTTATTATCGCCAGAACTGTAATAATTATACTTATCACTTATATTATTCTCAATATAACATGCATTATTACCCATATAATGCAGTTATTATCGCTAGAACTGTAATAATTATTCTTATTGCTTATATTATTATCAATATAACATGCATTATTACCCATATAATGCAGTTATTATCGCTAGAACTGTAATAATTGTACTCATTACTTATATTATTAGCAATATAACGTGCATTATTACCCATATTATGCAGTTATTATCGCTAGAACTGTAATAATTATACTTATTACTTATATCATTATCAATATAACATACATTATTACCCATATAATGGAGGTATTATTGCTAGAACTGTAATAATTATACTTATTACTTATATTATTATCAATATAACATGCAATATTACCCATATTATGCAGTTATTATCGCTAGAACTATAATAAATATACGTATTACTTTTATTATTCTCCTTATAACATGCACTATATGCCATATTTTACTATTATTATCGCTAGAACTATAATAATTATACTTATTACTCCCGATATTATCAATATAACATGCATTATTACCCATATAATGCAGTTATTATCGCTAAAACTGTAATAATTATACTTATTACTTATATTGTTAGCAATATAACGTGCATTATTATCCATATAATGCAGTTATTATCGCTAGAACGGTACTAATTATACTTATTACTTATATTATTATCAATATAACATGCATTATTACCCATATTATGCAGTTATTATCGCTAGAACTATAATAAATATACGTATTACTTTTATTATCATCAATATAACATAATTATTACCCATATTATGCAGTTATTATCGATAGAACTGTAATAAATATAATTATTACTTTTATTATTATCAATATAACATGCACTATTTGCCATATTTTACTATTATTATCGCTAGAACTATAATAATTATACTTATTACTCCCGATATTATCAATATAACATGCATTATTACCCATATAATGCAGTTATTATCGCTAGAACTGTAATAATTGTACTCATTACTTATATTGTTAGCAATATAACGTGCATTATTACCCATATTATGCAGTTATTATCGTTAGAACTGTAATAATTATACTTATTACTTATATCATTATCAATATAACATGCATTATTACCCATATAATGGAGGTATTATCGATAGAATTGTAATAATTATACTTATTACATATACTATTAGCAATATAACGTGCATTATTACCCATATTATGCAGTTATTATCGCTAGAACTGTAATAATTATACTTATTACTTATATCATTATCAATATAACATGCATTATTACCCATATCATGCAGTTATTATCGATAGAACTGTAATAAATATACTTATTACTTTTATTATTATCAATATAACATGCAATATTTGCCATATTTTACTATTATTATCGCTAGAGCTATAATAATTATACTTATTACTCCCGATATTATCAATATAACATGCATTATTACCCATATAATGCAGTTATTATCGCTAGAACTGTAATAATTATACTTATTACTTATATTATTCTCAATATAACATGCATTATTACCCATATAATGCAGTTATTATCGCTAGAACTGTAATAATTATACTTATTACTTATATTATTATCAACATAACATGCATTCTTACCCATATAATGGAGGTATTATTGCTAGAACTGTAATAATTATACTTATTACTTATACTATTAGCAATATAACGTGCATTGTTACCCATATAATGCAGTTATTATCGCCAGAACTGTAATAATTATACTTATTACTTATATTATTCTCAATATAACATGCATTATTACCCATATTATGCAGTTATTATCGCAAGAACTATAATAAATATACGTATTACTTTCATTATTATCAATATAACATGCATTATTACCCATATTATGGACTTATTATCGCTAGAACTATAATAAATATACTTATTACTCCCAATATTATCAATATAACATGCATTATTACCCATATAATGCAGTTATTATCGCTAGAACTGTAATAATTATACTTACTACATATATTATTATCAATATAACATGCATTATTACCGATATAATGGAGGTATTATTGCTAGAACTGTAATAATTATACTTATTACTTATACTATTAGCAATATAACGTGCATTGTTGCCCATATAATGCAGTTATTATCGCCAGAACTGTAATAATTATACTTATTACGTATATTATTCTCAATATAACATACATTATTACCCATTATATGCAGTTATTATCGCTAGAACTATAATAAATATACCTATTACTCCCAATATTATCAATATAACATGCATTTTTACCCATATAATGCACTTATTATCGCTAAAACTGTAATAATTATACTTATTACTTATATTGTTAGCAATATAACGTGCATTATTATCCATATAATGCAGTTATTATCGCTAGAACGGTAATAATTATACTTATTACTTATATTATTATCAATATAACATGCATTATTACCCATATTATGCAGTTATTATCGCTAGAACTATAATAAATATATATATTACTTTTATTATCATCAATATAACATAATTATTACCCATATTATGCAGTTATTATCGATAGAACTGTAATAAATATAATTATTACTTTTATTATTATCAATATAACATGCACTATTTGCCATATTTTACTATTATTATCGCTAGAACTATAATAATTATACTTATTACTCCCGATATTATCAATATAACATGCATTATTACCCATATAATTGCAGTTATTATCGCTAGAACTGTAATAATTATTCTTATTGCTTATATTATTATCAATATAACATGCATTATTACCCATATAATGCAGTTATTATCGCTAGAACTGTAATAATTGTACTCATTACTTATATTATTAGCAATATAACGTGCATTATTACCCATATTATGCAGTTATTATCGCTAGAACTGTAATAATTATACATACTACTTATATCATTATCAATATAACATGCATTATTACCCATATAAAGGAGGTATTATCGCTAGAACTGTAATAATTATACTTATTACTTATATTATTATCAATATAACATGCATTATTACCCATATAATGGAGGTATTATTGCTAGAACTGTAATAATTATACTTATTACTTATACTACTAGCAATATAACGTGCATTGTTACCCATATAATGCAGTTATTATCGCTAGAACTGTAATAATTATACTTATTACGTATATTGTTAGCAATATAACGTGCATTATTACCCATATAATGCAGTTATTATCGCTAGAACTGTAATAATTCTACGTATTACTTATATTATTCTCAATATAACATGCATTATTACCCATATAATAGAGGTATTATCGCTAGAACTGTAATAAATATACGTATTACTTTTATTATCATCAATATAACATAATTATTACCCATATTATGCAGTTATTATCGATAGAACTGTAATAAGTATACTTATTACTTTTATTATTATCAATATAAAATGCACTATTTGCCATATTTTACTATTATTATCGCTAGAACTATAATAATTATACTTATTACTCCCGATATTATCAATATAACATGCATTATTACCCACATAATGCAGTTATTATCGCTAGAACTGTAATAATTATACTTATTGCTTATATTATTATCAATATAACATGCATTATTACCCATATAATGCAGTTATTATCGCTAGAACTGTAATAATTGTACTCATTACTTATATTATTAGCAATATAACGTGCATTATTACCCATATTATGCAGTTATTATCGCTAGAACTGTAATAATTATACTTATTACTTATATCATTATCAATATAACATACATTATTACCCATATAATGGAGGTATTATCGCTGGAACTGTAATAATTATACTTATTACTTATACTATTAGCAATATAACGTGCATTATTACCCATATAAAGAAGTTATTATCGCCAGAACTGTATAAGTTATACTTATTACTTATATTATTCTCAATATAACATGCATTATTACTCATATAATGCAGTTATTATCGCTAGAACTGTAATAATTGTACTCATTACTTATACTATTAGCAATATAACGTGCATTATTACCCATATAAAGAAGTTATTATCGCCAGAACTGTAATAATTATACTTATTACTTATATTATTCTCAATATAACATGCATTATTACCCATATAATGGAGGTATTATTGCTAGAACTGTAATAATTATACTTATTACTTATATTATTATCAATATAACATGCATTATTACCCATATTATGCAGTTATTATCGCTACAACTATAATAAATATACGTATTACTTTTATTATCATCAATATAACATGCATTATTACCCATATTATGCAGTTATTATCGGTAGGACTGTAATAAATATACTTATTACTTTTATTATTATCAATATAACATGCACTATTTGCCTTATTTTACTATTATTATCGCTAGAACTATAATAATTATACTTATTACTCCCGATATTATCAATATAACATGCATTATTACCCATATAATGCAGTTATTACCGCTAGAACTGTAATAATTATACTTATTGCTTATATTATTATCAATATAACATGCATTATTACCCATATAATGCAGTTATTATCGCTAGAACTGTAATAATTGTACTCATTACTTATATTATTAGCAATATAACGTGCATTATTACCCATATTATGCAGTTATTATCGCTAGAACTGTAATAATTATACTTATTACTTATATCATTATCAATGTAACATGCATTATTACCCATATAAAGGAGGTATTATCGCTAGAACTGTAATAATTATACTTATTACTTATATTATTATCAATATAACATGCATTATTACCCATATAATGGAGGTATTATTGCTAGAACTGTAATAATTATACTTATTACTTATACAATTAGCAATATAACGTGCATTGTTACCCATATAATGCAGTTATTATCGCTAGAACTGTAATAATTATACTTATTACGTATATTGTTAGCAATATAACGTGCATTATTACCCATATAATGCAGTTATTATCGCTACAACTGTAATAATTCTACTTATTACTTATATTATTCTCAATATAACATGCATTATTACCCATATAATAGAGGTATTATCGCTAGAACTGTAATAAATATACGTATTACTTTTATTATCATCAATATAACATAATTATTACCCATATTATGCAGTTATTATCGATAGAACTGTAATAAATATACTTATTACTTTTATTATTATCAATATAAAATGCACTATTTGCCATATTTTACTATTATTATCGCTAGAACTATAATAATTATACTTATTACTCCCGATATTATCAATATAGCATGCATTATTACCCATATAATGCAGTTATTATCGCTAGAACTGTAATAATTATACTTATTGCTTATATTATTATCAATATAACATGCATTATTACCCATATAATGCAGTTATTATCGCTAGAACTCTAATAATTGTACTCATTACTTATATTATTAGCAATATAACGTGCATTATTACCCATATTATGCAGTTATTATCGCTAGAACTGTAATAATAATACTTATTACTTATATCATTATCAATATAACATACATTATTACCCATATAATGGGGGTATTATCGCTAGAACTGTAATAATTATACTTATTACTTATACTATTAGCAATATAACGTGCATTATTACGCATATAAAGAAGTTATTATCGCCAGAACTGTAATAATTATACTTATTACTTATATTATTCTCAATATAACATGCATTATTACCCATATAATGGAGGTATTATTGCTAGAACTGTAATAATTATACTTATTACTTATATTATTATCAATATAACATGCATTATTACCCATATTATGCAGTTATTATCGCTAGAACTATAATAAATATACGTATTACTTTTATTATCATCAATATAACATGCATTATTACCCATATTATGCAGTTATTATCGGTAGGACTGTAATAAATATACTTATTACTTTTATTATTATCAATATAACATGCACTATTTGCCATATTTTACTATTATTATCGCTAGAACTATAATAATTATACTTATTACTCCCGATATTATCAATATAACATGCATTATTACCCATATAATGCAGTTATTATCGCTAGAACTGTAATAATTCTACTTATTACTTATATTATTCTCAATATAACATGCATTATTACCCATATAATAGAGGTATTATCGCTAGAACTGTAATAAATATACGTATTACTTTTATTATCATCAATATAACATAATTATTACCCATATTATGCAGTTATTATCGCTAGAACTATAATAAATATACGTATTACTTTTATTATCATCAATATAACATGCATTATTACCCATATAATGCAGTTATTATCGCTAGAACTGTAATAATTGTACTCATTACTTATATTGTTAGCAATATAACGTGCATTATTACCCATATTATGCAGTTATTATCGTTAGAACTGTAATAATTATACTTATTACTTATATCATTATCAATATAACATGCATTATTACCCATATAATGGAGGTATTATCGATAGAACTGTAATAATTATACTTATTACATATACTATTAGCAATATAACGTGCATTATTACCCATATAATGCAGTTATTATCGCCAGAACTGTAATAATTATACTTATCACTTATATTATTCTCAATATAACATGCATTATTACCCATATTATGCAGTTATTATCGCTAGCACTATAATAAATACACGTATCACTTTCATTATCATCAATATAACATGCATTATTACCCATATAATGGAGGTATTATCGCTAGAACTGTAATAATTATACTTATTACTTATATTGTTATCAATATAACATGCATTATTACCCATATAATGGAGGTATTATTGCTAGAACTGTAATAATTATACTTATTACTTATACAATTAGCAATATAACGTGCATTGTTACCCATATAATGCAGTTATTATCGCTAGAACTGTAATAATTATACTTATTACGTATATTGTTAGCAATATAACGTGCATTATTACCCATATAATGCAGTTATTATCGCTACAACTGTAATAATTCTACTTATTACTTATATTATTCTCAATATAACATGCATTATTACCCATATAATAGAGGTATTATCGCTAGAACTGTAATAAATATACGTATTACTTTTATTATCATCAATATAACATAATTATTACCCATATTATGCAGTTATTATCGCTAGAACTATAATAAATATAGGTATTACTTTTATTATTATCAATATAACATGCACTATTTGCCATATTTTACTATTATTATCGCTAGAACTATAATAATTATACTTATTACTCCCGATATTATCAATATAACATGCATTATTACCCATATAATGCAGTTATTATCGCTAGAACTGTAATAATTGTACTCATTACTTATATTGTTAGCAATATAACGTGCATTATTACCCATATTATGCAGTTATTGTCGTTAGAACTGTAATAATTATACTTATTACTTATATCATTATCAATATAACATGCATTATTACCCATATAATGGAGGTATTATCGATAGAACTGTAATAATTATACTTATTACATATACTATTAGCAATATAACGTGCATTATTACCCATATAATGCAGTTATTATCGCCAGAACTGTAATAATTATACTTATCACTTATATTATTCTCAATATAACATGCATTATTACCCATATTATGCAGTTATTATCGCTAGCACTATAATAAATACACGTATCACTTTCATTATCATCAATATAACATGCATTATTACCCATATAATGGAGGTATTATTGCTAGAACTGTAATAATTATACATATTACTTATACTATTAGCAATATAACGTGCATTGTTACCCATATAATGCAGTTATCATCGCTAGAACTGTAATGATTAGACTTATTACGTATATTGTTAGAAATATAACGTGCATTATTACCCATATAATGCAGTTATTATCGCTAGAACTGTAATAATTATACTTATTACTTATGTTATTATCAATATAACATGCATTATTACCCATATAATGCAGTTATTATGGCTAGAACTGTAATAATTGTACTCATTACTTATATTATTAGCAATATAAAGTGCATTATTACCCATATTATGCAGTTATTATCGCTAGAACTGTAATAATTATACTTATTACTTATATCATTATCAATATAACATGCATTATTACCCATATAAAGGAGGTATTATCGCTAGAACTGTAATAATTATACTTATTACTTATATTGTTATGAATATAAGATGCATTATTACCCATATAATGCAGTTATTATCGCTAAAACTGTAATAATTGTACTCATTACATATATTATTAGCAATATAAAGTGCATTATTACCCATATTATGCAGTTATTATCGCTAGAACTGTAATAATTGTACTCATTACTTATATTATTAGCAATATAAAGTGCATTATTACCCATATTATGCAGTTATTATCGCTAGAACTGTAATAATTATACTTATTACTTATATCATTATCAATATAACATGCATTATTACCCATATAAAGGAGGTATTATCGCTAGAACTGTAATAATTATACTTATTACTTATATTGTTATCAATATAACATGCATTATTACCCATATAATGCAGTTATTATCGCTAAAACTGTAATAATTATACTTATCACTTATATTGTTAGCAATATAACGTGCATTATTATCCATATAATGCAGTTATTATCGCTAGAACGGTAATAATTATACTTATTACTTATATTATTATCAATATAACATGCATTATTACCCATATTATGCAGTTATTATCGGTAGGACTGTAATAAATATACTTATTACTTTTATTATTATCAATATAACATGCACTATTTGCCTTATTTTATTATTATTATCGCTAGAACTATAATAATTAAACTTATTACTCCCGATATTATCAATATAACATGCATTATTACCCATATAATGCAGTTATTACCGCTAGAACTGTAATAATTATACTTATTGCTTATATTATTATCAATATAACATGCATTATTACCCATATAATGCAGTTATTATCGCTAGAACTGTAATAATTGTACTCATTACTTATATTATTAGCAATATAACGTGCATTATTACCCATATTATGCAGTTATTATCGCTAGAACTGTAATAATTATACTTATTACTTATATCATTATCAATGTAACATGCATTATTCCCCATATAAAGGAGGTATTATCGCTAGAACTGTAATAATTATACTTATTACTTATATTATTATCAATATAACATGCATTATTACCCATATAATGGAGGTATTATTGCTAGAACTGTAATAATTATACTTATTACTTATACAATTAGCAATATAACGTGCATTGTTACCCATATAATGCAGTTATTATCGCTAGAACTGTAATAATTATACTTATTACGTATATTGTTAGCAATATAACGTGCATTATTACCCATATAATGCAGTTATTATCGCTACAACTGTAATAATTCTACTTATTACTTATATTATTCTCAATATAACATGCATTATTACCCATATAATAGAGGTATTATCGCTAGAACTGTAATAAATATACGTATTACTTTTATTGTCATCAATATAACATGCATTATTACCCATATTATGCAGTTATTATCGGTAGGACTGTAATAAATATACTTATTACTTTTATTATTATCAATATAACATGCACTATTTGCCATATTTTACTATTATTATCGCTAGAACTATAATAATTATACTTATTACTCCCGATATTATCAATATAACATGCATTATTACCCATATAATGCAGTTATTATCGCTAGAACTGTAATAATTCTACTTATTACTTATATTATTCTCAATATAACATGCATTATTACCCATATAATAGAGGTATTATCGCTAGAACTGTAATAAATATACGTATTACTTTTATTATCATCAATATAACATAATTATTACCCATATTATGCAGTTATTATCGCTAGAACTATAATAAATATACGTATTACTTTTATTATTATCAATATAACATGCACTATTTGCCATATTTTACTATTATTATCGCTAGAACTATAATAATTATACTTATTACTCCCGATATTATCAATATAACATGCATTATTACCCATATAATGCAGTTATTATCGCTAGAACTGTAATAATTGTACTCATTACTTATATTGTTAGCAATATAACGTGCATTATTACCCATATTATGCAGTTATTATCGTTAGAACTGTAATAATTATACTTATTACTTATATCATTATCAATATAACATGCATTATTACCCATATAATGGAGGTATTATCGATAGAACTGTAATAATTATACTTATTACATATACTATTAGCAATATAACGTGCATTATTACCCATATAATGCAGTTATTATCGCCAGAACTGTAATAATTATACTTATCACTTATATTATTCTCAATATAACATGCATTATTACCCATATTATGCAGTTATTATCGCTAGCACTATAATAAATACACGTATCACTTTCATTATCATCAATATAACATGCATTATTACCCATATAATGGAGGTATTATCGCTAGAACTGTAATAATTATACTTATCACTTATATTGTTAGCAATATAACGTGCATTATTATCCATATAATGCAGTTATTATCGCTACAACTGTAATAATTGTACTCATTACTAATATTATTAGCAATATAACGTGCATTATTACCCATATTATGCAGTTATTATCGCTAGAACTGTAATAATTATACTTATTACTTATATCATTATCAACATAACATGCATTATTACCCATATAAAGGAGGTATTATCGCTAGAACTGTAATAATTATACTTATTACTTATATCATTATCAATATAACATGCATTATTACCCATATAAAGGAGGTATTATTGCTAGAACTGTAATAATTCTACTTATTACTTATATTATTATCAATATAACATGCAATATTACCCATATTATGCAGTTATTATCGATAGAACTGTAATAAATATACTTATTACTTATGTTATTATCAATATAACATGCATTATTACCCATATAATGCAGTTATTATGGCTAGAACTGTAATAATTGTACTCATTACTTATATTATTAGCAATATAAAGTGCATTATTACCCATATTATGCAGTTATTATCGCTAGAACTGTAATAATTATACTTATTACTTATATCATTATCAATATAACATGCATTATTACCCATATAAAGGAGGTATTATCGCTAGAACTGTAATAATTATACTTATTACTTATATTGTTATCAATATAACATGCATTATTACCCATATAATGCAGTTATTATCGCTAAAACTGTAATAATTATACTTATTACTTATATTGTTAGCAATATAACGTGCATTATTATCCATATAATGCAGTTATTATCGCTAGAACGGTAATAATTATACTTATTACTTATATTATTATCAATATAACATGCATTATTACCCATATTATGCAGTTATTATCGATAGAACTGTAATAAATATAATTATTACTTTTATTATTATCAATATAACATGCACTATTTGCCATATTTTACTATTATTATCGCTAGAACTATAATAATTATACTTATTACTCCCGATATTATCAATATAACATGCATTATTACCCATATTATGCAGTTATTATCGCTAGAACTGTAATAATTATACTTACTACTTATATTATTATCAATATAACATGCATTATTACCCATATAATGGAGGTATTATTGCTAGAACTGTAATAATTATACTTATTACTTATACTATTAGCAATATAACGTGCATTGTTACCCATATAATGCAGTTATTATCGCTAGAACTGTAATAATTATACTTATTACGTATATTGTTAGCAATATAACGTGCATTATTACCCATATAATGCAGTTATTATCGCTAGAACTGTAATAATTCTACTTATTACTTATATTATTATCAATATAACATGCAATATTACCCATATTATGCAGTTATTATCGATAGAACTGTAATAAATATACTTATTACTTATGTTATTATCAATATAACATGCATTATTACCCATATAATGCAGTTATTATGGCTAGAACTGTAATAATTGTACTCATTACTTATATTATTAGCAATATAAAGTGCATTATTACCCATATTATGCAGTTATTATCGCTAGAACTGTAATAATTATACTTATTACTTATATCATTATCAATATAACATGCATTATTACCCATATAAAGGAGGTATTATCGCTAGAACTGTAATAATTATACTTATTACTTATATTGTTATCAATATAACATGCATTATTACCCATATAATGCAGTTATTATCGCTAAAACTGTAATAATTATACTTATTACTTATATTGTTAGCAATATAACGTGCATTATTATCCATATAATGCAGTTATTATCGCTAGAACGGTAATAATTATACTTATTACTTATATTATTATCAATATAACATGCATTATTACCCATATTATGCAGTTATTATCGCTAGAACTATAATAAATATACGTATTACTTTTATTATCATCAATATAACATAATTATTACCCATATTATGCAGTTATTATCGACAGAACTGTAATAAATATAATTATTACTTTTATTATTATCAATATAACATGCACTATTTGCCATATTTTACTATTATTATCGCTAGAACTATAATAATTATACTTATTACTCCCGATATTATCAATATAACATGCATTATTACCCACATAATGCAGTTATTATCGCTAGAACTGTAATAATTATACTTATTGCTTATATTATTATCAATATAACATGCATTATTACCCATATAATGCAGTTATTATCGCTAGAACTGTAATAATTGTACTCATTACTTATATTATTAGCAATATAACGTGCATTATTACCCGTATTATGCAGTTATTATCGCTAGAACTGTAATAATTATACTTATTACTTATATCGTTATCAATATAACATGCATTATTACCCATATAAAGGAGGTATTATCGCTAGAACTGTAATAATTATACTTATTACTTATATTATTATCAATATAACATGCATTATTACCCATATAATGGAGGTATTATTGCTAGAACTGTAATAATTATACTTATTACTTATACTATTAGCAATATAACGTGCATTGTTACCCATATAATGCAGTTATTATCGCTAGAACTGTAATAATTATACTTATTACGTATATTGTTAGCAATATAACGTGCATTATTACCCATATAATGCAGTTATTATCGCTAGAACTGTAATAATTATACTTATTACTTATGTTATTATCAATATAACATGCATTATTACCCATATAATGCAGTTATTATGGCTAGAACTGTAATAATTGTACTCATTACTTATATTATTAGCAATATAAAGTGCATTATTACCCATATTATGCAGTTATTATCGCTAGAACTGTAATAATTATACTTATTACTTATATCATTATCAATATAACATGCATTATTACCCATATAAAGGAGGTATTATCGCTAGAACTGTAATAATTATACTTATTACTTATATTGTTATCAATATAACATGCATTATTACCCATATAATGCAGTTATTATCGCTAGAACTGTAATTATTATACTTATTACTTATATCATTATCAATATAACATGCATTATTACCCATATAATGGAGGTATTATCGATAGGACTGTAATAATTATACTTATTACTTATACTATTAGCAATATAACGTGCATTATTACCCATATAATGGCGTTATTATCGCCAGAACTGTAATAATTATACTTATCACTTATATTATTCTCAATATAACATGCATTATTACCCATATTATGCATTTATTATCGCTAGAACTAAAATAAATATACGTATTACTTTTATTATCATCAATATAACATGCATTATTACCCATATCATGCAGTTATTATCGATAGAACTGTAATAAATATACTTATTACTTTTATTATTATCAATATAACATGCACTATTTGCCATATTTTACTATTATTATCGCTAGAGCTATAATAATTATACTTATTACTCCCGATATTATCAATATAACATGCATTATTACCCATATAATGCAGTTATTATCGCTAGAACTGTAATAATTATACTTATTACTTATATTATTCTCAATATAACATGCATTATTACCCATATAATGCAGTTATTATCGCTAGAACTGTAATAATTATACTTATTACTTATATTATTATCAACATAACATGCATTCTTACCCATATAATGGAGGTATTATTGCTAGAACTGTAATAATTATACTTATTACTTATACTATTAGCAATATAACGTGCATTGTTACCCATATAATGCAGTTATTATCGCCAGAACTGTAATAATTATACTTATTACTTATATTATTCTCAATATAACATGCATTATTACCCATATTATGCAGTTATTATCGCAAGAACTATAATAAATATACGTATTACATTCATTATTATCAATATAACATGCATTATTACCCATATTATGGACTTATTATCGCTAGAACTATAATAAATATACTTATTACTCCCAATATTATCAATATAACATGCATTATTACCCATATAATGCAGTTATTATCGCTAGAACTGTAATAATTATACTTACTACATATATTATTATCAATATAACATGCATTATTACCGATATAATGGAGGTATTATTGCTAGAACTGTAATAATTATACTTATTACTTATACTATTAGCAATATAACGTGCATTGTTACCCATATAATGCAGTTATTATCGCTAGAACTGTAATAATTATACTTATTACGTATATTGTTAGCAATATAACGTGCATTGTTACCCATATAATGCAGTTATTATCGCCAGAACTGTAATAATTATACTTATTACGTATATTATTCTCAATATAACATACATTATTACCCATATAATGGAGGTATTATCGCTAGAACTGTAATAATTATACTTATTACTTATACTATTAGCAATATAACGTGCATTATTACCCATATTATGCAGTTATTATCGCTAGAACTATAATAAATATACGTATTACTTTTATTATCATCAATATAACATGCATTATTACCCATATTATGCAGTTATTATCGCTAGAACTGTAATAATTATACTTATTACTCCCGATATTATCAATATAACATGCATTATTACCCATATAATGCAGTTATTATCGCTAGAACTGTAATAATTATACTTATTACTTATACTATTAGCAATATAACGTGCATTGTTACCCATATAATGCAGTTATTATCGCTAGAACTGTAATAATTATACTTATTACGTATATTGTTAGCAATATAACGTGCATTGTTACCCATATAATGCAGTTATTATCGCCAGAACTGTAATAATTATACTTATTACGTATATTATTCTCAATATAACATACATTATTACCCATATAATGGAGGTATTATCGCTAGAACTGTAATAATTATACTTATTACTTATACTATTAGCAATATAACGTGCATTATTACCCATATTATGCAGTTATTATCGCTAGAACTATAATAAATATACGTATTACTTTTATTATCATCAATATAACATGCATTATTACCCATATTATGCAGTTATTATCGCTAGAACTGTAATAATTATACTTATTACTCCCGATATTATCAATATAACATGCATTATTACCCATATAATGCAGTTATTATCGCTAGAACTGTAATAATTGTACTCATTACTTATATTATTAGCAATATAAAGTGCATTATTACCCATATTATGCAGTTATTATCGCCAGAACTGTAATAATTATACTTATCACTTATATTATTCTCAATATAACATGCATTATTACCCATATTATGCAGTTATTATCGCTAGCACTATAATAAATACACGTATCACTTTCATTATCATCAATATAACATGCATTATTACCCATATAATGGAGGTATTATTGCTAGAACTGTAATAATTATACATATTACTTATACTATTAGCAATATAACGTGCATTGTTACCCATATAATGCAGTTATCATCGCTAGAACTGTAATAATTAGACTTATTACGTATATTGTTAGCAATATGACGTGCATTATTACTCATATAATGCAGTTATTATCGCTAGAACTATAATAATTCTACTTATTACTTATATTATTATCAATATAACATGCAATATTACCCATATTATGCAGTTATTATCGATAGAACTGTAATAAATATACTTATTTCTTTTATTATTCTCCTTAGAACATGCACTATTTGCCATATTTTACTATTATTATCGCTAGAACTATAATAATTATACTTATTACTCCCGATATTATCAATATAACATGCATTATTACCCATATAATGCAGTTATTATCGCTAGAACTGTAATAATTATACTTATTACTTATGTTATTATCAATATAACATGCATTATTACCCATATAATGCAGTTATTATGGCTAGAACTGTAATAATTGTACTCATTACTTATATTATTAGCAATATAAAGTGCATTATTACCCATATTATGCAGTTATTATCGCTAGAACTGTAATAATTATACTTATTACTTATATCATTATCAATATAACATGCATTATTACCCATATAAAGGAGGTATTATCGCTAGAACTGTAATAATTATACTTATTACTTATATTGTTATCAATATAACATGCATTATTACACATATAATGCAGTTATTATCGCTAAAACTGTAATAATTATACTTATTACTTATATTGTTAGCAATATAACGTGCATTATTACCCATATAATGGAGGTATTATTGCTAGAACTGTAATAATTATACTTATTACTTATACTATTAGCAATATAACGTGCATTGTTACCCATATAATGCAGTTATTATCGCTAGAACTGTAATAATTATACTTATTACGTATATTGTTAGCAATATAACGTGCATTATTACCCATATAATGCAGTTATTATCGCTAGAACTGTAATAATTCTACTTATTACTTATATTATTCTCAATATAACATGCATTATTACCCATATAATAGAGGTATTATCGCTAGAACTGTAATAATTATACTTATTACTTATATTACTATCAATATAACATGCCTTATTACCCATATTATGCAGTTATTATCGCTAGAACTGTAATTATTATACTTATTACTTATATCATTATCAATATAACATGCATTATTACCCATATAATGGAGGTATTATCGATAGGACTGTAATAATTATACTTATTACTTATACTATTAGCAATATAACGTGCATTATTACCCATATAATGGCGTTATTATCGCCAGAACTGTAATAATTATACTTATCACTTATATTATTCTCAATATAACATGCATTATTACCCATATTATGCATTTATTATCGCTAGAACTAAAATAAATATACGTATTACTTTTATTATCATCAATATAACATGCATTATTACCCATATCATGCAGTTATTATCGATAGAACTGTAATAAATATACTTATTACTTTTATTATTATCAATATAACATGCACTATTTGCCATATTTTACTATTATTATCGCTAGAGCTATAATAATTATACTTATTACTCCCGATATTATCAATATAACATGCATTATTACCCATATAATGCAGTTATTATCGCTAGAACTGTAATAATTATACTTATTACTTATATTATTCTCAATATAACATGCATTATTACCCATATAATGCAGTTATTATGGCTAGAACTGTAATAATTATACTTATTACTTATGTTATTATCAATATAACATGCATTATTACCCATATAATGCAGTTATTATGGCTAGAACTGTAATAATTGTACTCATTACTTATATTATTAGCAATATAACGTGCATTATTACCCATATAATGGAGGTATTATCGCTAGAACTGTAATAATTATACTTATTACTTATATTATTATCAATATAACATGCATTATTACCCATATAATGGAGGTATTATTGCTAGAACTGTAATAATTATACTTATTACTTATACTATTAGCAATATAACGTGCATTGTTACCCATTTAATGCAGTTATTATCGCCAGAACTGTAATAATTATACTTATTACTTATATTATTCTCAATATAACATGCATTATTACCCATATTATGCAGTTATTATCGCTAGAACTGTAATAATTATACTTATTACTTATACTATTAGCAATATAACGTGCATTATTACCCATATAATGCAGTTATTATCGCCAGAACTGTAATAATTATACTTATTACTTATATTATTCTCAATATAACATGCATTATTACCCATATAATGGAGGTATTATTGCTAGAACTGTAATAATTATACTTATTACTTATATTATTATCAATATAACATGCATTATTACCCATATTATGCAGTTATTATCGCTAGAACTGTAATAATTATACTTATTACTTATGTTATTATCAATATAACATGCATTATTACCCATATAATGCAGTTATTATGGCTAGAACTGTAATAATTGTACTTATTACTTATATTATTATCAATATAACATGCAATATTACCCATATTATGCAGTTATTATCGATAGAACTGTAATAAATATACTTATTTCTTTTATTATTCTCCTTATAACATGCACTATTTGCCATATTTTACTATTATTATCGCTAGAACTATAATAATTATACTTATTACTCCCGATATTATCAATATAACATGCATTATTACCCATATAATGCAGTTATTATCGCTAGAACTGTAATAATTATACTTATTACTTATGTTATTATCAATATAACATGCATTATTACCCATATAATGCAGTTATTATGGCTAGAACTGTAATAATTGTACTCATTACTTATATTATTAGCAATATAAAGTGCATTATTACCCATATTATGCAGTTATTATCGCTAGAACTGTAATAATTATACTTATTGCTTATATTATTCTCAATATAACATGCATTATTACCCATATTATGCATTTATTATCGCTAGAACTAAAATAAATATACTTATTACTTTTATTATTATCAATATAACATGCACTATTTGCCATATTTTACTATTATTATCGCTAGAACTATAATAATTATACTTATTACTCCCGATATTATCAATATAACATGCATTATTACCCATATAATGCAGTTATTATCGCCAGAACTGTAATAATTATACTTATTACTTATATTATTCTCAATATAACATGCATTATTACCCATATAATGCAGTTATTATCGCTAGAACTGTAATAATTATACTTATTACTTATATTATTATGAATATAACATGCATTATTACCCATATAATGGAGGTATTATTGCTAGAACTGTAATAATTATACTTATTACTTATACTATTAGCAATATAACGTGCATTGTTACCCATATAATGCAGTTATTATCGCTAGAACTGTAATAATTATACTTATTACGTATATTGTTAGCAATATAACGTGCATTATTACCCATATAATGCAGTTATTATCGCTAGAACTGTAATAATTCTACTTATTACTTATATTATTCTCAATATAACATGCATTATTACCCATATAATAGAGGTATTATCGCTAGAACTGTTATAAATATACGTATTACTTTTATTATCATCAATATAACATAATTGTTACCCATATTATGCAGTTATTATCGATAGAACTGTAATAAATATACTTATTACTTTTATTATTATCAATATAAAATGCACTATTTGCCATATTTTACTATTATTATCGCTAGAACTATAATAATTTTACTTATTACTCCCGATATTATCAATATAACATGCATTATTACCCATATAATGCAGTTATTATCGCTAGAACTGTAATAATTATACTTATTGCTTATATTATTATCAATATAACATGCATTATTACCCATATAATGCAGTTATTATCGCTAGAACTGTAACAATTGTACTCATTACTTAAATTATTAGCAATATAACGTGCATTATTACCCATATTATGCAGTTATTATCGCTAGAACTGTAATAATTATACTTATTACTTATATCATTATCAATATAACATGCATTATTACCCATATAAAGGAGGTATTATCGCTAGAACTGTAATAATTATACTTATTACTTATATTATTATCAATATAACATGCATTATTACCCATATAATGGAGGTATTATTGCTAGAACTGTAATAATTATACTTATTACTTATACTATTAGCAATATAACGTGCATTGTTACCCATATAATAGAGGTATTATCGCTAGAACTGTTATAAATATACGTATTACTTTTATTATCATCAATATAACATAATTGTTACCCATATTATGCAGTTATTATCGATAGAACTGTAATAAATATACTTATTACTTTTATTATTATCAATATAAAATGCACTATTTGCCATATTTTACTATTATTATCGCTAGAACTATAATAATTTTACTTATTACTCCCGATATTATCAATATAACATGCATTATTACCCATATAATGCAGTTATTATCGCTAGAACTGTAATAATTATACTTATTGCTTATATTATTATCAATATAACATGCATTATTACCCATATAATGCAGTTATTATCGCTAGAACTGTAATAATTGTACTCATTACTTATATTATTAGCAATATAACGTGCATTATTACCCATATTATGCAGTTATTATCGCTAGAACTGTAATAATTATACTTATTACTTATATCATTATCAATATAACATGCATTATTACCCATGTAAAGGAGGTATTATCGCTAGAACTGTAATAATTATACTTATTACTTATATTATTATCAATATAACATGCATTATTACCCATATAATGGAGGTATTATTGCTAGAACTGTAATAATTGTACTCATTACTTATATTATTAGCAATATAACGTGCATTATTACCCATATTATGCAGTTATTATCGCTAGAACTGTAATAATTATACTTATTACTTATATCATTATCAATATAACATACATTATTACCCATATAATGGAGGTATTATCGCTAGAACTGTAATAATTATACTTATTACTTATGTTATTATCAATATAACATGCATTATTACCCATATAATGCAGTTATTATGGCTAGAACTGTAATAATTGTACTCATTACTTATATTATTAGCAATATAACGTGCATTATTACCCATATAATGGAGGTATTATTGCTAGAACTGTAATAATTATACTTATTACTTATACTATTAGCAATATAACGTGCATTGTTACCCATATAATGCAGTTATTATCGCCAGAACTGTAATAATTATACTTATTACTTATATTATTCTCAATATAACATGCATTATTACCCATATTATGCAGTTATTATCGCTAGAACTGTAATAATTATACTTATTACTTATACTATTAGCAATATAACGTGCATTATTACCCATATAATGCAGTTATTATCGCCAGAACTGTAATAATTATACTTATTACTTATATTATTCTCAATATAACATGCATTATTACCCATATAATGGAGGTATTATTGCTAGAACTGTAATAATTATACTTATTACTTATATTATTATCAATATAACATGCATTATTACCCATATTATGCAGTTATTATCGCTAGAACTGTAATAATTATACTTATTACTTATGTTATTATCAATATAACATGCATTATTACCCATATTATGCATTTATTATCGCTAGAACTAAAATAAATATACGTATTACTTTTATTATCATCAATATAACATGCATTATTACCCATATCATGCAGTTATTATCGATAGAACTGTAATAAATATACTTATTACTTTTATTATTATCAATATAACATGCACTATTTGCCATATTTTACTATTATTATCGCTAGAACTATAATAATTATACTTATTACTCCCGATATTATCAATATAACATGCATTATTACCCATATAATGCAGTTATTATCGCTAGAACTGTAATAATTATACTTATTACTTATGTTATTATCAATATAACATGCATTATTACCCATATAATGCAGTTATTATGGCTAGAACTGTAATAATTATACTTATTACTTATGTTATTATCAATATAACATGCATTATTACCCATATAATGCAGTTATTATCGCCAGAACTGTAATAATTATACTTATTACTTATATTATTCTCAATATAACATGCATTATTACCCATATTATGCAGTTATTATCGCTAGAACTGTAATAATTATACTTATTACTTATACTATTAGCAATATAACGTGCATTATTACCCATATAATGCAGTTATTATCGCCAGAACTGTAATAATTATACTTATTACTTATATTATTCTCAATATAACATGCATTATTACCCATATAATGGAGGTATTATTGCTAGAACTGTAATAATTATACTTATTACTTATATTATTATCAATATAACATGCATTATTACCCATATTATGCAGTTATTATCGCTAGAACTGTAATAATTATACTTATTACTTATGTTATTATCAATATAACATGCATTATTACCCATATTATGCATTTATTATCGCTAGAACTAAAATAAATATACGTATTACTTTTATTATCATCAATATAACATGCATTATTACCCATATCATGCAGTTATTATCGATAGAACTGTAATAAATATACTTATTACTTTTATTATTATCAATATAACATGCATTATTTGCCATATTTTACTATTATTATCGCTAGAACTATAATAATTATACTTATTACTCCCGATATTATCAATATAACATGCATTATTACCCATATAATGCAGTTATTATCGCTAGAACTGTAATAATTATACTTATTACTTATGTTATTATCAATATAACATGCATTATTACCCATATAATGCAGTTATTATGGCTAGAACTGTAATAATTATACTTATTACTTATGTTATTATCAATATAACATGCATTATTACCCATATAATGCAGTTATTATGGCTAGAACTGTAATAATTGTACTCATTACTTATATTATTAGCAATATAACGTGCATTATTACCCATATAATGGAGGTATTATCGCTAGAACTGTAATAATTATACTTATTACTTATATTATTATCAATATAACATGCATTATTACCCATATAATGGAGGTATTATTGCTAGAACTGTAATAATTATACTTATTACTTATACTATTAGCAATATAACGTGCATTGTTACCCATATAATGCAGTTATTATCGCTAGAACTGTAATAATTATACTTATTGCTTATATTATTATCAATATAACATGCATTATTACCCATATAATGCAGTTATTATCGCTAGAACTGTAACAATTGTACTCATTACTTAAATTATTAGCAATATAACGTGCATTATTACCCATATTATGCAGTTATTATCGCTAGAACTGTAATAATTATACTTATTACTTATATCATTATCAATATAACATGCATTATTACCCATATAAAGGAGGTATTATCGCTAGAACTGTAATAATTATACTTATTACTTATATTATTATCAATATAACATGCATTATTACCCATATAATGGAGGTATTATTGCTAGAACTGTAATAATTATACTTATTACTTATACTATTAGCAATATAACGTGCATTGTTACCCATATAATAGAGGTATTATCGCTAGAACTGTTATAAATATACGTATTACTTTTATTATCATCAATATAACATAATTGTTACCCATATTATGCAGTTATTATCGCTAGAACTGTAATAATTATACTTATTACTTATACTATTAGCAATATAACGTGCATTATTACCCATATAATGCAGTTATTATCGCCAGAACTGTAATAATTATACTTATTACTTATATTATTCTCAATATAACATGCATTATTACCCATATAATGGAGGTATTATTGCTAGAAATGTAATAATTATACTTATTACTTATATTATTATCAATATAACATGCATTATTACCCATATTATGCAGTTATTATCGCTAGAACTGTAATAATTATACTTATTACTTATGTTATTATCAATATAACATGCATTATTACCCATATTATGCATTTATTATCGCTAGAACTAAAATAAATATACGTATTACTTTTATTATCATCAATATAACATGCATTATTACCCATATCATGCAGTTATTATCGATAGAACTGTAATAAATATACTTATTACTTTTATTATTATCAATATAACATGCACTATTTGCCATATTTTACTATTATTATCGCTAGAACTATAATAATTATACTTATTACTCCCGATATTATCAATATAACATGCATTATTACCCATATAATGCAGTTATTATCGCTAGAACTGTAATAATTATACTTATTACTTATGTTATTATCAATATAACATGCATTATTACCCATATAATGCAGTTATTATGGCTAGAACTGTAATAATTATACTTATTACTTATGTTATTATCAATATAACATGCATTATTACCCATATAATGCAGTTATTATGGCTAGAACTGTAATAATTGTACTCATTACTTATATTATTAGCAATATAACGTGCATTATTACCCATATAATGGAGGTATTATCGCTAGAACTGTAATAATTATACTTATTACTTATATTATTATCAATATAACATGCATTATTACCCATATAATGGAGGTATTATTGCTAGAACTGTAATAATTATACTTATTACTTATACTATTAGCAATATAACGTGCATTGTTACCCATATAATGCAGTTATTATCGCCAGAACTGTAATAATTATACTTATTACTTATATTATTCTCAATATAACATGCATTATTACCCATATTATGCAGTTATTATCGCTAGAACTGTAATAATTATACTTATTACTTATACTATTAGCAATATAACGTGCATTATTACCCATATAATGCAGTTATTATCGCCAGAACTGTAATAATTATACTTATTACTTATATTATTCTCAATATAACATGCATTATTACCCATATAATGGAGGTATTATTGCTAGAACTGTAATAATTATACTTATTACTTATATTATTATCAATATAACATGCATTATTACCCATATTATGCAGTTATTATCGCTAGAACTGTAATAATTATACTTATTACTTATGTTATTATCAATATAACATGCATTATTACCCATATTATGCATTTATTATCGCTAGAACTAAAATAAATATACGTATTACTTTTATTATCATCAATATAACATGCATTATTACCCATATCATGCAGTTATTATCGATAGAACTGTAATAAATATACTTATTACTTTTATTATTATCAATATAACATGCACTATTTGCCATATTTTACTATTATTATCGCTAGAACTATAATAATTATACTTATTACTCCCGATATTATCAATATAACATGCATTATTACCCATATAATGCAGTTATTATCGCTAGAACTGTAATAATTATACTTATTACTTATGTTATTATCAATATAACATGCATTATTACCCATATAATGCAGTTATTATGGCTAGAACTGTAATAATTATACTTATTACTTATGTTATTATCAATATAACATGCATTATTACCCATATAATGCAGTTATTATGGCTAGAACTGTAATAATTGTACTCATTACTTATATTATTAGCAATATAACGTGCATTATTACCCATATAATGGAGGTATTATCGCTAGAACTGTAATAATTATACTTATTACTTATATTATTATCAATATAACATGCATTATTACCTATATAATGGAGGTATTATTGCTAGAACTGTAATAATTATACTTATTACTTATACTATTAGCAATATAACGTGCATTGTTACCCATATAATGCAGTTATTATCGCCAGAACTGTAATAATTATACTTATTACTTATATTATTCTCAATATAACATGCATTATTACCCATATTATGCAGTTATTATCGCTAGAACTGTAATAATTATACTTATTACTTATACTATTAGCAATATAACGTGCATTATTACCCATATAATGCAGTTATTATCGCCAGAACTGTAATAATTATACTTATTACTTATATTATTCTCAATATAACATGCATTATTACAAATATAATGGAGGGATTATTGCTAGAACTGTAATAATTATACTTATTACTTATATTATTATCAATATAACATGCATTATTACCCATATTATGCAGTTATTATCGCTAGAACTGTAATAATTATACTTATTACTTATGTTATTATCAATATAACATGCATTATTACCCATATTATGCATTTATTATCGCTAGAACTAAAATAAATATACGTATTACTTTTATTATCATCAATATAACATGCATTATTACCCATATCATGCAGTTATTATCGATAGAACTGTAATAAATATACTTATTACTTTTATTATTATCAATATAACATGCACTATTTGCCATATTTTACTATTATTATCGCTAGAACTATAATAATTATACTTATTACTCCCGATATTATCAATATAACATGCATTATTACCCATATAATGCAGTTATTATCGCCAGAACTGTAATAATTATACTTATTACTTATATTATTCTCAATATAACATGCATTATTACCCATATTATGCAGTTATTATCGCAAGAACTATAATAAATATACGTATTACTTTCATTATTATCAATATAACATGCATTATTACCCATGTTATGGACTTATTATCGCTAGAACTATAATAAATATACTTATTACTCCCAATATTATCAATATAACATGCATTATTACCCATATAATGCAGTTATTATCGCTAGAACTGTAATAATTATACTTACTACATATATTATTATCAATATAACATGCATTATTACCGATATAATGGAGGTATTATTGCTAGAACTGTAATAATTATACTTATTACTTATACTATTAGCAATATAACGTGCATTGTTACCCATATAATGCAGTTATTATCGCCAGAACTGCAATAATTATACTTATTACGTATATTATTCTCAATATAACATGCATTATTACCCATATGATGCAGTTATTATCGCCAGAACTCTAATAATTATACTTATTACTTATATTATTCTCAATATAACATGCATTATTACCCATATTATGCAGTTATTATCGCTAGAACTATAATAAATACACGTATCACTTTCATTATCATCAATATAACATGCATTATTACCCATATAATGGAGGTATTATTGCTAGAACTGTAATAATTATACTTATTACTTACATTATTATCAACATAACATGCATTATTACCCATATTATGCAGTTATTATCGCCGGAACTATAATAAATACACTTATTACTCCCAATATTATCAATGTAACATGCATTATTACCCATATAATGCAGTTATTATCGCTAGAACTGTAATAATTATACTTATTACTTATATTATTAGCAATATAACGTGCATTATTACCCATATAATGCAGTTATTATCGCTAGAACTGTAATAATTGTACTCATTACTTATATTATTAGCAATATAACGTGCATTATTACCCATATTATGCAGTTATTATCGCTAGAACTATAATAAATATACGTATTACTTTTATTATCATCAGTATAACATGCATTATTACCCATATTATGCAGTTATTATCGGTAGGACTGTAATAAATATACTTATTACTTTTATTGTTATCAATATAACATGCACTATTTGTCATATTTTACTATTATTATCGCTAGAACTATAATAATTATACTTATTACTCCCGATATTATCAATATAACATGCATTATTACCCATATAATGCAGTTATTATCGCTAGAACTGTAATAATTATACTTATTGCTTATATTATTATCAATATAACATGCATTATTACCCATATAATGCAGTTATTATCGCTAGAACTGTAATAATTGTACTCATTACTTATATCATTAGCAATATAACGTGCATTATTACCCATATTATGCAGTTATTATCGCTAGAACTGTAATAATTATACTTATTACTTATATCATTATCAATATAACATGCATTATTACCCATATAAAGGAGGTATTATCGCTAGAACTGTAATAATTATACTTATTACTTATACTATTATCAATATAACATGCATTATTACCCATATAATGGAGGTATTATTGCTAGAACTGTAATAATTATACTTATTACTTATACTATTAGCAATATAACGTGCATTGTTACCCATATAATGCAGTTATTATCGCCAGAACTGTAATAATTATACTTATTACTTATATTATTCTCAATATAACATGCATTATTACCCATATTATGCAGTTATTATCGCTAGAACTGTAATAATTATACTTATTACTTATACTATTAGCAATATAACGTGCATTATTACCCATATAATGCAGTTATTATCGCCAGAACTGTAATAATTATACTTATTACTTATATTATTCTCAATATAACATGCATTATTACCCATATAATGGAGGTATTATTGCTAGAACTGTAATAATTATACTTATTACTTATATTATTATCAATATAACATGCATTATTACCCATATTATGCAGTTATTATCGCTAGAACTGTAATAATTATAGTTATTACTTATGTTATTATCAATATAACATGCATTATTACCCATATAATGCAGTTATTATGGCTAGAACTGTAATAATTGTACTCATTACTTATATTATTATCAATATAACATGCATTATTACTCATATAATGCAGTTATTATCGCTAGAACTGTAATAATTCTACTTATTACTTATATTATTATCAATATAACATGCAATATTACCCATATTATGCAGTCATTATCGATAGAACTGTAATAAATATACTTATTTCTTTTATTATTCTCCTTATAACATGCACTATTTGCCATATTTTACTATTATTATCGCTAGAACTATAATAATTATACGTATTACTTTTATTATCATCAGTATAACATGCATTATTACCCATATTATGCAGTTATTATCGGTAGGACTGTAATAAATATACTTATTACTTTTATTGTTATCAATATAACATGCACTATTTGTCATATTTTACTATTATTATCGCTAGAACTATAATAATTATACTTATTACTCCCGATATTATCAATATAACATGCATTATTACCCATATAATGGAGGTATTATTGCTAGAACTGTAATAATTGTACTCATTACTTATATCATTAGCAATATAACGTGCATTATTACCCATATTATGCAGTTATTATCGCTAGAACTGTAATAATTATACTTATTACTTATATCATTATCAATATAACATGCATTATTACCCATATAAAGGAGGTATTATCGCTAGAACTGTAATAATTATACTTATTACTTATATTATTATCAATATAACATGCATTATTACCCATATAATGGAGGTATTATTGCTAGAACTGTAATAATTATACTTATTACTTATACTATTAGCAATATAACGTGCATTGCTACCCATATAATGCAGTTATTATCGCTAGAACTGTAATAATTATACTTATTACGTATATTGTTAGCAATATAACGTGCATTATTACCCATATAATGCAGTTATTATCGCTAGAACTGTAATAATTCTACTTATTACTTATATTATTCTCAATATAACATGCATTATTACCCATATAATAGAGGTATTATCGCTAGAACTGTTATAAATATACGTATTACTTTTATTATCATCAATATAACATAATTGTTACCCATATTATGCAGTTATTATCGATAGAACTGTAATAAACATACTTATTACTTTTATTATTATCAATATAAAATGCACTATTTGCCATATTTTACTATTATTATCGCTAGAACTATAATAATTTTACTTATTACTCCCGATATTATCAATATAACATGCATTATTACCCATATAATGCAGTTATTATCGCTAGAACTGTAATAATTATACTTATTGCTTATATTATTATCAATATAACATGCATTATTACCCATATAATGCAGTTATTATCGCTAGAACTGTAATAATTGTACTCATTACTTATATTATTAGCAATATAACGTGCATTATTACCCATATTATGCAGTTATTATCGCTAGAACTGTAATAATTATACTTATTACTTATATCATTATCAATATAACATACATTATTACCCATATAATGGAGGTATTATCGCTAGAACTGTAATAATTATACTTATTACATATACTATTAGCAATATAACGTGCATTATTACCCATATAAAGAAGTTATTATCGCCAGAACTGTAATAATTATACTTATTACTTATATTATTCTCAATATAACATGCATTATTACCCATATAATGCAGTTATTATCGCTAGAACTGTAATAATTGTACTCATTACTTATATTATTAGCAATATAACGTGCATTATTACTCATATTATGCAGTTATTATCGCTAGAACTGTAATAATTATACTTATTACTTATATCATTATCAATATAACATACATTATTACCCATATAATGGAGGTATTATCGCTAGAACTGTAATAATTATACTTGTTACTTATACTATTAGCAATATAACGTGCATTATTACCCATATTATGCAGTTATTATCGCTAGAACTATAATAAATATACGTATTACTTTTATTATCATCAGTATAACATGCATTATTACCCATATTATGCAGTTATTATCGGTAGGACTGTAATAAATATACTTATTACTTTTATTATTATCAATATAACATGTACTATTTGCCATATTTTACTATTATCATCGCAAGAACTATAATAGTTATACTTATTACTCCCGATATTATCAATATAACATGCATTATTACCCATATAATGCAGTTATTATCGCTAGAACTGTAATAATTATACTTATTACTTATGTTATTATCAATATAACATGCATTATTACCCATATAATGCAGTTATTATGGCTAGAACTGTAATAATTATACTTATTACTTATGTTATTATCAATATAACATGCATTATTACCCATATAATGCAGTTATTATGGCTAGAACTGTAATAATTGTACTCATTACTTATATTATTAGCAATATAACGTGCATTATTACCCATATAATGGAGGTATTATCGCTAGAACTGTAATAATTATACTTATTACTTATATTATTATCAATATAACATGCATTATTACCCATATAATGGAGGTATTATTGCTAGAACTGTAATAATTATACTTATTACTTATACTATTAGCAATATAACGTGCATTGTTACCCATATAATGCAGTTATTATCGCCAGAACTGTAATAATTATACTTATTACTTGTATTATTCTCAATATAACATGCATTATTACCCATATTATGCAGTTATTATCGCTAGAACTGTAATAATTATACTTATTACTTATACTATTAGCAATATAACGTGCATTATTACCCATATAATGCAGTTATTATCGCCAGAACTGTAATAATTATACTTATTACTTATATTATTCTCAATATAACATGCATTATTACCCATATAATGGAGGTATTATTGCTAGAACTGTAATAATTATACTTATTACTTATATTATTATCAATATAACATGCATTATTACCCATATTATGCAGTTATTATCGCTAGAACTGTAATAATTATACTTATTACTTATGTTATTATCAATATAACATGCATTATTACCCATATAATGCAGTTATTATGGCTAGAACTGTAATAATTGTACTCATTACTTATATTATTATCAATATAACATGCATTATTACTCATATAATGCAGTTATTATCGCTAGAACTGTAATAATTCTACTTATTACTTATATTATTGTCAATATAACATGCAATATTACCCATATTATGCAGTTATTATCGATAGAACTGTAATAAATATACTTATTTCTTTTATTATTCTCCTTATAACATGCACTATTTGCCATATTTTACTATTATTATCGCTAGAACTATAATAATTATACTTATTACTCCCGATATTATCAATATAACATGCATTATTACCCATATAATGCAGTTATTATCGCTAGAACTGTAATAATTATACTTATTACTTATGTTATTATCAATATAACATGCATTATTACCCATATAATGCAGTTATTATGGCTAGAACTGTAATAATTGTACTCATTACTTATATTATTAGCAATATAACGTGCATTATTACCCATATAATGGAGGTATTATCGCTAGAACTGTAATAATTATACTTATTACTTATATTATTATCAATATAACATGCATTATTACCCATATAAAGGAGGTATTATCGCTAGAACTGTAATAATTATACTTATTACTTATATTGTTATCAATATAACATGCATTATTACCCATATAATGCAGTTATTATCGCTAAAACTGTAATAATTATACTTATTACTTATATTGTTAGCAATATAACGTGCATTATTATCCATATAATGCAGTTATTATCGCTAGAACGGTAATAATTATACTTATTACTTATATTATTATCAATATAACATGCATTATTACCCATATTATGCAGTTATTATCGCTAGAACTATAATAAATACACGTATTACTTTTATTATCATCAATATAACATAATTATTACCCATATTATGCAGTTATTATCGATAGAACTGTAATAAATATAATTATTACTTTTATTATTATCAATATAACATGCACTATTTGCCATATTTTACTATTATTATCGCTAGAACTATAATAATTATACTTATTACGTATATTGTTAGCAATATAACGTGAATTATTACCCATATAATGCAGTTATTATCGCTAGAACTGTAATAATTCTACTTATTACTTATATTATTCTCAATATAACATGCATTATTACCCATATTATGCATTTATTATCGCTAGAACTAAAATAAATATACGTATTACTTTTATTATCATCAATATAACATAATTATTACCCATATCATGCAGTTATTATCGATAGAACTGTAATAAATATACTTATTACTTTTATTATTATCAATATAACATGCACTATTTGCCATATTTTACTATTAATATCGCTAGAGCTATAATAATTATACTTATTACTCCCGATATTATCAATATAACATGCATTATTACCCATATAATGCAGTTATTATCGCTAGAACTGTAATAATTATACTTATTACTTATATTATTCTCAATATAACATGCATTATTACCCATGTAATGCAGTTATTATCGCTAGAACTGTAATAATTGTACTCATTACTTATATCATTAGCAATATAACGTGCATTATTACCCATATTATGCAGTTATTATCGCTAGAACTGTAATAATTATACTTATTACTTATATCATTATCAATATAACATGCATTATTACCCATATAAAGGAGGTATTATCGCTAGAACTGTAATAATTATAATTATTACTTATATTATTATCAATATAACATGCATTATTACCCATATAATGGAGGTATTATTGCTAGAACTGTAATAATTATACTTATTACTTATACTATTAGCAATATAACGTGCATTGCTACCCATATAATGCAGTTATTATCGCTAGAACTGTAATAATTATACTTATTACGTATATTGTTAGCAATATAACGTGCATTATTACCCATATAATGCAGTTATTATCGCTAGAACTGTAATAATTCTACTTATTACTTATATTATTCTCAATATAACATGCATTATTACCCATATAATAGAGTTATTATCGCTAGAACTGTTATAAATATACGTATTACTTTTATTACCATCAATATAACATAATTGTTACCCATATTATGCAGTTATTATCGATAGAACTGTAATAAATATACTTATTACTTTTATTATTATCAATATAAAATGCACTATTTGCCATATTTTACTATTATTATCGCTAGAACTATAATAATTTTACTTATTACTCCCGATATTATCAATATAACATGCATTATTACCCATATAATGCAGTTATTATCGCTAGAACTGTAATAATTATACTTATTGCTTATATTATTATCAATATAACATGCATTATTACCCATATAATGCAGTTATTATCGCTAGAACTGTAATAATTGTACTCATTACTTATATTATTAGCAATATAACGTGCATTATTACCCATATTATGCAGTTATTATCGCTAGAACTGTAATAATTATACTTATTACTTATATCATTATCAATATAACATACATTATTACCCATATAATGGAGGTATTATCGCTAGAACTGTAATAATTATACTTATTGCATATACTATTGGCAATATAACGTGCATTATTACCCATATAAAGAAGTTATTATTGCCAGAACTGTAATAATTATACTTATTACTTATATTATTCTCAATATAACATGCATTATTACCCATATAATGCAGTTATTATCGCTAGAACTGTAATAATTGTACTCATTACTTATATTATTAGCAATATAACGTGCATTATTACCCATATTATGCAGTTATTATCGCTAGAACTGTAATAATTATACTTATTACATATACTATTAGCAATATAACGTGCATTATTACCCATATAATGGAGGTATTATCGCTAGAACTGTAATAATTATACTTATTACTTATATTATTATCAATATAACATGCATTATTACCCATATAATGGAGGTATTATTGCTAGAACTGTAATAATTATACTTATTACTTATACTATTAGCAATATAACGTGCATTGTTACCCATATAATGCAGTTATTATCGCTAGAACTATAATAAATATACGTATTACTTTTATTATCATCAGTATAACATGCATTATTACCCATATTATGCAGTTATTATCGGTAGGACTGTAATAAATATACTTATTACTTTTATTATTATCAATATAACATGTACTATTTGCCATATTTTACTATTATCATCGCTAGAACTATAATAGTTATACTTATTACTCCCGATATTATCAATATAACATGCATTATTACCCATATAATGCAGTTATTATCGCTAGAACTGTAATAATTATACTTATTACTTATGTTATTATCAATATAACATGCATTATTACCCATATAATGCAGTTATTATGGCTAGAACTGTAACAATTATACTTATTACTTATGTTATTATCAATATAACATGCATTATTACCCATATAATGCAGTTATTATGGCTAGAACTGTAATAATTGTACTCATTACTTATATTATTAGCAATATAACGTGCATTATTACCCATATAATGGAGGTATTATCACTAGAACTGTAATAATTATACTTATTACTTATATTATTATCAATATAACATGCATTATTACCCATATAATGGAGGTATTATTGCTAGAACTGTAATAATTATACTTATTACTTATATTATTATCAATATAACATGCATTATTACCCATATTATGCAGTTATTATCGCTAGAACTGTAATAATTATACTTATTACTTATGTTATTATCAATATAACATGCATTATTACCCATATAATGCAGTTATTATGGCTAGAACTGTAATAATTATACTTATTACTTATGTTATTATCAATATAACATGCATTATTACCCATATAATGCAGTTATTATGGCTAGAACTGTAATAATTGTACTCATTACTTATATTATTAGCAATATAACGTGCATTATTACCCATATAATGGAGGAATTATCGCTAGAACTGTAATAATTATACTTATTACTTATATTATTATCAATATAACATGCATTATTACCCATATAATGGAGGTATTATTGCTAGAACTGTAATAATTATACTTATTACTTATACTATTAGCAATATAACGTGCATTGTTACCCATATAATGCAGTTATTATCGCCAGAACTGTAATAATTATATTTATTACTTATATTATTCTCAATATAACATGCATTATTACCCATATTATGCAGTTATTATCGCTAGAACTGTAATAATTATACTTATTACTTATACTATTAGCAATATAACGTGCATTATTACCCATATAATGCATTTATTATCGCTAGAACTGTAATAATTCTACTTATTACTTATATTATTCTCAATATAACATGCATTATTACCCATATAATAAAGGTATTATCGCTAGAACTGTAATAAATATACGTATTACTTTTATTATCATCAATATAACATAATTATTACCCATATTATGCAGTTATTATCGATAGAACTGAAATAAATATACTTATTACTTTTATTATTATCAATATAAAATGCACTATTTGCCATATTTTACTATTATTATCGCTAGAACTATAATAATTATACTTATTACTCCCGATGTTATCAATATAACATGCATTATTACCCACATAATGCAGTTATTATCGCTAGAACTGTAATAATTATACTTATTGCTTATATTATTATCAATATAACATGCATTATTACCCATATAATGCAGTTATTATCGCTAGAACTGTAATAATTATACTTATTACTTATACTATTAGCAATATAACGTGCATTATTACCCATATAATGCAGTTATTATCGCCAGAACTGTAATAATTATACTTATTACTTATATTATTCTCAATATAACATGCATTATTACCCATATAATGGAGGTATTATTGCTAGAACTGTAATAATTATACTTATTACTTATGTTATTATCAATATAACATGCATTATTACCCATATAATGCAGTTATTATGGCTAGAACTGTAATAATTATACTTATTACTTATGTTATTAGCAATATAACGTGCATTATTACCCATATAATGCAGTTATTATGGCTAGAACTGTAATAATTGTACTCATTACTTATATTATTAGCAATATAACGTGCATTATTACCCATATAATGGAGGTATTATTGCTAGAACTGTAATAATTATACTTATTACTTATACTATTAGCAATATAACGTGCACTGTTACCCATATAATGCAGTTATTATCGCCAGAACTGTAATAATTATACTTATTACTTATATTATTCTCAATATAACATGCATTATTACCCATATTATGCAGTTATTATGGCTAGAACTGTAATAATTATACTTATTACTTATACTATTAGCAATATAACGTGCATTATTACCCATATTATGCAGTTATTATCGGTAGGACTGTAATAAATATACTTATTACTTTTATTGTTATCAATATAACATGCACTATTTGTCATATTTTACTATTATTATCGCTAGAACTATAATAATTATACTTATTACTCCCGATATTATCAATATAACATGCATTATTACCCATATAATGCAGTTATTATCGCTACAACTGTAATAATTATACTTATTGCTTATATTATTATCAATATAACATGCATTATTACCCATATAATGCAGTTATTATCGCTAGAACTGTAATAATTGTACTCATTACTTATATCATTAGCAATATAACGTGCATTATTACCCATATTATGCAGTTATTATCGCTAGAACTGTAATAATTATACTTATTACTTATATCATTATCAATATAACATGCATTATTACCCATATAAAGGAGGTATTATCGCTAGAACTGTAATAATTATACTTATTACTTATACTATTATCAATATAACATGCATTATTACCCATATAATGGAGGTATTATTGCTAGAACTGTAATAATTATACTTATTACTTATACTATTAGCAATATAACGTGCATTGTTACCCATATAATGCAGTTATTATCGCCAGAACTGTAATAATTATACTTATTACTTATATTATTCTCAATATAACATGCATTATTACCCATATTATGCAGTTATTATCGCTAGAACTGTAATAATTATACTTATTACTTATACTATTAGCAATATAACGTGCATTATTACCCATATAATGCAGTTATTATCGCCAGAACTGTAATAATTATACTTATTACTTATATTATTCTCAATATAACATGCATTATTACCCATATAATGGAGGTATTATTGCTAGAACTGTAATAATTATACTTATTACTTATATTATTATCAATATAACATGCATTATTACCCATATTATGCAGTTATTATCGCTAGAACTGTAATAATTATAGTTATTACTTATGTTATTATCAATATAACATGCATTATTACCCATATAATGCAGTTATTATGGCTAGAACTGTAATAATTGTACTCATTACTTATATTATTATCAATATAACATGCATTATTACTCATATAATGCAGTTATTATCGCTAGAACTGTAATAATTCTACTTATTACTTATATTATTATCAATATAACATGCAATATTACCCATATTATGCAGTCATTATCGATAGAACTGTAATAAATATACTTATTTCTTTTATTATTCTCCTTATAACATGCACTATTTGCCATATTTTACTATTATTATCGCTAGAACTATAATAATTATACGTATTACTTTTATTATCATCAGTATAACATGCATTATTACCCATATTATGCAGTTATTATCGGTAGGACTGTAATAAATATACTTATTACTTTTATTGTTATCAATATAACATGCACTATTTGTCATATTTTACTATTATTATCGCTAGAACTATAATAATTATACTTATTACTCCCGATATTATCAATATAACATGCATTATTACCCATATAATGGAGGTATTATTGCTAGAACTGTAATAATTGTACTCATTACTTATATCATTAGCAATATAACGTGCATTATTACCCATATTATGCAGTTATTATCGCTAGAACTGTAATAATTATACTTATTACTTATATCATTATCAATATAACATGCATTATTACCCATATAAAGGAGGTATTATCGCTAGAACTGTAATAATTATACTTATTACTTATATTATTATCAATATAATATGCATTATTACCCATATAATGGAGGTATTATTGCTAGAACTGTAATAATTATACTTATTACTTATACTATTAGCAATATAACGTGCATTGCTACCCATATAATGCAGTTATTATTGCTAGAACTGTAATAATTATACTTATTACGTATATTGTTAGCAATATAACGTGCATTATTACCCATATAATGCAGTTATTATCGCTAGAACTGTAATAATTCTACTTATTACTTATATTATTCTCAATATAACATGCATTATTACCCATATAATAGAGGTATTATCGCTAGAACTGTTATAAATATACGTATTACTTTTATTATCATCAATATAACATAATTGTTACCCATATTATGCAGTTATTATCGATAGAACTGTAATAAATATACTTATTACTTTTATTATTATCAATATAAAATGCACTATTTGCCATATTTTACTATTATTATCGCTAGAACTATAATAATTTTACTTATTACTCCCGATATTATCAATATAACATGCATTATTACCCATATAATGCAGTTATTATCGCTAGAACTGTAATAATTATACTTATTGCTTATATTATTATCAATATAACATGCATTATTACCCATATAATGCAGTTATTATCGCTAGAACTGTAATAATTGTACTCATTACTTATATTATTAGCAATATAACGTGCATTATTACCCATATTATGCAGTTATTATCGCTAGAACTGTAATAATTATACTTATTACTTATATCATTATCAATATAACATACATTATTACCCATATAATGGAGGTATTATCGCTAGAACTGTAATAATTATACTTATTACATATACTATTAGCAATATAACGTGCATTATTACCCATATAAAGAAGTTATTATCGCCAGAACTGTAATAATTATACTTATTACTTATATTATTCTCAATATAACATGCATTATTACCCATATAATGCAGTTATTATCGCTAGAACTGTAATAATTGTACTCATTACTTATATTATTAGCAATATAACGTGCATTATTACTCATATTATGCAGTTATTATCGCTAGAACTGTAATAATTATACTTATTACTTATATCATTATCAATATAACATACATTATTACCCATATAATGGAGGTATTATCGCTAGAACTGTAATAATTATACTTGTTACTTATACTATTAGCAATATAACGTGCATTATTACCCATATTATGCAGTTATTATCGCTAGAACTATAATAAATATACGTATTACTTTTATTATCATCAGTATAACATGCATTATTACCCATATTATGCAGTTATTATCGGTAGGACTGTAATAAATATACTTATTACTTTTATTATTATCAATATAACATGTACTATTTGCCATATTTTACTATTATCATCGCAAGAACTATAATAGTTATACTTATTACTCCCGATATTATCAATATAACATGCATTATTACCCATATAATGCAGTTATTATCGCTAGAACTGTAATAATTATACTTATTACTTATGTTATTATCAATATAACATGCATTATTACCCATATAATGCAGTTATTATGGCTAGAACTGTAATAATTATACTTATTACTTATGTTATTATCAATATAACATGCATTATTACCCATATAATGCAGTTATTATGGCTAGAACTGTAATAATTGTACTCATTACTTATATTATTAGCAATATAACGTGCATTATTACCCATATAATGGAGGTATTATCGCTAGAACTGTAATAATTATACTTATTACTTATATTATTATCAATATAACATGCATTATTACCCATATAATGGAGGTATTATTGCTAGAACTGTAATAATTATACTTATTACTTATACTATTAGCAATATAACGTGCATTGTTACCCATATAATGCAGTTATTATCGCCAGAACTGTAATAATTATACTTATTACTTGTATTATTCTCAATATAACATGCATTATTACCCATATTATGCAGTTATTATCGCTAGAACTGTAATAATTATACTTATTACTTATACTATTAGCAATATAACGTGCATTATTACCCATATAATGCAGTTATTATCGCCAGAACTGTAATAATTATACTTATTACTTATATTATTCTCAATATAACATGCATTATTACCCATATAATGGAGGTATTATTGCTAGAACTGTAATAATTATACTTATTACTTATATTATTATCAATATAACATGCATTATTACCCATATTATGCAGTTATTATCGCTAGAACTGTAATAATTATACTTATTACTTATGTTATTATCAATATAACATGCATTATTACCCATATAATGCAGTTATTATGGCTAGAACTGTAATAATTGTACTCATTACTTATATTATTATCAATATAACATGCATTATTACTCATATAATGCAGTTATTATCGCTAGAACTGTAATAATTCTACTTATTACTTATATTATTGTCAATATAACATGCAATATTACCCATATTATGCAGTTATTATCGATAGAACTGTAATAAATATACTTATTTCTTTTATTATTCTCCTTATAACATGCACTATTTGCCATATTTTACTATTATTATCGCTAGAACTATAATAATTATACTTATTACTCCCGATATTATCAATATAACATGCATTATTACCCATATAATGCAGTTATTATCGCTAGAACTGTAATAATTATACTTATTACTTATGTTATTATCAATATAACATGCATTATTACCCATATAATGCAGTTATTATGGCTAGAACTGTAATAATTGTACTCATTACTTATATTATTAGCAATATAACGTGCATTATTACCCATATAATGGAGGTATTATCGCTAGAACTGTAATAATTATACTTATTACTTATATTATTATCAATATAACATGCATTATTACCCATATAATGGAGGTATTATTGCTAGAACTGTAATAATTATACTTATTACTTATACTATTAGCAATATAACGTGCATTGTTACCCATATAATGCAGTTATTATCGCCAGAACTGTAATAATTATACTTATTACTTATATTATTCTCAATATAACATGCATTATTACCCATATTATGCAGTTATTATGGCTAGAACTGTAATAATTGTACTCATTACTTACATTATTAGCAATATAAAGTGCATTATTACCCATATTATGCAGTTATTATCGCTAGAACTGTAATAATTATACTTATTACTTATATCATTATCAATATAACATGCATTATTACCCATATAAAGGAGGTATTATCGCTAGAACTGTAATAATTATACTTATTACTTATATTGTTATCAATATAACATGCATTATTACCCATATAATGCAGTTATTATCGCTAAAACTGTAATAATTATACTTATTACTTATATTGTTAGCAATATAACGTGCATTATTATCCATATAATGCAGTTATTATCGCTAGAACGGTAATAATTATACTTATTACTTATATTATTATCAATATAACATGCATTATTACCCATATTATGCAGTTATTATCGCTAGAACTATAATAAATACACGTATTACTTTTATTATCATCAATATAACATAATTATTACCCATATTATGCAGTTATTATCGATAGAACTGTAATAAATATAATTATTACTTTTATTATTATCAATATAACATGCACTATTTGCCATATTTTACTATTATTATCGCTAGAACTATAATAATTATACTTATTACGTATATTGTTAGCAATATAACGTGAATTATTACCCATATAATGCAGTTATTATCGCTAGAACTGTAATAATTCTACTTATTACTTATATTATTCTCAATATAACATGCATTATTACCCATATTATGCATTTATTATCGCTAGAACTAAAATAAATATACGTATTACTTTTATTATCATCAATATAACATAATTATTACCCATATCATGCAGTTATTATCGATAGAACTGTAATAAATATACTTATTACTTTTATTATTATCAATATAACATGCACTATTTGCCATATTTTACTATTAATATCGCTAGAGCTATAATAATTATACTTATTACTCCCGATATTATCAATATAACATGCATTATTACCCATATAATGCAGTTATTATCGCTAGAACTGTAATAATTATACTTATTACTTATATTATTCTCAATATAACATGCATTATTACCCATGTAATGCAGTTATTATCGCTAGAACTGTAATAATTGTACTCATTACTTATATCATTAGCAATATAACGTGCATTATTACCCATATTATGCAGTTATTATCGCTAGAACTGTAATAATTATACTTATTACTTATATCATTATCAATATAACATGCATTATTACCCATATAAAGGAGGTATTATCGCTAGAACTGTAATAATTATAATTATTACTTATATTATTATCAATATAACATGCATTATTACCCATATAATGGAGGTATTATTGCTAGAACTGTAATAATTATACTTATTACTTATACTATTAGCAATATAACGTGCATTGCTACCCATATAATGCAGTTATTATCGCTAGAACTGTAATAATTATACTTATTACGTATATTGTTAGCAATATAACGTGCATTATTACCCATATAATGCAGTTATTATCGCTAGAACTGTAATAATTCTACTTACTACTTATATTATTCTCAATATAACATGCATTATTACCCATATAATAGAGTTATTATCGCTAGAACTGTTATAAATATACGTATTACTTTTATTACCATCAATATAACATAATTGTTACCCATATTATGCAGTTATTATCGATAGAACTGTAATAAATATACTTATTACTTTTATTATTATCAATATAAAATGCACTATTTGCCATATTTTACTATTATTATCGCTAGAACTATAATAATTTTACTTATTACTCCCGATATTATCAATATAACATGCATTATTACCCATATAATGCAGTTATTATCGCTAGAACTGTAATAATTATACTTATTGCTTATATTATTATCAATATAACATGCATTATTACCCATATAATGCAGTTATTATCGCTAGAACTGTAATAATTGTACTCATTACTTATATTATTAGCAATATAACGTGCATTATTACCCATATTATGCAGTTATTATCGCTAGAACTGTAATAATTATACTTATTACTTATATCATTATCAATATAACATACATTATTACCCATATAATGGAGGTATTATCGCTAGAACTGTAATAATTATACTTATTGCATATACTATTGGCAATATAACGTGCATTATTACCCATATAAAGAAGTTATTATTGCCAGAACTGTAATAATTATACTTATTACTTATATTATTCTCAATATAACATGCATTATTACCCATATAATGCAGTTATTATCGCTAGAACTGTAATAATTGTACTCATTACTTATATTATTAGCAATATAACGTGCATTATTACCCATATTATGCAGTTATTATCGCTAGAACTGTAATAATTATACTTATTACATATACTATTAGCAATATAACGTGCATTATTACCCATATAATGGAGGTATTATCGCTAGAACTGTAATAATTATACTTATTACTTATATTATTATCAATATAACATGCATTATTACCCATATAATGGAGGTATTATTGCTAGAACTGTAATAATTATACTTATTACTTATACTATTAGCAATATAACGTGCATTGTTACCCATATAATGCAGTTATTATCGCTAGAACTATAATAAATATACGTATTACTTTTATTATCATCAGTATAACATGCATTATTACCCATATTATGCAGTTATTATCGGTAGGACTGTAATAAATATACTTATTACTTTTATTATTATCAATATAACATGTACTATTTGCCATATTTTACTATTATCATCGCTAGAACTATAATAGTTATACTTATTACTCCCGATATTATCAATATAACATGCATTATTACCCATATAATGCAGTTATTATCGCTAGAACTGTAATAATTATACTTATTACTTATGTTATTATCAATATAACATGCATTATTACCCATATAATGCAGTTATTATGGCTAGAACTGTAACAATTATACTTATTACTTATGTTATTATCAATATAACATGCATTATTACCCATATAATGCAGTTATTATGGCTAGAACTGTAATAATTGTACTCATTACTTATATTATTAGCAATATAACGTGCATTATTACCCATATAATGGAGGTATTATCACTAGAACTGTAATAATTATACTTATTACTTATATTATTATCAATATAACATGCATTATTACCCATATAATGGAGGTATTATTGCTAGAACTGTAATAATTATACTTATTACTTATACTATTAGCAATATAACGTGCATTGTTACCCATATAATGCAGTTATTATCGCCAGAACTGTAATAATTATACTTATTACTTATATTATTCTCAATATAACATGCATTATTACCCATATTATGCAGTTATTATCGCTAGAACTGTAATAATTATACTTATTACTTATACTATTAGCAATATAACGTGCATTATTACCCATATAATGCAGTTATTTACGCAAGAACTGTAATAATTATACTTATTACTTATATTATTCTCAATATAACATGCATTATTACCCATATAATGGAGGTATTATTGCTAGAACTGTAATAGTTATACTTATTACTTATATTATTATCAATATAACATGCATTATTACCCATATTATGCAGTTATTATCGCTAGAACTGTAATAATTATACTTATTACTTATGTTATTATCAATATAACATGCATTATTACCCATATAATGCAGTTATTATGGCTAGAACTGTAATAATTATACTTATTACTTATGTTATTATCAATATAACATGCATTATTACCCATATAATGCAGTTATTATGGCTAGAACTGTAATAATTGTACTCATTACTTATATTATTAGCAATATAACGTGCATTATTACCCATATAATGGAGGAATTATCGCTAGAACTGTAATAATTATACTTATTACTTATATTATTATCAATATAACATGCATTATTACCCATATAATGGAGGTATTATTGCTAGAACTGTAATAATTATACTTATTACTTATACTATTAGCAATATAACGTGCATTGTTACCCATATAATGCAGTTATTATCGCCAGAACTGTAATAATTATATTTATTACTTATATTATTCTCAATATAACATGCATTATTACCCATATTATGCAGTTATTATCGCTAGAACTGTAATAATTATACTTATTACTTATACTATTAGCAATATAACGTGCATTATTACCCATATAATGCATTTATTATCGCTAGAACTGTAATAATTCTACTTATTACTTATATTATTCTCAATATAACATGCATTATTACCCATATAATAAAGGTATTATCGCTAGAACTGTAATAAATATACGTATTACTTTTATTATCATCAATATAACATAATTATTACCCATATTATGCAGTTATTATCGATAGAACTGAAATAAATATACTTATTACTTTTATTATTATCAATATAAAATGCACTATTTGCCATATTTTACTATTATTATCGCTAGAACTATAATAATTATACTTATTACTCCCGATGTTATCAATATAACATGCATTATTACCCACATAATGCAGTTATTATCGCTAGAACTGTAATAATTATACTTATTGCTTATATTATTATCAATATAACATGCATTATTACCCATATAATGCAGTTATTATCGCTAGAACTGTAATAATTATACTTATTACTTATACTATTAGCAATATAACGTGCATTATTACCCATATAATGCAGTTATTATCGCCAGAACTGTAATAATTATACTTATTACTTATATTATTCTCAATATAACATGCATTATTACCCATATAATGGAGGTATTATTGCTAGAACTGTAATAATTATACTTATTACTTATGTTATTATCAATATAACATGCATTATTACCCATATAATGCAGTTATTATGGCTAGAACTGTAATAATTATACTTATTACTTATGTTATTAGCAATATAACGTGCATTATTACCCATATAATGCAGTTATTATGGCTAGAACTGTAATAATTGTACTCATTACTTATATTATTAGCAATATAACGTGCATTATTACCCATATAATGGAGGTATTATTGCTAGAACTGTAATAATTATACTTATTACTTATACTATTAGCAATATAACGTGCACTGTTACCCATATAATGCAGTTATTATCGCCAGAACTGTAATAATTATACTTATTACTTATATTATTCTCAATATAACATGCATTATTACCCATATTATGCAGTTATTATGGCTAGAACTGTAATAATTATACTTATTACTTATACTATTAGCAATATAACGTGCATTATTACCCATATAATGCAGTTATTATCGCCAGAACTGTAATAATTATACTTATTACTTATATTATTCTCAATATAACATGCACTATTTGCCATATTTTACTATTATTATCGCTAGAACTATAATAATTATACTTATTACTCCCGATATTATCAATATAACATGCATTATTACCCATATAAAGGAGGTATTATCGCTAGAACTGTAATAATTATACTTACTACTTATATTATTATCAATATGACATGCATTATTACCCATATAATGGAGGTATTATTGCTAGAACTGTAATAATTATACTTATTACTTATACTATTAGCAATATAATGTGCATTGTTACCCATATAATGCAGTTATTATCGCTAGAACTGTAATAATTATACTTATTACGTATATTGTTAGCAATATAACATGCATTATTACCCATATAATGCAGTTATTATCGCTAGAACTGTAATAATTCTACTTATTACTTATATTATTCTCAATATAACATGCATTATTACCCATATAATAGAGGTATTATCGCTAGAACTGTAATAAATATACGTATTACTTTTATTATCATCAATATAACATAATTATTACCCATATTATGCAGTTATTATCGATAGAACTGTAATAAATATACTTATTACTTTTATTATTATCAATATAAAATGCACTATTTGCCATATTTTACTATTATTATCGCTAGAACTATAATAATTATACTTATTACTCCCGATATTATCAATATAACATGCATTATTACCCACATAATGCAGTTATTATCGCTAGAACTGTAATAATTATACTTATTGCTTATATTATTATCAATATAACATGCATTATTACCCATATAATGCAGTTATTATGGCTAGAACTGTAATAATTGTACTCATTACTTATATTAGTAGCAATATAACGTGCATTATTACCCATATAATGGAGGAATTATCGCTAGAACTGTAATAATTATACTTATTACTTATATTATTATCAATATAACATGCATTATTACCCATATAATGGAGGTATTATTGCTAGAACTGTAATAATTATACTTATTACTTATACTATTAGCAATATAACGTGCATTGTTACCCATATAATGCAGTTATTATCGCCAGAACTGTAATAATTATACTTATTACTTATATTATTCTCAATATAACATGCATTATTACCCATATTATGCAGTTATTATCGCTAGAACTGTAATAATTATACTTATTACTTATACTATTAGCAATATAACGTGCATTATTACCCATATTATGCAGTTATTATCGATGGAACTGTAATAAATATACTTATTACTTTTATTATTATCAATATAAAATGCACTATTTGCCATATTTTACTATTATTATCGCTAGAACTATAATAATTATACTTATTACTCCCGATATTATCAATATAACATGCATTATTACCCATATAAAGGAGGTATTATCGCTAGAACTGTAATAATTATACTTATTACTTATGTTATTATCAATATAACATGCATTATTACCCATATAATGCAGTTATTATGGCTAGAACTGTAATAATTGTACTCATTACTTATATTATTAGCAATATAAAGTGCATTATTACCCATATTATGCAGTTATTATCGCTAGAACTGTAATAATTATACTTATTACTTATATTATTCTCAATATAACATGCATTATTACCCATATAATAGAGGTATTATCGCTAGAACTGTAATAAATATACGTATTACTTTTATTATCATCAATATAACATAATTATTACCCATATTATGCAGTTATTATCGATAGAACTGTAATAAATATACTTATTACTTTTATTATTATCAATATAAAATGCACTATTTGCCATATTTTACTATTATTATCGCTAGAACTATAATAATTATACTTATTACTCCCGATATTATCAATATAACATGCATTATTACCCATATAAAGGAGGTATTATCGCTAGAACTGTAATAATTATACTTACTACTTATATTATTATCAATATAACATGCATTATTACCCATATAATTGAGGTATTATTGCTAGAACTGTAATAATTATACTTATTACTTATACTATTAGCAATATAACGTGCATTGTTACCCATATAATGCAGTTATTATCGCTAGAACTGTAATAATTATACTTATTACGTATATTGTTAGCAATATAACGTGCATTATTACCCATATAATGCAGTTATTATCGCTAGAACTGTAATAATTCTACTTATTACTTATATTATTCTCAATATAACATGCATTATTACCCATATAATAGAGGTATTATCGCTAGAACTGTAATAAATATACGTATTACTTTTATTATCATCAATATAACATAATTATTACCCATATTATGCAGTTATTATCGATAGAACTGTAATAAATATACTTATTACTTTTATTATTATCAATATAAAATGCACTATTTGCCATATTTTACTATTATTATCGCTAGAACTATAATAATTATACTTATTACTCCCGATATTATCAATATAACATGCATTATTACCCACATAATGCAGTTATTATCGCTAGAACTGTAATAATTATACTTATTGCTTATATTATTATCAATATAACATGCATTATTACCCATATAATGCAGTTATTATCGCTAGAACTGTAATAATTGTACTCATTACTTATATTATTAGCAATATAACGTGCATTATTACCCATATTATGCAGTTATTATCGTTAGAACTGTAATAATTATACTTATTACTTATATCATTATCAATATAACATGCATTATTACCCATATAATGGAGGTATTATCGATAGAACTGTAATAATTATACTTTTTACTTATACTATTAGCAATATAACGTGCATTATTACCCATATAATGCAGTTATTATCGCCAGAACTGTAATAATTATACTTATCACTTATATTATTCTCAATATAACATGCATTATTACCCATATTATGCAGTTATTATCGCTAGCACTATAATAAATACACGTATCACTTTCATTATCATCAATATAACATGCATTATTACCCATATAATGGAGGTATTATTGCTAGAACTGTAATAATTATACATATTACTTATACTATTAGCAATATAACGTGCATTGTTACCCATATAATGCAGTTATTATCGCTAGAACTGTAATAATTATACTTATTACGTATATTGTTAGCAATATAACGTGCATTATTACTCATATAATGCAGTTATTATCGCTAGAACTGTAATAATTCTACTTATTACTTATATTATTATCAATATAACATGCATTATTACCCATATTATGCAGTTATTATCGATAGAACTGTAATAAATATACTTATTTCTTTTATTATTTCCCTTATAACATGCACTATTTGCCATATTTTACTATTATTATCGCTAGAACTATAATAATTATACTTATTACTCCCGATATTATCAATATAACATGCATTATTACCCATATAATGCAGTTATTATCGCTAGAACTGTAATAATTATACTTATTACTTATACTATTAGCAATATAACGTGCATTATTACCCATATAATGCAGTTATTATCGCCAGAACTGTAATAATTATACTTATTACTTATATTATTCTCAATATAACATGCATTATTACCCATATAATGGAGGTATTATTGCTAGAACTGTAATAATTATACTTATTACTTATACTATTAGCAATATAACGTGCATTGTTACCCATATAATGCAGTTATTATCGCCAGAACTGTAATAATTATACTTATTACTTATATTATTCTCAATATAACATGCATTATTACCCATATTATGCAGTTATTATCGCTAGAACTGTAATAATTATACTTATTACTTATACTATTAGCAATATAACGTGCATTATTACCCATATTATGCAGTTATTATCGATAGAACAGTAATAAATATACTTATTACTTTTATTATTATCAATATAAAATGCACTATTTGCCATATTTTACTATTATTATCGCTAGAACTATAATAATTATACTTATTACTCCCGATATTATCAATATAACATGCATTATTACCCATATAAAGGAGGTATTATCGCTAGAACTGTAATAATTATACTTACTACTTATATTATTATCAATATGACATGCATTATTACCCATATAATGGAGGTATTATTGCTAGAACTGTAATAATTATACTTATTACTTATACTATTAGCAATATAACGTGCATTGTTACCCATATAATGCAGTTATTATCGCTAGAACTGTAATAATTATACTTATTACGTATATTGTTAGCAATATAACGTGCATTATTACCCATATAATGCAGTTATTATCGCTAGAACTGTAATAATTCTACTTATTACTTATATTATTCTCAATATAACATGCATTATTACCCATATAATAGAGGTATTATCGCTAGAACTGTAATAAATATACGTATTACTTTTATTATCATCAATATAACATAATTATTACCCATATTATGCAGTTATTATCGATAGAACTGTAATAAATATACTTATTACTTTTATTATTATCAATATAAAATGCACTATTTGCCATATTTTACTATTATTATCGCTAGAACTATAATAATTATACTTATTACTCCCGATATTATCAATATAACATGCATTATTACCCATATAAAGGAGGTATTATCGCTAGAACTGTAATAATTATACTTACTACTTATATTATTATCAATATGACATGCATTATTACCCATATAATGGAGGTATTATTGCTAGAACTGTAATAATTATACTTATTACTTATACTATTAGCAATATAACGTGCATTGTTACCCATATAATGCAGTTATTATGGCTAGAACTGTAATAATTATACTTATTACTTATGTTATTATCAATATAAGATGCATTATTACCCATATAATGCAGTTATTATGGCTAGAACTGTAATAATTGTACTCATTACTTATATTATTAGCAATATAACGTGCATTATTACCCATATAATGGAGGTATTATCGCTAGAACTGTAATAATTATACTTATTACTTATATTATTATCAATATAACATGCTTTATTACCCATATAATGGAGGTATTATTGCTAGAACTGTAATAATTATACTTATTACTTATACTATTAGCAATATAACGTGCATTGTTACCCATATAATGCAGTTATTATCGCCAGAACTGTAATAATTATACTTATTACTTATATTATTATCAATATAACATGCATTATTACCCATATAATGGAGGTATTATTGCTAGAACTGTAATAATTATACTTATTACTTATACTATTAGCAATATAACGTGCACTGTTACCCATATAATGCAGTTATTATCGCCAGAACTGTAATAATTATACTTATTACTTATATTATTCTCAATATAACATGCATTATTACCCATATTATGCAGTTATTATGGCTAGAACTGTAATAATTATACTTATTACTTATACTATTAGCAATATAACGTGCATTATTACCCATATAATGCAGTTATTATCGCCAGAACTGTAATAATTATACTTATTACTTATATTATTCTCAATATAACATGCACTATTTGCCATATTTTACTATTATTATCGCTAGAACTATAATAATTATACTTATTACTCCCGATATTATCAATATAACATGCATTATTACCCATATAAAGGAGGTATTATCGCTAGAACTGTAATAATTATACTTACTACTTATATTATTATCAATATGACATGCATTATTACCCATATAATGGAGGTATTATTGCTAGAACTGTAATAATTATACTTATTACTTATACTATTAGCAATATAACGTGCATTGTTACCCATATAATGCAGTTATTATCGCTAGAACTGTAATAATTATACTTACTACGTATATTGTTAGCAATATAACATGCATTATTACCCATATAATGCAGTTATTATCGCTAGAACTGTAATAATTCTACTTATTACTTATATTATTCTCAATATAACATGCATTATTACCCATATAATAGAGGTATTATCGCTAGAACTGTAATAAATATACGTATTACTTTTATTATCATCAATATAACATAATTATTACCCATATTATGCAGTTATTATCGATAGAACTGTAATAAATATACTTATTACTTTTATTATTATCAATATAAAATGCACTATTTGCCATATTTTACTATTATTATCGCTAGAACTATAATAATTATACTTATTACTCCCGATATTATCAATATAACATGCATTATTACCCACATAATGCAGTTATTATCGCTAGAACTGTAATAATTATACTTATTGCTTATATTATTATCAATATAACATGCATTATTACCCATATAATGCAGTTATTATCGCTAGAACTGTAATAATTGTACTCATTACTTATATTATTAGCAATATAACGTGCATTATTACCCATATAATGGAGGTATTATCGCTAGAACTGTAATAATTATACTTATTACTTATATTATTATCAATATAACATGCATTATTACCCATATAATGGAGGTATTATTGCTAGAACTGTAATAATTATACTTATTACTTATACTATTAGCAATATAACGTGCATTGTTACCCATATAATGCAGTTATTATCGCCAGAACTGTAATAATTATACTTATTACTTATATTATTCTCAATATAACATGCATTATTACCCATATTATGCAGTTATTATGGCTAGAACTGTAATAATTATACTTATTACTTATACTATTAGCAATATAACGTGCATTATTACCCATATAATGCAGTTATTATCGCCAGAATTGTAATAATTATACTTATTACTTATATTATTCTCAATATAACATGCACTATTTGCCATATTTTACTATTATTATCGCTAGAACTATAATAATTATACTTATTACTCCCGATATTATCAATATAACATGCATTATTACCCATATAATGCAGTTACTATCGCTAGAACTGTAATAATTATACTTATTACTTATGTTATTATCAATATAACATGCATTATTACCCATATAATGCAGTTATTATGGCTAGAACTGTAATAATTGTACTCATTACTTATATTATTAGCAATATAAAGTGCATTATTACCCATATTATGCAGTTATTATCGCTAGAACTGTAATAATTATACTTATTACTTATATTATTCTCAATATAACATGCATTATTACCCATATAATGGAGGTATTATTGCTAGAACTGTAATAATTATACTTATTACTTATACTATTAGCAATATAACGTGCATTGTTACCCATATAATGCAGTTATTATCGCTAGAACTGTAATAATTATACTTATTACGTATATTGTTAGCAATATAACGTGCATTATTACCCATATAATGCAGTTATTATGGCTAGAACTGTAATAATTATACTTATTACTTATGTTATTATCAATATAACATGCATTATTACCCATATAATGCAGTTATTATGGCTAGAACTGTAATAATTGTACTCATTACTTATATTATTAGCAATATAACGTGCATTATTACCCATATAATGGAGGTATTATCGCTAGAACTGTAATAATTATACTTATTACTTATACTATTAGCAATATAACGTGCATTGTTACCCATATAATGCAGTTATTATGGCTAGAACTGTAATAATTATACTTATTACTTATACTATTAGCAATATAACGTGCATTGTTACCCATATAATGCAGTTATTATGGCTAGAACTGTAATAATTATACTTATTACTTATGTTATTATCAATATAAGATGCATTATTACCCATATAATGCAGTTATTATGGCTAGAACTGTAATAATTGTACTCATTACTTATATTATTAGCAATATAACGTGCATTATTACCCATATAATGGAGGTATTATCGCTAGAACTGTAATAATTATACTTATTACTTATATTATTATCAATATAACATGCTTTATTACCCATATAATGGAGGTATTATTGCTAGAACTGTAATAATTATACTTATTACTTATACTATTAGCAATATAACGTGCATTGTTACCCATATAATGCAGTTATTATCGCCAGAACTGTAATAATTATACTTATTACTTATATTATTATCAATATAACATGCATTATTACCCATATAATGGAGGTATTATTGCTAGAACTGTAATAATTATACTTATTACTTATACTATTAGCAATATAACGTGCACTGTTACCCATATAATGCAGTTATTATCGCCAGAACTGTAATAATTATACTTATTACTTATATTATTCTCAATATAACATGCATTATTACCCATATTATGCAGTTATTATGGCTAGAACTGTAATAATTATACTTATTACTTATACTATTAGCAATATAACGTGCATTATTACCCATATAATGCAGTTATTATCGCCAGAACTGTAATAATTATACTTATTACTTATATTATTCTCAATATAACATGCACTATTTGCCATATTTTACTATTATTATCGCTAGAACTATAATAATTATACTTATTACTCCCGATATTATCAATATAACATGCATTATTACCCATATAAAGGAGGTATTATCGCTAGAACTGTAATAATTATACTTACTACTTATATTATTATCAATATGACATGCATTATTACCCATATAATGGAGGTATTATTGCTAGAACTGTAATAATTATACTTATTACTTATACTATTAGCAATATAACGTGCATTGTTACCCATATAATGCAGTTATTATCGCTAGAACTGTAATAATTATACTTACTACGTATATTGTTAGCAATATAACATGCATTATTACCCATATAATGCAGTTATTATCGCTAGAACTGTAATAATTCTACTTATTACTTATATTATTCTCAATATAACATGCATTATTACCCATATAATAGAGGTATTATCGCTAGAACTGTAATAAATATACGTATTACTTTTATTATCATCAATATAACATAATTATTACCCATATTATGCAGTTATTATCGATAGAACTGTAATAAATATACTTATTACTTTTATTATTATCAATATAAAATGCACTATTTGCCATATTTTACTATTATTATCGCTAGAACTATAATAATTATACTTATTACTCCCGATATTATCAATATAACATGCATTATTACCCACATAATGCAGTTATTATCGCTAGAACTGTAATAATTATACTTATTGCTTATATTATTATCAATATAACATGCATTATTACCCATATAATGCAGTTATTATCGCTAGAACTGTAATAATTGTACTCATTACTTATATTATTAGCAATATAACGTGCATTATTACCCATATAATGGAGGTATTATCGCTAGAACTGTAATAATTATACTTATTACTTATATTATTATCAATATAACATGCATTATTACCCATATAATGGAGGTATTATTGCTAGAACTGTAATAATTATACTTATTACTTATACTATTAGCAATATAACGTGCATTGTTACCCATATAATGCAGTTATTATCGCCAGAACTGTAATAATTATACTTATTACTTATATTATTCTCAATATAACATGCATTATTACCCATATTATGCAGTTATTATGGCTAGAACTGTAATAATTATACTTATTACTTATACTATTAGCAATATAACGTGCATTATTACCCATATAATGCAGTTATTATCGCCAGAACTGTAATAATTATACTTATTACTTATATTATTCTCAATATAACATGCACTATTTGCCATATTTTACTATTATTATCGCTAGAACTATAATAATTATACTTATTACTCCCGATATTATCAATATAACATGCATTATTACCCATATAATGCAGTTACTATCGCTAGAACTGTAATAATTATACTTATTACTTATGTTATTATCAATATAACATGCATTATTACCCATATAATGCAGTTATTATGGCTAGAACTGTAATAATTGTACTCATTACTTATATTATTAGCAATATAAAGTGCATTATTACCCATATTATGCAGTTATTATCGCTAGAACTGTAATAATTATACTTATTACTTATATTATTCTCAATATAACATGCATTATTACCCATATAATGGAGGTATTATTGCTAGAACTGTAATAATTATACTTATTACTTATACTATTAGCAATATAACGTGCATTGTTACCCATATAATGCAGTTATTATCGCTAGAACTGTAATAATTATACTTATTACGTATATTGTTAGCAATATAACGTGCATTATTACCCATATAATGCAGTTATTATGGCTAGAACTGTAATAATTATACTTATTACTTATGTTATTATCAATATAACATGCATTATTACCCATATAATGCAGTTATTATGGCTAGAACTGTAATAATTGTACTCATTACTTATATTATTAGCAATATAACGTGCATTATTACCCATATAATGGAGGTATTATCGCTAGAACTGTAATAATTATACTTATTACTTATATTATTATCAATATAACATGCATTATTACCCATATAATGGAGGTATTATTGCTAGAACTGTAATAATTATACTTATTACTTATACTATTAGCAATATAACGTGCATTGTTACCCATATAATGCAGTTATTATCGCCAGAACTGTAATAATTATACTTATTACTTATATTATTCTCAATATAACATGCATTATTACCCATATTATGCAGTTATTATGGCTAGAACTGTAATAATTATACTTATTACTTATACTATTAGCAATATAACGTGCATTATTACCCATATAATGCAGTTATTATCGCCAAAACTGTAATAATTATACTTATTACTTATATTATTCTCAATATAACATGCACTATTTGCCATATTTTACTATTATTATCGCTAGAACTATAATAATTATACTTATTACTCCCGATATTATCAATATAACATGCATTATTACCCATATAATGCAGTTACTATCGCTAGAACTGTAATAATTATACTTATTACTTATGTTATTATCAATATAACATGCATTATTACCCATATAATGCAGTTATTATGGCTAGAACTGTAATAATTGTACTCATTACTTATATTATTAGCAATATAAAGTGCATTATTACCCATATTATGCAGTTATTATCGCTAGAACTGTAATAATTATACTTATTACTTATATTATTCTCAATATAACATGCATTATTACCCATATAATAGAGGTATTATCGCTAGAACTGTAATAAATATACGTATTACTTTTATTATCATCAATATAACATAATTATTACCCATATTATGCAGTTATTATCGATAGAACTGTAATAAATATACTTATTACTTTTATTATTATCAATATAAAATGCACTATTTGCCATATTTTACTATTATTATCGCTAGAATTATAATAATTATACTTATTACTCCCGATGTTATCAATATAACATGCATTATTACCCACATAATGCAGTTATTATCGCTAGAACTGTAATAATTATACTTATTGCTTATATTATTATCAATATAACATGCATTATTACCCATATAATGCAGTTATTATCGCTAGAACTGTAATAATTATACTTATTACTTATACTATTAGCAATATAACGTGCATTATTACCCATATAATGCAGTTATTATCGCCAGAACTGTAATAATTATACTTATTACTTATATTATTCTCAATATAACATGCATTATTACCCATATAATGGAGGTATTATTGCTAGAACTGTAATAATTATACTTATTACTTATATTATTATCAATATAACATGCATTATTACCCATATTATGCAGTTATTATCGCTAGAACTGTAATAATTATACTTATTACTTATGTTATTATCAATATAACATGCATTATTACCCATATAATGCAGTTATTATGGCTAGAACTGTAATAATTATACTTATTACTTATGTTATTAGCAATATAACGTGCATTATTACCCATATAATGCAGTTATTATGGCTAGAACTGTAATAATTGTACTCATTACTTATATTATTAGCAATATAACGTGCATTATTACCCATATAATGGAGGTATTATCGCTAGAACTGTAATAATTATACTTATTACTTATATTATTATCAATATAACATGCATTATTATCCATATAATGGAGGTATTATTGCTAGAACTGTAATAATTATACTTATTACTTATACTATTAGCAATATAACGTGCATTGTTACCCATATAATGCAGTTATTATCGCCAGAACTGTAATAATTATACTTATTACTTATATTATTCTCAATATAACATGCATTATTACCCATATTATGCAGTTATTATCGCTAGAACTGTAATAATTATACTTATTACTTATACTATTAGCAATATAACGTGCATTATTACCCATATTATGCAGTTATTATCGATGGAACTGTAATAAATATACTTATTACTTTTATTATTATCAATATAAAATGCACTATTTGCCATATTTTACTATTATTATCGCTAGAACTATAATAATTATACTTATTACTCCCGATGTTATCAATATAACATGCATTATTACCCATATAATGCAGTTATTATGGCTAGAACTGTAATAATTGTACTCATTACTTATATTATTAGCAATATAAACTGCATTATTACCCATATTATGCAGTTATTATCGGTAGAACTGTAATAATTATACTTATTACTTATATTATTCTCAATATAACATGCATTATTACCCATATAATAGAGGTATTATCGCTAGAACTGTAATAAATATACGTATTACTTTTATTATCATCAATATAACATAATTATTACCCATATTATGCAGTTATTATCGATAGAACTGTAATAAATATACTTATTACTTTTATTATTATCAATATAAAATGCACTATTTGCCATATTTTACTATTATTATCGCTAGAACTATAATAATTATACTTATTACTCCCGATATTATCAATATAACATGCATTATTACCCACATAATGCAGTTATTATCGCTAGAACTGTAATAATTATACTTATTGCTTATATTATTATCAATATAACATGCATTATTACCCATATAATGCAGTTATTATCGCTAGAACTGTAATAATTGTACTCATTACTTATATTATTAGCAATATAACGTGCATTATTACCCATATTATGCAGTTATTATCGTTAGAACTGTAATAATTATACTTATTACTTATATCATTATCAATATAACATGCATTATTACCCATATAATGGAGGTATTATCGATAGAACTGTAATAATTATACTTTTTACTTATACTATTAGCAATATAACGTGCATTATTACCCATATAATGCAGTTATTATCGCCAGAACTGTAATAATTATACTTATCACTTATATTATTCTCAATATAACATGCATTATTACCCATATTATGCAGTTATTATCGCTAGCACTATAATAAATACACGTATCACTTTCATTATCATCAATATAACATGCATTATTACCCATATAATGGAGGTATTATTGCTAGAACTGTAATAATTATACATATTACTTATACTATTAGCAATATAACATGCATTGTTACCCATATAATGCAGTTATTATCGCTAGAACTGTAATAATTATACTTATTACGTATATTGTTAGCAATATAACGTGCATTATTACTCATATAATGCAGTTATTATCGCTAGAACTGTAATAATTCTACTTATTACTTATATTATTGTCAATATAACATGCATTATTACCCATATTATGCAGTTATTATCGATAGAACTGTAATAAATATACTTATTTCTTTTATTATTCCCCTTATAACATGCACTATTTGCCATATTTTACTATTATTATCGCTAGAACTATAATAATTATACTTATTACTCCCGATATTATCAATATAACATGCATTATTACCCATATAATGCAGTTATTATCGCTAGAACTGTAATAATTATACTTATTACTTATACTATTAGCAATATAACGTGCATTATTACCCATATAATGCAGTTATTATCGCCAGAACTGTAATACTTATACTTATTACTTATATTATTCTCAATATAACATGCATTATTACCCATATAATGGAGGTATTATTGCTAGAACTGTAATAATTATACTTATTACTTATACTATTAGCAATATAACGTGCATTGTTACCCATATAATGCAGTTATTATCGCCGGAACTGTAATAATTATACTTATTACTTATATTATTCTCAATATAACATGCATTATTACCCATATTATGCAGTTATTATCGCTAGAACTGTAATAATTATACTTATTACTTATACTATTAGCAATATAACGTGCATTATTACCCATATTATGCAGTTATTATCGATAGAACTGTAATAAATATACTTATTACTTTTATTATTATCAATATAAAATGCACTATTTGCCATATTTTACTATTATTATCGCTAAAACTATAATAATTATACTTATTACTCCCGATATTATCAATATAACATGCATTATTACCCATATAAAGGAGGTATTATCGCTAGAACTGTAATAATTATACTTACTACTTATATTATTATCAATATGACATGCATTATTACCCATATAATGCAGTTATTATCGCTAGAACTGTAATAATTGTACTCATTACTTATATTATTAGCAATATAACGTGCATTATTACCCATATAATGCAGTTATTATGGCTAGAACTGTAATAATTATACTTATTACTTATGTTATTAGCAATATAACGTGCATTATTACCCATATAATGCAGTTATTATGGCTAGAACTGTAATAATTATACTTATTACTTATATTATTATCAATATAACATGCTTTATTACCCATATAATGGAGGTATTATTGCTAGAACTGTAATAATTATACTTATTACTTATACTATTAGCAATATAACGTGCATTGTTACCCATATAATGCAGTTATTATCGCCAGAACTGTAATAATTATACTTATTACTTATATTATTCTCAATATAACATGCATTATTACCCATATTATGCAGTTATTATGGCTAGAACTGTAATAATTATACTTATTACTTATACTATTAGCAATATAACGTGCATTATTACCCATATAATGCAGTTATTATCGCCAGAACTGTAATAATTATACTTATTACTTATATTATTATCAATATAACATGCATTATTACCCATATAATGGAGGTATTATTGCTAGAACTGTAATAATTATACTTATTACTTATACTATTAGCAATATAACGTGCATTGTTACCCATATAATGCAGTTATTATCGCCAGAACTGTAATAATTATACTTATTACTTATATTATTCTCAATATAACATGCATTATTACCCATATAATAGAGGTATTATCGCTAGAACTGTAATAAATATACGTATTACTTTTATTATCATCAATATAACATAATTATTACCCATATTATGCAGTTATTATCGATAGAACTGTAATAAATATACTTATTACTTTTATTATTATCAATATAAAATGCACTATTTGCCATATTTTACTATTATTATCGCTAGAACTATAATAATTATACTTATTACTCCCGATATTATCAATATAACATGCATTATTACCCACATAATGCAGTTATTATCGCTAGAACTGTAATAATTATACTTATTGCTTATATTATTATCAATATAACATGCATTATTACCCATATAATGCAGTTATTATCGCTAGAACTGTAATAATTGTACTCATTACTTATATTATTGGCAATATAACGTGCATTATTACCCATATAATGCAGTTATTATGGCTAGAACTGTAATAATTATACTTATTACTTATGTTATTATCAATATAACATGCATTATTACCCATATAATGCAGTTATTATGGCTAGAACTGTAATAATTGTACTCATTACTTATATTATTAGCAATATAACGTGCATTATTACCCATATAATGGAGGTATTATCGCTAGAACTGTAATAATTATACTTATTACTTATATTATTATCAATATAACATGCATTATTACCCATATAATGGAGGTATTATTGCTAGAACTGTAATAATTATACTTATTACTTATACTATTAGCAATATAACGTGCATTGTTACCCATATAATGCAGTTATTATCGCCAGAACTGTAATAATTATACTTATTACTTATATTATTCTCAATATAACATGCATTATTACCCATATTATGCAGTTATTATGGCTAGAACTGTAATAATTATACTTATTACTTATACTGTTAGCAATATAACGTGCATTATTACCCATATAATGCAGTTATTATCGCCAGAACTGTAATAATTATACTTATTACTTATATTATTCTCAATATAACATGCACTATTTGCCATATTTTACTATTATTATCGCTAGAACTATAATAATTATACTTATTACTCCCGATATTATCAATATAACATGCATTATTACCCATATAATGCAGTTACTATCGCTAGAACTGTAATAATTATACTTATTACTTACGTTATTATCAATATAACATGAATTATTACCCATATAATGCAGTTATTATGGCTAGAACTGTAATAATTGTACTCATTACTTATATTATTAGCAATATAACGTGCATTATTACCCATATAATGGAGGTATTATCGCTAGAACTGTAATAATTATACTTATTACTTATATTATTATCAATATAACATGCATTATTACCCATATAATGGAGGTATTATTGCTAGAACTGTAATAATTATACTTATTACTTATACTATTAGCAATATAACGTGCATTGTTACCCATATAATGCAGTTATTATCGCCAGAACTGTAATAATTATACTTATTACTTATATTATTCTCAATATAACATGCATTATTACCCATATTATGCAGTTATTATGGCTAGAACTGTAATAATTATACTTATTACTTATACTATTAGCAATATAACGTGCATTATTACCCATATAATGCAGTTATTATCGCCAAAACTGTAATAATTATACTTATTACTTATATTATTCTCAATATAACATGCACTATTTGCCATATTTTACTATTATTATCGCTAGAACTATAATAATTATACTTATTACTCCCGATATTATCAATATAACATGCATTATTACCCATATAATGCAGTTACTATCGCTAGAACTGTAATAATTATACTTATTACTTATGTTATTATCAATATAACATGCATTATTACCCATATAATGCAGTTATTATGGCTAGAACTGTAATAATTGTACTCATTACTTATATTATTAGCAATATAAAGTGCATTATTACCCATATTATGCAGTTATTATCGCTAGAACTGTAATAATTATACTTATTACTTATATTATTCTCAATATAACATGCATTATTACCCATATAAAGGAGGTATTATCGCTAGAACTGTAATAATTATACTTATTACTTATATTATTATCAATATAACATGCATTATTAGCCATATAATGGAGGTATTATTGCTAGAACTGTAATAATTATACTTATTACTTATACTATTAGCAATATAACGTGCATTGTTACCCATATAATGCAGTTATTATCGCTAGAACTGTAATAATTATACTTATTACGTATATTGTTAGCAATATAACGTGCATTATTACCCATATAATGCAGTTATTATCGCTAGAACTGTAGTAATTCTACTTATTACTTATATTATTCTCAATATAACGTGCATTATTACCCATATAATGCAGTTATTATGGCTAGAACTGTAATAATTATACTTATTACTTATGTTATAATCAATATAACATGCATTATTACCCATATAATGCAGTTATTATGGCTAGAACTGTAATAATTGTACTCATTACTTATATTATTAGCAATATAACGTGCATTATTACCCATATAATGGAGGTATTATCGCTAGAACTGTAATAATTATACTTATTACTTATATTATTATCAATATAACATGCATTATTACCCATATAATGGAGGTATTATTGCTAGAACTGTAATAATTATACTTATTACTTATACTATTAGCAATATAACGTGCATTGTTACCCATATAATGCAGTTATTATCGCCAGAACTGTAATAATTATACTTATTACTTATATTATTCTCAATATAACATGCATTATTACCCATATTATGCAGTTATTATGGCTAGAACTGTAATAATTATACTTATTACTTATACTATTAGCAATATAACGTGCATTATTACCCATATAAAGAAGTTATTATCGCCAGATCTGTAATAATTATACTTATTACTTATATTATTCTCAATATAACATGCATTATTACCCATATTATGCAGTTATTATGGCTAGAACTGTAATAATTATACTTATTACTTATACTATTAGCAATATAACGTGCATTATTACCCATATAATGCAGTTATTATCGCCAAAACTGTAATAATTATACTTATTACTTATATTATTCTCAATATAACATGCACTATTTGCCATATTTTACTATTATTATCGCTAGAACTATAATAATTATACTTATTACTCCCGATATTATAAATATAACATGCATTATTACCCATATAATGCAGTTACTATCGCTAGAACTGTAATAATTATACTTATTACTTATATCATTATCAATATAACATGCATTATTACCCATATAATGCAGTTATTATGGCTAGAACTGTAATAATTGTACTCATTACTTATATTATTAGCAATATAAAGTGCATTATTACCCATATTATGCAGTTATTATCGCTAGAACTGTAATAATTATACTTATTACTTATATTATTCTCAATATAACATGCATTATTACCCATATAATAGAGGTATTATCGCTAGAACTGTAATAAATATACGTATTACTTTTATTATCATCAATATAACATAATTATTACCCATATTATGCAGTTATTATCGATAGAACTGTAATAAATATACTTATTACTTTTATTATTATCAATATAAAATGCACTATTTGCCATATTTTACTATTATTATCGCTAGATCTATAATAATTATACTTATTACTCCCGATATTATCAATATAACATGCATTATTACCCACATAATGCAGTTATTATCGCTAGAACTGTAATAATTATACTTATTGCTTATATTATTATCAATATAACATGCATTATTACCCATATAATGCAGTTATTATCGCTAGAACTGTAATAATTATACTTATTACTTATGTTATTATCAATATAACATGCATTATTACCCATATAATGCAGTTATTATGGCTAGAACTGTAATAATTGTACTCATTACTTATATTATTAGCAATATAACGTGCATTATTACCCATATTATGCAGTTATTATCGCTAGAACTGTAATAATTATACTTATTACTTATATCATTATCAATATAACATGCATTATTACCCATATAAAGGAGGTATTATCGCTAGAACTGTAATAATTATACTTATTACTTATATTATTATCAATATAACATGCATTATTACCCATATAATGGAGGTATTATTGCTAGCACTGTAATAATTATACTTATTACTTATACTATTAGCAATATAACGTGCATTGTTACCCATATAATGCAGTTATTATCGCTAGAACTGTAATAATTATACTTATTACGTATATTGTTAGCAATATAACGTGCATTATTACCCATATAATGCAGTTATTATCGCTAGAACTGTAATAATTCTACTTATTACTTATATTATTCTCAATATAACATACATTATTACCCATATAATGGAGGTATTATCGCTAGAACTGTAATAATTATACTTATTACTTATACTATTAGCAATATAACGAGCATTATTACCCATATAAAGAAGTTATTATCGCCAGAACTGTAATAATTATACTTATTACTTATATTATTCTCAATATAACATGCATTATTACCCATATAATGCAGTTATTATCGCTACAACTGTAATAATTGTACTCATTACTTATATTATTAGCAATATAACGTGCATTATTACCCATATTATGCAGTTATTATCGCTAGAACTGTAATAATTATACTTATTACTTATATCATTATCAATATAACATACATTATTACCCATATAATGGAGGTATTATTGCTAGAACTGTAATAATTATACTTATTACTTATATTATTATCAATATAACATGCATTATTACCCATATTATGCAGTTATTATCGCTAGAACTATAATAAATATACGTATTTCTTTTATTATCATCAATATAACATGCATTATTACCCATATTATGCAGTTATTATCGGTAGGACTGTAATAAATATACTTATTACTTTTATTATTAACAATATAACATGCACTATTTGCCATATTTTACTATTATTATCGCTAGAACTATAATAATTATTCTTATTACTCCCGATATTATCAAAATAACATGCATTATTACCCATATAATGCAGTTATTATCGCTAGAACTGTAATAATTATACTTATTGCTTATATTATTATCAATATAACATGCATTATTACCCATATAATGCAGTTATTATCGCTAGAACTGTAATAATTGTACTCATTACTTATATTATTAGCAATATAACGTGCATTATTACCCATATTATGCAGTTATTATCGCTAGAACTGTAATAATTATACTTATTACTTATATCATTATCAATATAACATACATTATTACCCATATAATGGAGGTATTATCGCTAGAACTGTAATAATTATACTTATTACATATACTATTAGCAATATAACGTGCATTATTACCCATATAAAGAAGTTATTATCGCCAGAACTGTAATAATTATACTTATCACTTATATTATTCTCAATATAACATGCATTATTACCCATATTATGCAGTTATTATCGCTAGAACTGTAATAATTATACTTATTACTTATATCATTATCAATATAACATGCATTATTACCTATATAAAGGAGGTATTATCGCTAGAACTGTAATAATTATACTTATTACTTATATTATTATCAATATAACATGCATTATTACCCATATAATGGAGGTATTATTGCTAGAACTGTAATAATTATACTTATTACTTATACTATTAGCAATATAACGTGCATTGTTACCCATATAATGCAGTTATTATCGCTAGAACTGTAATAATTATACTTATTACGTATATTGTTAGCAATATAACGTGCATTATTACCCATATAATGCTGTTATTATCGCTAGAACTGTAATAATTCTACTTATTACTTATATTATTCTCAATATAACATACATTATTACCCATATAATGGAGGTATTATCGCTAGAACTGTAATAATTATACTTATTACTTATACTATTAGCAATATAACGTGCATTATTACCCATATAAAGAAGTTATTATCGCCAGAACTGTAATAATTATACTTATTACTTATATTATTCTCAATATAACATGCATTATTACCCATATAATGCAGTTATTATCGCTAGAACTGTAATAATTGTACTCATTACTTATATTATTAGCAATATAACGTGCATTATTACCCATATTATGCAGTTATTATCGCTAGAACTGTAATAATTATACTTATTACTTATATCATTATCAATATAACATACATTATTACCCATATAATGGTGGTATTATTGCTAGAACTGTAATAATTATACTTATTACTTATATTATTATCAATATAACATGCATTGTTACCCATATTATGCAGTTATTATCGCTAGAACTATAATAAATATACGTATTTCTTTTATTATCATCAATATAACATGCATTATTACCCATATTATGCAGTTATTATCGGTAGGACTGTAATAAATATACTTATTACTTTTATTATTATCAATATAACATGCACTATTTGCCATATTTTACTATTATTATCGCTAGAACTATAATAATTATTCTTATTACTCCCGATATTATCAAAGTAACATGCATTATTACCCATATAATGCAGTTATTATCGCTAGAACTGTAATAATTATACTTATTGCTTATATTATTATCAATATAACATGCATTATTACCCATATAATGCAGTTATTATCGCTAGAACTGTAATAATTGTACTCATTACTTATATTATTAGCAATATAACGTGCATTATTACCCATATTATGCAGTTATTATCGCTAGAACTGTAATAATTATACTTATTACTTATATCATTATCAATATAACATGCATTATTACCCATATAAAGGAGGTATTATCGCTAGAACTGTAATAATTATACTTATTACTTATATTATTATCAATATAACATGCATTATTACCCATATAATGGAGGTATTATTGCTAGAACTGTAATAATTATACTTATTACTTATACTATTAGCAATATAACGTGCATTGTTACCCATATAATGCAGTTATTATCGCTAGAACTGTAATAATTATACTTATTACGTATATTGTTAGCAATATAACGTGCATTATTACCCAAATAATGCAGTTATTATCGCTAGAACTGTAATAATTCTACTTATTACTTATATTATTCTCAATATAACATGCATTATTACCCATATAATGCAGTTATTATCGCTAGAACTGTAATAATTGTACTCATTACTTATATTATTAGCAATATAACGTGCATTATTACCCATATTATGCAGTTATTATCGCTAGAACTGTAATAATTATACTTATTACTTATATCATTATCAATATAACATACATTATTACCCATATAATGGAGGTATTATCGCTAGAACTGTAATAATTATACTTATTACATATACTATTAGCAATATAACGTGCATTATTACCCATATAAAGAAGTTATTATCGCCAGAACTGTAATAATTATACTTATCACTTATATTATTCTCAATATAACATGCATTATTACCCATATTATGCAGTTATCATCGCTAGCACTATAATAAATACACGTATCACTTTCATTATCATCAATATAACATGCATTATTACCCATATAATGGAGGTATTATTGCTAGAACTGTAATAATTATACATATTACTTATACTATTAGCAATATAACGTGCATTGTTACCCATATAATGCAGTTATTATCGCTAGAACTGTAATAATTATACTTATTACGTATATTGTTAGCAATATAACGTGCATTATTACTCATATAATGCAGTTATTATCGCTAGAACTGTAATAATTCTACTTATTACTTATATTATTATCAATATAACATGCATTATTACCCATATTATGCAGTTATTATCGATAGAACTGTAATAAATATACTTATTTCTTTTATTATTCTCCTTATAACATGCACTATTTGCCATATTTTACTATTATTATCGCTAGAACTATAATAATTATACTTATTACTCCCGATATTATCAATATAACATGCATTATTACCCATATAATGCAGTTATTATCGCTAGAACTGTAATAATTATACTTATTACTTATGTTTATATCAATATAACATGCATTATTACCCATATAATGCAGTTATTATGGCTAGAACTGTAATAATTGTACTCATTACTTATATTATTAGCAATATAAAGTGCATTATTACCCATATTATGCAGTTATTATCGCTAGAACTGTAATAATTATACTTATTACTTATACTATTAGCAATATAACGTGCATTGTTACCCATATAATGCAGTTATTATCGCCAGAACTGTAATAATTATACTTATTACTTATATTATTCTCAATATAACATGCATTATTACCCATTATATGCAGTTATTATCGCTAGAACTATAATAAATATACCTATTACTCCCAATATTATCAATATAACATGCATTTTTACCTATATAATGCAGTTATTATCGCTAAAACTGTAATAATTATACTTATTACTTATATTGTTAGCAATATAACGTGCATTGTTACCCATATAATGCAGTTATTATCGCCAGAACTGTAATAATTATACTTATTACGTATATTATTCTCAATATAACATACATTATTACCCATATAATGGAGGTATTATCGCTAGAACTGTAATAATTATACTTATTACTTATACTATTAGCAATATAACGTGCATTATTACCCATATTATGCAGTTATTATCGCTAGAACTATAATAAATATACGTATTACTTTTATTATCATCAATATAACATGCATTATTACCCATATTATGCAGTTATTATCGCTAGAACTGTAATAATTATACTTATTACTCCCGATATTATCAATATAACATGCATTATTACCCATATAATGCAGTTATTATCGCTAGAACTGTAATAATTATACTTATTACTTATACTATTAGCAATATAACGTGCATTGTTACCCATATAATGCAGTTATTATCGCTAGAACTGTAATAATTATACTTATTACGTATATTGTTAGCAATATAACGTGCATTGTTACCCATATAATGCAGTTATTATCGCCAGAACTGTAATAATTATACTTATTACGTATATTATTCTCAATATAACATACATTATTACCCATATAATGGAGGTATTATCGCTAGAACTGTAATAATTATACTTATTACTTATACTATTAGCAATATAACGTGCATTATTACCCATATTATGCAGTTATTATCGCTAGAACTATAATAAATATACGTATTACTTTTATTATCATCAATATAACATGCATTATTACCCATATTATGCAGTTATTATCGCTAGAACTGTAATAATTATACTTATTACTCCCGATATTATCAATATAACATGCATTATTACCCATATAATGCAGTTATTATCGCTAGAACTGTAATAATTGTACTCATTACTTATATTATTAGCAATATAAAGTGCATTATTACCCATATTATGCAGTTATTATCGCCAGAACTGTAATAATTATACTTATCACTTATATTATTCTCAATATAACATGCATTATTACCCATATTATGCAGTTATTATCGCTAGCACTATAATAAATACACGTATCACTTTCATTATCATCAATATAACATGCATTATTACCCATATAATGGAGGTATTATTGCTAGAACTGTAATAATTATACATATTACTTATACTATTAGCAATATAACGTGCATTGTTACCCATATAATGCAGTTATCATCGCTAGAACTGTAATAATTAGACTTATTACGTATATTGTTAGCAATATGACGTGCATTATTACTCATATAATGCAGTTATTATCGCTAGAACTATAACAATTCTACTTATTACTTATATTATTATCAATATAACATGCAATATTACCCATATTATGCAGTTATTATCGATAGAACTGTAATAAATATACTTATTTCTTTTATTATTCTCCTTAGAACATGCACTATTTGCCATATTTTACTATTATTATCGCTAGAACTATAATAATTATACTTATTACTCCCGATATTATCAATATAACATGCATTATTACCCATATAATGCAGTTATTATCGCTAGAACTGTAATAATTATACTTATTACTTATGTTATTATCAATATAACATGCATTATTACCCATATAATGCAGTTATTATGGCTAGAACTGTAATAATTGTACTCATTACTTATATTATTAGCAATATAAAGTGCATTATTACCCATATTATGCAGTTATTATCGCTAGAACTGTAATAATTATACTTATTACTTATATCATTATCAATATAACATGCATTATTACCCATATAAAGGAGGTATTATCGCTAGAACTGTAATAATTATACTTATTACTTATATTGTTATCAATATAACATGCATTATTACACATATAATGCAGTTATTATCGCTAAAACTGTAATAATTATACTTATTACTTATATTGTTAGCAATATAACGTGCATTATTATCCATATAATGCAGTTATTATCGCTAGAACGGTAATAATTATACTTATTACTTATATTATTATCAATATAACATGCATTATTACCCATATTATGCAGTTATTATCGCTAGAACTGTAATAATTGTACTCATTACTTATATTATTAGCAATATAACGAGCATTATTACCCATATTATGCAGTTATTATCGATAGAACAGTAATAAATATAATTATTACTTTTATTATTATCAATATAACATGCACTATTTGCCATATTTTACTATTATTATCGCTAGAACTATAATAATTATACTTATTACTCCCGATATTATCAATATAACATGCATTATTACCCACATAATGCAGTTATTATCGCTAGAACTGTAATAATTATACTTATTGCTTATATTATTATCAATATAACATGCATTATTACCCATATAATGCAGTTATTATCGCTAGAACTGTAATAATTGTACTCATTACTTATATTATTAGCAATATAACGAGCATTATTACCCATATTATGCAGTTATTATCGCTAGAACTGTAATAATTATACTTATTACTTATATCATTATCAATATAACATGCATTATTACCCATATAAAGGAGGTATTATCGCTAGAACTGTAATAATTATACTTATTACTTATATTATTATCAATATAACATGCATTATTACCCATATAATGGAGGTATTATTGCTAGAACTGTAATAATTACACGTATTGCTTATATGATTATCAATATAACATGCATTATTACCCATATAATGCAGTTATTATCGCTAGAACTGTAATAATTGTACTCATTACTTATATTATTAGCAATATAACGTGCATTATTACCCATATTATGCAGTTATTATCGCTAGAACTGTAATAATTATACTTATTACTTATATCATTATCAATATAACATACATTATTACCCATACAATGGAGGTATTATCGCTAGAACTGTAATAATTATACTTATTACTTATACTATTAGCAATATAACGTGCATTATTACCCATATAAAGAAGTTATTATTGCCAGAACTGTAATAATTATACTTATTACTTATATTATTCTCAATATAACATGCATTATTACCCATATAATGGAGGTATTATTGCTAGAACTGTAATAATTATACTTATTACTTATATTATTATCAATATAACATGCATTATTACCCATATTATGCAGTTATTATCGCTAGAACTATAATAAATATACGTATTACTTTTATTATCATCAATATAACATGCATTATTACCCATATTATGCAGTTATTATCGGTAGGACTGTAATAAATATACTTATTACTTTTATTATTATCAATATAACATGCACTATTTGCCATATTTTACTATTATTATCGCTAGAACTATAATAATTATACTTATTACTCCCGATATTATCAATATAACATGCATTATTACCCATATAAAGGAGGTATTATCGCTAGAACTGTAATAATTATACTTATTACTTATATTGTTATCAATATAACATGCATTATTACACATATAATGCAGTTATTATCGCTAAAACTGTAATAATTATACTTATTACTTATATTGTTAGCAATATAACGTGCATTATTATCCATATAATGCAGTTATTATCGCTAGAACGGTAATAATTATACTTATTACTTATATTATTATCAATATAACATGCATTATTACCCATATTATGCAGTTACTATCGCTAGAACTATAATAAATATACGTATTACTTTTATTATCATCAATATAACATAATTATTACCCATATTATGCAGTTATTATCGATAGAACAGTAATAAATATAATTATTACTTTTATTATTATCAATATAACATGCACTATTTGCCATATTTTACTATTATTATCGCTAGAACTATAATAATTATACTTATTACTCCCGATATTATCAATATAACATGCATTATTACCCACATAATGCAGTTATTATCGCTAGAACTGTAATAATTATACTTATTGCTTATATTATTATCAATATAACATGCATTATTACCCATATAATGCAGTTATTATCGCTAGAACTGTAATAATTGTACTCATTACTTATATTATTAGCAATATAACGAGCATTATTACCCATATTATGCAGTTATTATCGCTAGAACTGTAATAATTATACTTATTACTTATATCATTATCAATATAACATGCATTATTACCCATATAAAGGAGGTATTATCGCTAGAACTGTAATAATTATACTTATTACTTATATTATTATCAATATAACATGCATTATTACCCATATAATGGAGGTATTATTGCTAGAACTGTAATAATTACACGTATTGCTTATATGATTATCAATATAACATGCATTATTACCCATATAATGCAGTTATTATCGCTAGAACTGTAATAATTGTACTCATTACTTATATTATTAGCAATATAACGTGCATTATTACCCATATTATGCAGTTATTATCGCTAGAACTGTAATAATTATACTTATTACTTATATCATTATCAATATAACATACATTATTACCCATACAATGGAGGTATTATCGCTAGAACTGTAATAATTATACTTATTACTTATACTATTAGCAATATAACGTGCATTATTACCCATATAAAGAAGTTATTATTGCCAGAACTGTAATAATTATACTTATTACTTATATTATTCTCAATATAACATGCATTATTACCCATATAATGCAGGTATTATTGCTAGAACTGTAATAATTATACTTATTACTTATATTATTATCAATATAACATGCATTATTACCCATATTATGCAGTTATTATCGCTAGAACTATAATAAATATACGTATTACTTTTATTATCATCAATATAACATGCATTATTACCCATATTATGCAGTTATTATCGGTAGGACTGTAATAAATATACTTATTACTTTTATTATTATCAATATAACATGCACTATTTGCCATATTTTACTATTATTATCGCTAGAACTATAATAATTATACTTATTACTCCCGATATTATCAATATAACATGCATTATTACCCATATAATGGAGGTATTATTGCTAGAACTGTAATAATTATACTTATTACTTATACTATTAGCAATATAACGTGCATTGTTACCCATATAATGCAGTTATTATCGCTAGAACTGTAATAATTATACTTATTACGTATATTGTTAGCAATATAACGTGCATTATTACCCATATAATGCAGTTATTATCGCTAGAACTGTAATAATTCTACTTATTACTTATATTATTCTCAATATAACATGCATTATTACCCATATAATAGAGGTACTATCGCTAGAACTGTAATAATTATACTTATTACTTATATTATTATCAATATAACATGCCTTATTACCCATATTATGCAGTTATTATCGCTAGAACTGTAATAATTATACTTATTACTTATATCATTATCAATATAACATGCATTATTACCCATATAATGGAGGTATTATCGATAGGACTGTAATAATTATACTTATTAGTTATACTATTAGCAATATAACGTGCATTATTACCCATATAATGGCGTTATTATCGCCAGAACTGTAATAATTATACTTATCACTTATATTATTCTCAATATAACATGCATTATTACCCATATTATGCATTTATTATCGCTAGAACTAAAATAAATATACGTATTACTTTTATTATCATCAATATAACATGCATTATTACCCATATCATGCAGTTATTATCGATAGAACTGTAATAAATATACTCATTACTTTTATTATTATCAATATAACATGCACTATTTGCCATATTTTACTATTATTATCGCTAGAGCTATAATAATTATACTTATTACTCCCGATATTATCAATATAACATGCATTATTACCCATATAATGCAGTTATTATCGCTAGAACTGTAATAATTATACTTATTGCTTATATTATTCTCAATATAACATGCATTATTACCCATATAATGCAGTTATTATCGCAAGAACTATAATAAATATACTCATTACTTTTATTATTATCAATATAACATGCATTATTACCCATATTATGGACTTATTATCGCTAGAACTATAATAAATATACTTATTACTCCCAATATTATCAATATAACATGCATTATTACCCATATAATGCAGTTATTATCGCTAGAACTGTAATAATTATACTTACTACATATATTATTATCAATATAACATGCATTATTACCGATATAATGGAGGTATTATTGCTAGAACTGTAATAATTATACTTATTACTTATATTATTAGCAATATAACGTGCATTGTTACCCATATAATGCAGTTATTATCGCCAGAAATGTAATAATTATACTTATTACGTATATTATTCTCAATATAACATGCATTATTACCCATATGATGCAGTTATTATCGCCAGAACTCTAATAATTATACTTATTACTTATATTATTCTCAATATAACATGCATTATTACCCATATTATGCAGTTATTATCGCTAGAACTATAATAAATACACGTATCACTTTCATTATCATCAATATAACATGCATTATTACCCATATAATGGAGGTATTATTGCTAGAACTGTAATAATTATACTTATTACTTATACTATTAGCAATATAACGTGCATTGTTACCCATATAATGGAGTTATTATCGCTAGAACTGTAATAATTATACTTATTACGTATATTGTTAGCAATATAACGTGCATTATTACCCATATAATGCAGTTATTATCGCTAGAACTGTAATAATTCTACTTATTACTTATATTATTCTTAATATAACATGCATTATTACCCATATAATAGATGTATTATCGCTAGAACTGTAATAATTATACTTATTACTTATATTATTATCAATATAACATGCCTTATTACCCATATTATGCAGTTATTATCGCTAGAACTGTAATAATTATACTTATTACTTATATCATTATGAATATAACATGCATTATTACCCATATAATGGAGGTATTATCGATAGGACTGTAATAATTATACTTATTACTTATACTATTAGCAATATAACGTGCATTATTACCCATATAATGGCGTTATTATCGCCAGAACTGTAATAATTATACTTATCACTTATATTATTCTCAATATAACATGCATTATTACCCATATCATGCAGTTATTATCGATAGAACTGTAATAAATATACTTATTACTTTTATTATTATCAATATAACATGCACTATTTGCCATATTTTACTATTATTATCGCTAGAACTATAATAATTATACTTATTACTCCCGATATTATCAATATAACATGCATTATTACCCATATAATGCAGTTATTATCGCCAGAACTGTAATAATTATACTTATTACTTATATTATTCTCAATATAACATGCATTATTACCCATATTATGCAGTTATTATCGCAAGAACTATAATAAATATACGTATTACCTTCATTATTATCAATATAACATGCATTATTACCCATATTATGGACTTATTATCGCTAGAACTATAATAAATATACTTATTACTCCCAATATTATCAATATAACATGCATTATTACCCATATAATGCAGTTATTATCGCTAGAACTGTAATAATTATACTTACTACATATATTATTATCAATATAACATGCATTATTACCGATATAATGGAGGTATTATTGCTAGAACTGTAATAATTATACTTATTACTTATACTATTAGCAATATAACGTGCATTGTTACCCATATAATGCAGTTATTATCGCCAGAACTGTAATAATTATACTTATTACGTATATTATTCTCAATATAACATACATTATTACCCATATAATGGAGGTATTATCGCTAGAACTGTAATAATTATACTTATTACTTATACTATTAGCAATATAACGTGCATTATTACCCATATTATGCAGTTATTATCGCTAGAACTATAATAAATATACGTATTACTTTTATTATCATCAATATAACATGCATTATTACCCATATTATGCAGTTATTATCGCTAGAACTGTAATAATTATACTTATTACTCCCGATATTATCAATATAACATGCATTATTACCCATATAATGCAGTTATTATCGCTAGAACTGTAATAATTGTACTCATTACTTATATTGTTAGCAATATAACGTGCATTATTACCCATATTATGCAGTTATTATCGTTAGAACTGTAATAATTAGACTTACTACATATATTATTATCAATATAACATGCATTATTACCGATATAATGGAGGTATTATTGCTAGAACTGTAATAATTATACTTATTACTTATACTATTAGCAATATAACGTGCATTGTTACCCATATAATGCAGTTATTATCGCCAGAACTGTAATAATTATACTTATTACTTATATTATTCTCAATATAACATGCATTATTACCCATATTATGCAGTTATTATCGCAAGAACTATAATAAATATACTCATTACTTTTATTATTATCAATATAACATGCATTATTACCCATATTATGGACTTATTATCGCTAGAACTGTAATAATTCTACTTATTACTTATATTATTCTTAATATAACATGCATTATTACCCATATAATAGAGGTATTATCGCTAGAACTGTAATAATTATACTTATTACTTATATTATTATCAATATAACATGCCTTATTACCCATATTATGCAGTTATTATCGCTAGAACTGTAATAATTATACTTATTACTTATATCATTATGAATATAACATGCATTATTACCCATATAATGGAGGTATTATCGATAGGACTGTAATAATTATACTTATTACTTATACTATTAGCAATATAACGTGCATTATTACCCATATAATGGCGTTATTATCGCCAGAACTGTAATAATTATACTTATCACTTATATTATTCTCAATATAACATGCATTATTACCCATATTATGCATTTATTATCGCTAGAACTAAAATAAATATACGTATTACTTTTATTATCATCAATATAACATAATTATTACCCATATTATGCAGTTATTATCGCTAGAACTATAATAAATATACGTATTACTTTCATTATTATCAATATAACATGCACTATTTGCCATATTTTACTATTATTATCGCTAGAACTATAATAATTATACTTATTACTCCCGATATTATCAATATAACATGCATTATTACCCATATAATGCAGTTATTATCGCTAGAACTGTAATAATTATACTTATTACTTATATTATTCTCAATATAACATGCATTATTACCCATATAATGCAGTTATTATCGCTAGAACTGTAATAATTATACTTATTACTTATATTATTATCAACATAACATGCATTGTTACCCACATAATGGAGGTATTATTGCTAGAACTGTAATAATTATACTTATTACTTATACTATTATCAATATAACGTGCATTGTTACCCATATAATGCAGTTATTATCGCCAGAACTGTAATAATTATACTTATTACTTATATTATTCTCAATATAACATGCATTATTACCCATATTATGCAGTTATTATCGCAAGAACTATAATAAATATACGTATTACTTTCATTATTATCAATATAACATGCATTATTACCCATATTATGGACTTATTATCGCTAGAACTATAATAAATATACTTATTACTCCCAATATTATCAATATAACATGCATTATTACCCATATAATGCAGTTATTATCGCTAGAACTGTAATAATTATACTTACTACATATATTATTATCAATATAACATGCATTATTACCGATATAATGGAGGTATTATTGCTAGAACTGTAATAATTATACTTATAACTTATACTATTAGCAATATAACGTGCATTGTTACCCATATAATGCAGTTATTATCGCCAGAACTGTAATAATTATACTTATTACGTATATTATTCTCAATATAACATGCATTATTACCCATATGATGCAGTTATTATCGCCAGAACTCTAATAATTATACTTATTACTTATATTATTCTCAATATAACATGCATTATTACCCATATTATGCAGTTATTATCGCTAGAACTATAATAAATACACGTATCACTTTCATTATCATCAATATAACATGCATTATTACCCATATAATGGAGGTATTATTGCTAGAACTGTAATAATTATACTTATTACTTATATTGTTATCAATATAACATGCATTATTACCCATATTATGCAGTTATTATCGCTAGAACTATAATAAATATACGTATTACTTTTATTATCATCAATATAACATGCATTATTACCCATATTATGCAGTTATTATCGGTAGGACTGTAATAAATATACTTATTACTTTTATTATTATCAATATAACATGCACTATTTGCCATATTTTACTATTATTATCGCTAGAACTATAATAATTATACTTATTACTCCCGATATTATCAATATAACATGCATTATTACCCATATAATGCAGTTATTATCGCTAGAACTGTAATAATTATACTTATTGCTTATATTATTCTCAATATAACATGCATTATTACCCATATTATGCATTTATTATCGCTAGAACTAAAATAAATATACGTATTACTTTTATTATCATCAATATAACATGCATTATTACCCATATAATGCAGTTATTATCGCTAGAACTGTAATAATTATACTTACTACATATATTATTATCAATATAACATGCATTATTACCGATATAATGGAGGTATTATTGCTAGAACTGTAATAATTATACTTATTACTTATACTATTAGCAATATAACGTGCATTGTTACCCATATAATGCAGTTATTATCGCCAGAAATGTAATAATTATACTTATTACGTATATTATTCTCAATATAACATGCATTATTACCCATATGATGCAGTTATTATCGCCAGAACTCTAATAATTATACTTATTACTTATATTATTCTCAATATAACATGCATTATTACCCATATTATGCAGTTATTATCGCTAGAACTATAATAAATACACGTATCACTTTCATTATCATCAATATAACATGCATTATTACCCATATAATGGAGGTATTATTGCTAGAACTGTAATAATTATACTTATTACTTATACTATTAGCAATATAACGTGCATTGTTACCCATATAATGGAGTTATTATCGCTAGAACTGAAATAATTATACTTATTACGTATATTGTTAGCAATATAACGTGCATTATTACCCATATAATGCAGTTATTATCGCTAGAACTGTAATAATTCTACTTATTACTTATATTATTCTTAATATAACATGCATTCTTACCCATATAATAGAGGTATTATCGCTAGAACTGTAATAATTATACTTATTACTTATATTATTATCAATATAACATGCCTTATTACCCATATTATGCAGTTATTATCGCTAGAACTGTAATAATTATACTTATTACTTATATCATTATGAATATAACATGCATTATTACCCATATAATGGAGGTATTATCGATAGGACTGTAATAATTATACTTATTACTTATACTATTAGCAATATAACGTGCATTATTACCCATATAATGGCGTTATTATCGCCAGAACTGTAATAATTATACTTATCACTTATATTATTCTCAATATAACATGCATTATTACCCATATTATGCATTTATTATCGCTAGAACTAAAATAAATATACGTATTACTTTTATTATCATCAATATAACATGCATTATTACCCATATCATGCAGTTATTATCGATAGAACTGTAATAAATATACTTATTACTTTTATTATTATCAATATAACATGCACTATTTGCCATATTTTACTATTATTATCGCTAGAACTATAATAATTATACTTATTACTCCCGATATTCTCAATATAACATGCATTATTACCCATATAATGCAGTTATTATCGCTAGAACTGTAATAATTGTACTCATTACTTATATTATTAGCAATATAACGTGCATTATTACCCATATTATGCAGTTATTATCGCTAGAACTGTAATAATTATACTTATTACTTATATCATTATCAATATAACATACATTATTACCCATATAATGGAGGTATTATCGCTAGAACTGTAATAATTATACTTATTACTTATACTATTAGCAATATAACGTGCATTATTACCCATATAAAGAAGTTATTATCGCCAGAACTGTAATAATTATACTTATTACTTATATTATTCTCAATATAACATGCATTATTACCCATATAATGGAGGTATTATTGCTAGAACTGTAATAATTATACTTATTACTTATATTATTATCAATATAACATGCATTATTACCCATATTATGCAGTTATTATCGCTAGAACTATAATAAATATACGTATTACTTTTATTATCATCAGTATAACATGCATTATTACCCATATTATGCAGTTATTATCGGTAGGACTGTAATAAATATACTTATTACTTTTATTATTATCAATATAACATGTACTATTTGCCATATTTTACTATTATCATCGCTAGAACTATAATAGTTATACTTATTACTCCCGATATTATCAATATAACATGCATTATTACCCATATAATGCAGTTATTATCGCTAGAACTGTAATAATTATACTTATTACTTATGTTATTATCAATATAACATGCATTATTACCCATATAATGCAGTTATTATGGCTAGAACTGTAATAATTGTACTCATTACTTATATTATTAGCAATATAAAGTGCATTATTACCCATATTATGCAGTTATTATCGCTAGAACTGTAATAATTGTACTTATTACTTATATCATTATCAATATAACGTGCATTATTACCCATATAATGGAGGTATTATCGCTAGAACTGTAATAATTATACTTATTACTTATATTATTATCAATATAACATGCATTATTACCCATATAATGCAGTTATTATCGCTAAAACTGTAATAATTATACTTATTACTTATATTGTTAGCAATATAACGTGCATTATTATCCATATAATGCAGTTATTATCGCTAGAACGGTAATAATTATACTTATTACTTATATTATTATCAATATAACATGCATTATTACCCATATTATGCAGTTATTATCGCTAGAACTATAATAAATACACGTATTACTTTTATTATCATCAATATAACATAATTATTACCCATATTATGCAGTTATTATCGATAGAACTGTAATAAATATAATTATTACTTTTATTATTATCAATATAACATGCACTATTTGCCATATTTTACTATTATTATCGCTAGAACTATAATAATTATACTTATTACTCCCGATATTATCAATATAACATGCATTATTACCCACATAATGCAGTTATTATCGCTAGAACTGTAATAATTATACTTATTGCTTATATCATTATCAATATAACATGCATTATTACCCATATGATGGAGGTATTATCGATAGGACTGTAATAATTATACTTATTACTTATACTATTAGCAATATAACGTGCATTATTACCCATATAATGGCGTTATTATCGCCAGAACTGTAATAATTATACTTATCACTTATATTATTCTCAATATAACATGCATTATTACCCATATTATGCATTTATTATCGCTAGAACTAAAATAAATATACGTATTACTTTTATTATTATCAATATAACATGCACTATTTGCCATATTTTACTATTATTATCGCTAGAACTATAATAATTATACTTATTACTCCCGATATTATCAATATAACATGCATTATTACCCATATAATGCAGTTATTATCGCTAGAACTGTAATAATTGTACTCATTACTTATATCATTAGCAATATAACATGCATTATTACCCATATTATGCAGTTATTATCGCTAGAACTGTAATAATTATACTTATTACTTATATCATTATCAATATAACATGCATTATTACCCATATAAAGGAGGTATTATCGCTAGAACTGTAATAATTATACTTATTACTTATACTATTAGCAATATAACGTGCATTGTTACCCATATAATGCAGTTATTATCGCTAGAACTGTAATAATTATACTTATTACGTATATTGTTAGCAATATAACGTGCATTATTACCCATATAATGCAGTGATTATCGCTAGAACTGTAATAATTCTACTTATTACTTATATTATTCTCAATATAACATGCATTATTACCCATATAATAGAGGTATTATCGCTAGAACTGTTATACATATACGTATTACTTTTATTATCATCAATATAACATAATTGTTACCCATATTATGCAGTTATTATCGATAGAACTGTAATAAATATACTTATTACTTTTATTATTATCAATATAAAATGCACTATTTGCCATATTTTACTATTATTATCGCTAGAACTATAATAATTTTACTTATTACTCCCGATATTATCAATATAACATGCATTATTACCCATATAATGCAGTTATTATCGCTAGAACTGTAATAATTATACTTATTGCTTATATTATTATCAATATAACATGCATTATTACCCATATAATGCAGTTATTATCGCTAGAACTGTAATAATTGTACTCATTACTTATATTGTTAGCAATATAACGTGCATTATTACCCATATTATGCAGTTATTATCGCTAGAACTGTAATAATTATACTTATTACTTATATCATTATCAATATAACATACATTATTACCCATATAATGGAGGTATTATCGCTAGAACTGTAATAATTATACTTATTACATATACTATTAGCAATATAACGTGCATTATTACCCATATAAAGAAGTTATTATCGCCAGAACTGTAATAATTATACTTATTACTTATATTATTCTCAATACAACATGCATTATTACCCATATAATGCAGTTATTATCGCTAGAACTGTAATAATTGTACTCATTACTTATATTATTAGCAATATAACGTGCATTATTACCCATATTATGCAGTTATTATCGCTAGAACTGTAATAATTATACTTATTACTTATATCATTATCAATATAACATACATTATTACCCATATAATGGAGGTATTATCGCTAGAACTGTAATAATTATACTTGTTACTTATACTATTAGCAATATAACGTGCATTATTACCCATATTATGCAGTTATTATCGCTAGAACTATAATAAATGTACGTATTACTTTTATTATCATCAGTATAACATGCATTATTACCCATATTATGCAGTTATTATCGGTAGGACTGTAATAAATATACTTATTACTTTTATTATTATCAATATAACATGTACTATTTGCCATATTTTACTATTATCATCGCTAGAACTATAATAGTTATACTTATTACTCCCGATATTATCAATATAACATGCATTATTACCCATATAATGCAGTTATTATCGCTAGAACTGTAATAATTATACTTATTACTTATGTTATTATCAATATAACATGCATTATTACCCATATAATGCAGTTATTATGGCTAGAACTGTAATAATTATACTTATTACTTATGTTATTATCAATATAACATGCATTATTACCCATATAATGCAGTTATTATGGCTAGAACTGTAATAATTGTACTCATTACTTATATTATTAGCAATAGAACGTGCATTATTACCCATATAATGGAGGTATTATCGCTAGAACTATAATAAATATACGTATTACTTTTATTATCATCAGTATAACATGCATTATTACCCATATTATGCAGTTATTATCGGTAGGACTGTAATAAATATACTTATTACTTTTATTATTATCAATATAACATGTACTATTTGCCATATTTTACTATTATCATCGCTAGAACTATAATAGTTATACTTATTACTCCCGATATTATCAATATAACATGCATTATTACCCATATAATGCAGTTATTATCGCTAGAACTGTAATAATTATACTTATTACTTATGTTATTATCAATATAACATGCATTATTACCCATATAATGCAGTTATTATGGCTAGAACTGTAATAATTATACTTATTACTTATGTTATTATCAATATAACATGCATTATTACCCATATAATGCAGTTATTATGGCTAGAACTGTAATAATTGTACTCATTACTTATATTATTAGCAATATAACGTGCATTATTACCCATATAATGGAGGTATTATCGCTAGAACTGTAATAATTATACTTATTACTTATATTATTATCAATATAACATGCATTATTACCCATATAATGGAGGTATTATTGCTAGAACTGTAATAATTATACTTATTACTTATACTATTAGCAATATAACGTGCATTGTTACCCATATAATGCAGTTATTATCGCCAGAACTGTAATAATTATACTTATTACTTATATTATTCTGTATATAACATGCATTATTACCCATATAATGCAGTTATTATCGCTAGAACTGTAATAATTGTACTCATTACTTATATCATTAGCAATATAACATGCATTATTACCCATATTATGCAGTTATTATCGCTAGAACTGTAATAATTATACTTATTACTTATATCATTATCAATATAACATGCATTATTACCCATATAAAGGAGGTATTATCGCTAGAACTGTAATAATTATACTTATTACTTATATTATTATCAATATAACATGCATTATTACCCATATAATGGAGGTATTATTGCTAGAACTGTAATAATTATACTTATTACTTATACTATTAGCAATATAACGTGCATTGTTACCCATATAATGCAGTTATTATCGCTAGAACTGTAATAATTATACTTATTACGTATATTGTTAGCAATATAACGTGCATTATTACTCATATAATGCAGTTATTATCGCTAGAACTGTAATAATTCTACTTATTACTTATATTATTCTCAATATAACATGCATTATTACCCATATAATAGAGGTATTATCGCTAGAACTGTTATACATATACGTATTACTTTTATTATCATCAATATAACATAATTGTTACCCATATTATGCAGTTATTATCGATAGAACTGTAATAAATATACTTATTACTTTTATTATTATCAATATAAAATGCACTATTTGCCATATTTTACTATTATTATCGCTAGAACTATAATAATTTTACTTATTACTCCCGATATTATCAATATAACATGCATTATTACCCATATAATGCAGTTATTATCGCTAGAACTGTAATAATTATACTTATTGCTTATATTATTATCAATATAACATGCATTATTACCCATATAATGCAGTTATTATCGCTAGAACTGTAATAATTGTACTCATTACTTATATTATTAGCAATATAACGTGCATTATTACCCATATTATGCAGTTATTATCGCTAGAACTGTAATAATTATACTTATTACTTATATCATTATCAATATAACATACATTATTACCCATATAATGGAGGTATTATCGCTAGAACTGTAATAATTATACTTATTACATATACTATTAGCAATATAACGTGCATTATTACCCATATAAAGAAGTTATTATCGCCAGAACTGTAATAATTATACTTATTACTTATATTATTCTCAATACAACATGCATTATTACCCATATAATGCAGTTATTATCGCTAGAACTGTAATAATTGTACTCATTACTTATATTATTAGCAATATAACGTGCATTATTACCCATATTATGCAGTTATTATCGCTAGAACTGTAATAATTATACTTATTACTTATATCATTATCAATATAACATACATTATTACCCATATTATGCAGTTATTATCGGTAGGACTGTAATAAATATACTTATTACTTTTATTATTATCAATATAACATGTACTATTTGCCATATTTTACTATTATCATCGCTAGAACTATAATAGTTATACTTATTACTCCCGATATTATGAATATAACATGCATTATTACCCATATAATGCAGTTATTATCGCTAGAACTGTAATAATTATACTTATTACTTATGTTATTATCAATATAACATGCATTATTACCCATATAATGCAGTTATTATGGCTAGAACTGTAATAATTATACTTATTACTTATGTTATTATCAATATAACATGCATTATTACCCATATAATGCAGTTATTATGGCTAGAACTGTAATAATTGTACTCATTACTTATATTATTAGCAATATAACGTGCATTATTACCCATATTACGCAGTTATTATCGCTAGAACTATAATAAATATACGTATTACTTTTATTATCATCAGTATAACATGCATTATTACCCATATTATGCAGTTATTATCGGTAGGACTGTAATAAATATACTTATTACTTTTATTGTTATCAATATAACATGCACTATTTGTCATATTTTACTATTATTATCGCTAGACCTATAATAATTATACTTATTACTCCCGATATTATCAATATAACATGCATTATTACCCATATAATGCAGTTATTATCGCTAGAACTGTAATAATTATACTTATTGCTTATATTATTATCAATATAACATGCATTATTACCCATATAATGCAGTTATTATCGCTAGAACTGTAATAATTGTACTCATTACTTATATCATTAGCAATATAACGTGCATTATTACCCATATTATGCAGTTATTATCGCTAGAACCGTAATAATTATACTTATTACTTATATCATTATCAATATAACATGCATTATTACCCATATAAAGGAGGTATTATCGCTAGAACTGTAATAATTATACTTATTACTTATATTATTATCAATATAACATGCATTATTACCCATATAATGGAGGTATTATTGCTAGAACTGTAATAATTATACTTATTACTTATACTATTAGCAATATAACGTGCATTGTTACCCATATAATGCAGTTATTATCGCTAGAACTGTAATAATTATACTTATTACGTATATTGTTAGCAATATAACGTGCATTATTACCCATATAATGCTGTTATTATCGCTAGAACTGTAATAATTCTACTTATTACTTATATTATTCTCAATATAACATGCATTATTACCCATATAATAGAGGTATTATCGCTAGAACTGTAATAAATATACGTATTACTTTTATTATCATCAATATAACATAATTGTTACCCATATTATGCAGTTATTATCGATAGAACTGTAATAAATATACTTATTACTTTTATTATTATCAATATAAAATGCACTATTTGCCATATTTTACTATTATTATCGCTAGAACTATAATAATTTTACTTATTACTCCCGATATTATCAATATAACATGCATTATTACCCATATAATGCAGTTATTATCGCTAGAACTGTAATAATTGTACTCATTACTTATATTATTAGCAATATAACGTGCATTATTACCCATATTATGCAGTTATTATCGCTAGAACTGTAATAATTATACTTATTACTTATATCATTATCAATATAACATACATTATTACCCATATAATGGAGGTATTATCGCTAGAACTGTAATAATTATACTTATTACTTATACTATTAGCAATATAACGTGCATTATTACCCATATAAAGAAGTTATTATCGCCAGAACTGTAATAATTATACTTATTACTTATATTATTCTCAATATAACATGCATTATTACCCATATAATGGAGGTATTATTGCTAGAACTGTAATAATTATACTTATTACTTATATTATTATCAATATAACACGCATTATTACCCATATTATGCAGTTATTATCGCTAGAACTATAATAAATATACGTATTACTTTTATTATCATCAGTATAACATGCATTATTACCCATATTATGCAGTTATTATCGGTAGGACTGTAATAAATATACTTATTACTTTTATTATTATCAATATAACATGTACTATTTGCCATATTTTACTATTATCATCGCTAGAACTATAATAGTTATACTTATTACTCCCGATATTATCAATATAACATGCATTATTACCCATATAATGCAGTTATTATCGCTAGAACTGTAATAATTATACTTATTACTTATGTTATTATCAATATAACATGCATTGTTACCCATATAATGCAGTTATTATGGCTAGAACTGTAATAATTGTACTCATTACTTATATTATTAGCAATATAAAGTGCATTATTACCCATATTATGCAGTTATTATCGCTAGAACTGTAATAATTGTACTTATTACTTATATCATTATCAATATAACGTGCATTATTACCCATATAATGGAGGTATTATCGCTAGAACTGTAATAATTATACTTATTACTTATATTATTATCAATATAACATGCATTATTACCCATATAATGCAGTTATTATCGCTAAAACTGTAATAATTATACTTATTACTTATATTGTTAGCAATATAACGTGCATTATTATCCATATAATGCAGTTATTATCGCTAGAACGGTAATAATTATACTTATTACTTATATTATTATCAATATAACATGCATTATTACCCATATTATGCAGTTATTATCGCTAGAACTATAATAAATACACGTATTACTTTTATTATCATCAATATAACATAATTATTACCCATATTATGCAGTTATTATCGATAGAACTGTAATAAATATAATTATTACTTTTATTATTATCAATATAACATGCACTATTTGCCATATTTTACTATTATTATCGCTAGAACTATAATAATTATACTTATTACTCCCGATATTATCAATATAACATGCATTATTACCCACATAATGCAGTTATTATCGCTAGAACTGTAATAATTGTACTCATTACTTATATCATTAGCAATATAACATGCATTATTACCCATATTATGCAGTTATTATCGCTAGAACTGTAATAATTATACTTATTACTTATATTATTCTGTATATAACATGCATTATTACCCATATAATGCAGTTATTATCGCTAGAACTGTAATAATTGTACTCATTACTTATATCATTAGCAATATAACATGCATTATTACCCATATTATGCAGTTATTATCGCTAGAACTGTAATAATTATACTTATTACTTATATCATTATCAATATAACATGCATTATTACCCATATAAAGGAGGTATTATCGCTAGAACTGTAATAATTATACTTATTACTTATATTATTATCAATATAACATGCATTATTACCCATATAATGGAGGTATTATTGCTAGAACTGTAATAATTATACTTATTACTTATACTATTAGCAATATAACGTGCATTGTTACCCATATAATGCAGTTATTATCGCCAGAACTGTAATAATTATACTTATTACTTATATTATTCTGTATATAACATGCATTATTACCCATATAATGCAGTTATTATCGCTAGAACTGTAATAATTGTACTCATTACTTATATCATTAGCAATATAACATGCATTATTACCCATATTATGCAGTTATTATCGCTAGAACTGTAATAATTATACTTATTACTTATATCATTATCAATATAACATGCATTATTACCCATATAAAGGAGGTATTATCGCTAGAACTGTAATAATTATACTTATTACTTATATTATTATCAATATAACATGCATTATTACCCATATAATGGAGGTATTATTGCTAGAACTGTAATAATTATACTTATTACTTATACTATTAGCAATATAACGTGCATTGTTACCCATATAATGCAGTTATTATCGCTAGAACTGTAATAATTATACTTATTACGTATATTGTTAGCAATATAACGTGCATTATTACTCATATAATGCAGTTATTATCGCTAGAACTGTAATAATTCTACTTATTACTTATATTATTCTCAATATAACATGCATTATTACCCATATAATAGAGGTATTATCGCTAGAACTGTTATACATATACGTATTACTTTTATTATCATCAATATAACATAATTGTTACCCATATTATGCAGTTATTATCGATAGAACTGTAATAAATATACTTATTACTTTTATTATTATCAATATAAAATGCACTATTTGCCATATTTTACTATTATTATCGCTAGAACTATAATAATTTTACTTATTACTCCCGATATTATCAATATAACATGCATTATTACCTATATACAGCAGTTATTATCGCTAGAACTGTAATAATTATACTTATTGCTTATATTATTATCAATATAACATGCATTATTACCCATATAATGCAGTTATTATCGCTAGAACTGTAATAATTGTACTCATTACTTATATTATTAGCAATATAACGTGCATTATTACCCATATTATGCAGTTATTATCGCTAGAACTGTAATAATTATACTTATTACTTATATCATTATCAATATAACATACATTATTACCCATATAATGGAGGTATTATCGCTAGAACTGTAATAATTATACTTATTACATATACTATTAGCAATATAACGTGCATTATTACCCATATAAAGAAGTTATTATCGCCAGAACTGTAATAATTATACTTATTACTTATATTATTCTCAATACAACATGCATTATTACCCATATAATGCAGTTATTATCGCTAGAACTGTAATAATTGTACTCATTACTTATATTATTAGCAATATAACGTGCATTATTACCCATATTATGCAGTTATTATCGCTAGAACTGTAATAATTATACTTATTACTTATATCATTATCAATATAACATACATTATTACCCATATAATGGAGGTATTATCGCTAGAACTGTAATAATTATACTTGTTACTTATACTATTAGCAATATAACGTGCATTATTACCCATATTATGCAGTTATTATCGCTAGAACTATAATAAATATACGTATTACTTTTATTATCATCAGTATAACATGCATTATTACCCATATTATGCAGTTATTATCGGTAGGACTGTAATAAATATACTTATTACTTTTATTATTATCAATATAACATGTACTATTTGCCATATTTTACTATTATCATCGCTAGAACTATAATAGTTATACTTATTACTCCCGATATTATGAATATAACATGCATTATTACCCATATAATGCAGTTATTATCGCTAGAACTGTAATAATTATACTTATTACTTATGTTATTATCAATATAACATGCATTATTACCCATATAATGCAGTTATTATGGCTAGAACTGTAATAATTATACTTATTACTTATGTTATTATCAATATAACATGCATTATTACCCATATAATGCAGTTATTATGGCTAGAACTGTAATAATTGTACTCATTACTTATATTATTAGCAATATAACGTGCATTATTACCCATATAATGGAGGTATTATCGCTAGAACTATAATAAATATACGTATTACTTTTATTATCATCAGTATAACATGCATTATTACCCATATTATGCAGTTATTATCGGTAGGACTGTAATAAATATACTTATTACTTTTATTATTATCAATATAACATGTACTATTTGCCATATTTTACTATTATCATCGCTAGAACTATAATAGTTATACTTATTACTCCCGATATTATCAATATAACATGCATTATTACCCATATAATGCAGTTATTATCGCTAGAACTGTAATAATTATACTTATTACTTATGTCATTATCAATATAACATGCATTATTACCCATATAATGCAGTTATTATGGCTAGAACTGTAATAATTATACTTATTACTTATGTTATTATCAATATAACATGCATTATTACCCATATAATGCAGTTATTATGGCTAGAACTGTAATAATTGTACTCATTACTTATATTATTAGCAATATAACGTGCATTATTACCCATATAATGGAGGTATTATCGCTAGAACTGTAATAATTATACTTATTACTTATATTATTATCAATATAACATGCATTATTACCCATATAATGGAGGTATTATTGCTAGAACTGTAATAATTATACTTATTACTTATACTATTAGCAATATAACGTGCATTGTTACCCATATAATGCAGTTATTATCGCCAGAACTGTAATAATTATACTTATTACTTATATTATTCTCAATATAACATGCATTATTACCCATATTATGCAGTTATTATCGCTAGAACTGTAATAATTATACTTATTACTTATACTATTAGCAATATAACGTGCATTATTACCCATATAATGCAGTTATTATCGCCAGAACTGTAATAATTATACTTATTACTTATATTATTCTCAATATAACATGCATTATTACCCATATAATGGAGGTATTATTGCTAGAACTGTAATAATTATACTTATTACTTATATTATTATCAATATAACATGCATTATTACCCATATTATGCAGTTATTATCGCTAGAACTGTAATAATTATACTTATTACTTATGTTATTATCAATATAACATGCATTATTACACATATAATGCAGTTATTATGGCTAGAACTGTAATAATTGTACTCATTACTTATATTATTATCAATATAACATGCAATATTACCCATATTATGCAGTTATTATCGATAGAACTGTAATAAATATACTTATTTCTTTTATTATTCTCCTTATAACATGCACTATTTGCCATATTTTACTATTATTATCGCTAGAACTATAATAATTATACTTATTACTCCCGATATTATCAATATAACATGCATTATTACCCATATAATGCAGTTATTATCGCTAGAACTGTAATAATTATACTTATTACTTATGTTATTATCAATATAACATGCATTATTACCCATATAATGCAGTTATTATGGCTAGAACTGTAATAATTGTACTCATTACATATATTATTAGCAATATAAAGTGCATTATTACCCATATTATGCAGTTATTATCGCTAGAACTGTAATAATTATACTTATTGCTTATATTATTCTCAATATAACATGCATTATTACCCATATTAGGCATTTATTATCGCTAGAACTAAAATAAATATACTTATTACTTTTATTATTATCAATATAACATGCACTATTTGCCATATTTTACTATTATTATCGCTAGAACTATAATAATTATACTTATTACTCCCGATATTATCAATATAACATGCATTATTACCCATATAATGCAGTTATTATCGCCAGAACTGTAATAATTATACTTATTACTTATATTATTCTCAATATAACATGCATTATTACCCATATTATGCAGTTATTATCGCAAGAACTATAATAAATATACGTATTACTTTCATTATTATCAATATAACATGCATTATTACCCATATTATGGACTTATTATCGCTAGAACTATAATAAATATACTTATTACTCCCAATATTATCAATATAACATGCATTATTACCCATATAATGCAGTTATTATCGCTAGAACTGTAATAATTATACTTACTACATATATTATTATCAATATAACATGCATTATTACCGATATAATGGAGGTATTATTGCTAGAACTGTAATAATTATACTTATTACTTATACTATTAGCAATATAACGTGCATTGTTACCCATATAATGCAGTTATTATCGCCAGAACTGTAATAATTATACTTATTACGTATATTATTCTCAATATAACATGCATTATTACCCATATGATGCAGTTATTATCGCCAGAACTCTAATAATTATACTTATTACTTATATTATTCTCAATATAACATGCATTATTACCCATATTATGCAGTTATTATCGCCAGAACTCTAATAATTATACTTATTACTTATATTATTCTCAATATAACATGCATTATTACCCATATTATGCAGTTATTATCGCTAGAACTATAATAAATACACGTATCACTTTCATTATCATCAATATAACATGCATTATTACCCATATAATGGAGGTATTATTGCTAGAACTGTAATAATTATACTTATTACTTACATTATTATCAACATAACATGCATTATTACCCATATTATGCAGTTATTATCGCCGGAACTATAATAAATACACTTATTACTCCCAATATTATCAATGTAACATGCATTATTACCCATATAATGCAGTTATTATCGCTAGAACTGTAATAATTATACTTATTACTTATATTATTAGCAATATAACGTGCATTATTACCCATCTAATGCAGTTATTATCGCTAGAACTGTAATAATTGTACTCATTACTTATATTATTAGCAATATAACGTGCATTATTACCCATATTATGCAGTTATTATCGCTAGAACTATAATAAATATACGTATTACTTTTATTATCATCAGTATAACATGCATTATTACCCATATTATGCAGTTATTATCGGTAGGACTGTAATAAATATACTTATTACTTTTATTGTTATCAATATAATATGCACTATTTGTCATATTTTACTATTATTATCGCTAGAACTATAATAATTATACTTATTACTCCCGATATTATCAATATAACATGCAATATTACCCATATAATGCAGTTATTATCGCTAGAACTGTAATAATTATACTTATTGCTTATATTATTATCAATATAACATGCATTATTACCCATATAATGCAGTTATTATCGCTAGAACTGTAATAATTGTACTCATTACTTATAACATTAGCAATATAACGTGCATTATTACCCATATTATGCAGTTATTATCGCTAGAACTGTAATAATTATACTTATTACTTATATCATTATCAATATAACATGCATTATTACCCATATAAAGGAGGTATTATCGCTAGAACTGTAATAATTATACTTATTACTTATATTATTATCAATATAACATGCATTATTACCCATATAATAGAGGTATTATTGCTAGAACTGTAATAATTATACTTATTACTTATACTATTAGCAATATAACGTGCATTGTTACCCATATAATGCAGTTATTATCGCTAGAACTGTAATAATTATACTTATTACGTATATTGTTAGCAATATAACGTGCATTATTACCCATATAATGCAGTTATTATCGCTAGAACTGTAATAATTCTACTTATTACTTATATTATTCTCAATATAACATGCATTATTACCCATATAATAGAGGTATTATCGCTAGAACTGTTATAAATATACGTATTACTTTTATTATCATCAATATAACATAATTGTTACCCATATTATGCAGTTATTATCGATAGAACTGTAATAAATATACTTATTACTTTTATTATTATCAATATAAAATGCACTATTTGCCATATTTTACTATTATTATCGCTAGAACTATAATAATTTTACTTATTACTCCCGATATTATCAATATAACATGCATTATTACCCATATAATGCAGTTATTATCGCTAGAACTGTAATAATTATACTTATTGCTTATATTATTATCAATATAACATGCATTATTACCCATATAATGCAGTTATTATCGCTAGAACTGTAATAATTGTACTCATTACTTATATTATTAGCAATATAACGTGCATTATTACCCATATTATGCAGTTATTATCGCTAGAACTGTAATAATTATACTTATTACTTATATCATTATCAATATAACATGCATTATTACCCGTATAAAGGAGGTATTATCGCTAGAACTGTAATAATTATACTTATTACTTATATTATTATCAATATAACATGCATTATTACCCATATAATGGAGGTATTATTGCTAGAACTGTAATAATTATACTTATTACTTATACTATTAGCAATATAACGTGCATTGTTACCCATATAATGCAGTTATTATCGCTAGAACTGTAATAATTATACTTATTACGTATATTGTTAGCAATATAACGTGCATTATTACCCATATAATGCAGTTATTATCGCTAGAACTGTAATAATTATACTTATTACTTATATTATTATGAATATAACATGCATTATTACCCATATAATGGAGGTATTATTGCTAGAACTGTAATAATTATACTTATTACTTATACTATTAGCAATATAACGTGCATTGTTACCCATATAATGCAGTTATTATCGCTAGAACTGTAATAATTATACTTATTACGTATATTGTTAGCAATATAACGTGCATTATTACCCATATAATGCAGTTATTATCGCTAGAACTGTAATAATTCTACTTATTACTTATATTATTCTCAATATAACATGCATTATTACCCATATAATAGAGGTATTATCGCTAGAACTGTTATAAATATACGTATTACTTTTATTATCATCAATATAACATAATTGTTACCCATATTATGCAGTTATTATCGATAGAACTGTAATAAATATACTTATTACTTTTATTATTATCAATATAAAATGCACTATTTGCCATATTTTACTATTATTATCGCTAGAACTATAATAATTTTACTTATTACTCCCGATATTATCAATATAACATGCATTATTACCCATATAATGCAGTTATTATCGCTAGAACTGTAATAATTATACTTATTACGTATATTGTTAGCAATATAACGTGCATTATTACCCATATAATGCAGTTATTATCGCTAGAACTGTAATAATTCTACTTATTACTTATATTATTCTCAATATAACATGCATTATTACCCATATAATAGAGGTATTATCGCTAGAACTGTTATAAATATACGTATTACTTTTATTATCATCAATATAACATAATTGTTACCCATATTATGCAGTTATTATCGATAGAACTGTAATAAATATACTTATTACTTTTATTATTATCAATATAAAATGCACTATTTGCCATATTTTACTATTATTATCGCTAGAACTATAATAATTTTACTTATTACTCCCGATATTATCAATATAACATGCATTATTACCCATATAATGCAGTTATTATCGCTAGAACTGTAATAATTATACTTATTGCTTATATTATTATCAATATAACATGCATTATTACCCATATAATGCAGTTATTATCGCTAGAACTGTAATAATTGTACTCATTACTTATATTATTAGCAATATAACGTGCATTATTACCCATATTATGCAGTTATTATCGCTAGAACTGTAATAATTATACTTATTACTTATATCATTATCAATATAACATGCATTATTACCCGTATAAAGGAGGTATTATCGCTAGAACTGTAATAATTATACTTATTACTTATATTATTATCAATATAACATGCATTATTACCCATATAATGGAGGTATTATTGCTAGAACTGTAATAATTATACTTATTACTTATACTATTAGCAATATAACGTGCATTGTTACCCATATAATGCAGTTATTATCGCTAGAACTGTAATAATTATACTTATTACGTATATTGTTAGCAATATAACGTGCATTATTACCCATATAATGCAGTTATTATCGCTAGAACTGTAATAATTATACTTATTACTTATATTATTATGAATATAACATGCATTATTACCCATATAATGGAGGTATTATTGCTAGAACTGTAATAATTATACTTATTACTTATACTATTAGCAATATAACGTGCATTGTTACCCATATAATGCAGTTATTATCGCTAGAACTGTAATAATTATACTTATTACGTATATTGTTAGCAATATAACGTGCATTATTACCCATATAATGCAGTTATTATCGCTAGAACTGTAATAATTCTACTTATTACTTATATTATTCTCAATATAACATGCATTATTACCCATATAATAGAGGTATTATCGCTAGAACTGTTATAAATATACGTATTACTTTTATTATCATCAATATAACATAATTGTTACCCATATTATGCAGTTATTATCGATAGAACTGTAATAAATATACTTATTACTTTTATTATTATCAACATAAAATGCACTATTTGCCATATTTTACTATTATTATCGCTAGAACTATAATAATTTTACTTATTACTCCCGATATTATCAATATAACATGCATTATTACCCATATAATGCAGTTATTATCGCTAGAACTGTAATAATTATACTTATTGCTTATATTATTATCAATATAACATGCATTATTACCCATATAATGCAGTTATTATCGCTAGAACTGTAATAATTGTACTCATTACTTATATTATTAGCAATATAACGTGCATTATTACCCATATTATGCAGTTATTATCGCTAGAACTGTAATAATTATACTTATTACTTATATCATTATCAATATAACATGCATTATTACCCATATAAAGGAGGTATTATCGCTAGAACTGTAATAATTATACTTATTACTTATATTATTATCAATATAACATGCATTATTACCCATATAATGGAGGTATTATTGCTAGAACTGTAATAATTATACTTATTACTTATACTATTAGCAATATAACGTGCATTGTTACCCATATAATAGAGGTATTATCGCTAGAACTGTTATAAATATACGTATTACTTTTATTATCATCAATATAACATAATTGTTACCCATATTATGCAGTTATTATCGATAGAACTGTAATAAATATACTTATTACTTTTATTATTATCAATATAAAATGCACTATTTGCCATATTTTACTATTATTATCGCTAGAACTATAATAATTTTACTTATTACTCCCGATATTATCAATATAACATGCATTATTACCCATATAATGCAGTTATTATCGCTAGAACTGTAATAATTATACTTATTGCTTATATTATTATCAATATAACATGCTTTATTACCCATATAATGCAGTTATTATCGCTAGAACTGTAATAATTGTACTCATTACTTATATTATTAGCAATATAACGTGCATTATTACCCATATTATGCAGTTATTATCGCTAGAACTGTAATAATTATACTTATTACTTATATCATTATCAATATAACATGCATTATTACCCATATAAAGGAGGTATTATCGCTAGAACTGTAATAATTATACTTATTACTTATATTATTATCAATATAACATGCATTATTACCCATATAATGGAGGTATTATTGCTAGAACTGTAATAATTATACTTATTACTTATACTATTAGCAATATAACGTGCATTGTTACCCATATAATGCAGTTATTATCGCTAGAACTGTAATAATTATACTTATTACGTATATTGTTAGCAATATAACGTGCATTATTACCCATATAATGCAGTTATTATCGCTAGAACTGTAATAATTCTACTTATTACTTATATTATTCTCAATATAACATGCATTATTACCCATATAATAGAGGTATTATCGCTAGAACTGTAATAAATATACGTATTACTTTTATTATCATCAATATAACATAATTGTTACCCATATTATGCAGTTATTATCGATAGAACTGTAATAAATATACTTATTACTTTTATTATTATCAATATAAAATGCACTATTTGCCATATTTTACTATTATTATCGCTAGAACTATAATAATTTTACTTATTACTCCCGATATTATCAATATAACATGCATTATTACCCATATAATGCAGTTATTATCGCTAGAACTGTAATAATTGTACTCATTACTTATATTATTAGCAATATAACGTGCATTATTACCCATATTATGCAGTTATTATCGCTAGAACTGTAATAATTATACTTATTACTTATATCATTATCAATATAACATACATTATTACCCATATAATGGAGCTATTATCGCTAGAACTGTAATAATTATACTTATTACATATACTATTAGCAATATAACGTGCATTATTACCCATATAAAGAAGTTATTATCGCCAGAACTGTAATAATTATACTTAGTACTTATATTATTCTCAATATAACATGCATTATTACCCATATAATGCAGTTATTATGGCTAGAACTGTAATAATTGTACTCATTACTTATATTATTAGCAATATAAAGTGCATTATTACCCATATTATGCAGTTATTATCGCTAGAACTGTAATAATTGTACTTATTACTTATATCATTATCAATATAACGTGCATTATTACCCATATAATGGAGGTATTATCGCTAGAACTGTAATAATTATACTTATTACTTATATTATTATCAATATAACATGCATTATTACCCATATAATGCAGTTATTATCGCTAAAACTGTAATAATTATACTTATTACTTATATTGTTAGCAATATAACGTGCATTATTATCCATATAATGCAGTTATTATCGCTAGAACGGTAATAATTATACTTATTACTTATATTATTCTCAATATAACATGCATTATTACCCATATTATGCAGTTATTATCGCTAGAACTATAATAAATACACGTATTACTTTTATTATCATCAATATAACATAATTATTACCCATATTATGCAGTTATTATCGATAGAACTGTAATAAATATAATTATTACTTTTATTATTATCAATATAACATGCACTATTTGCCATATTTTACTATTATTATCGCTAGAACTATAATAATTATACTTATTACTCCCGATATTATCAATATAACATGCATTATTACCCACATAATGCAGTTATTATCGCTAGAACTGTAATAATTATACTTATTGCTTATATCATTATCAATATAACATGCATTATTACCCATATGATGGAGGTATTATCGATAGGACTGTAATAATTATACTTATTACTTATACTATTAGCAATATAACGTGCATTATTACCCATATAATGGCGTTATTATCGCCAGAACTGTAATAATTATACTTATCACTTATATTATTCTCAATATAACATGCATTATTACCCATATTATGCATTTATTATCGCTAGAACTAAAATAAATATACGTATTACTTTTATTATTATCAATATAACATGCACTATTTGCCATATTTTACTATTATTATCGCTAGAACTATAATAATTATACTTATTACTCCCGATATTATCAATATAACATGCATTATTACCCATATAATGCAGTTATTATCGCTAGAACTGTAATAATTGTACTCATTACTTATATCATTAGCAATATAACATGCATTATTACCCATATTATGCAGTTATTATCGCTAGAACTGTAATAATTATACTTATTACTTATATCATTATCAATATAACATGCATTATTACCCATATAAAGGAGGTATTATCGCTAGAACTGTAATAATTATACTTATTACTTATATTATTATCAATATAACATGCATTATTACCCATATAATGGAGGTATTATTGCTAGAACTGTAATAATTATACTTATTACTTATACTATTAGCAATATAACGTGCATTGTTACCCATATAATGCAGTTATTATCGCTAGAACTGTAATAATTATACTTATTACGTATATTGTTAGCAATATAACGTGCATTATTACCCACATAATGCAGTTATTATCGCTAGAACTGTAATAATTCTACTTATTACTTATATTATTCTCAATATAACATGCATTATTACCCATATAATAGAGGTATTATCGCTAGAACTGTTATACATATACGTATTACTTTTATTATCATCAATATAACATAATTGTTACCCATATTATGCAGTTATTATCGATAGAACTGTAATAAATATACTTATTACTTTTATTATTATCAATATAAAATGCACTATTTGCCATATTTTACTATTATTATCGCTAGAACTATAATAATTTTACTTATTACTCCCGATATTATCAATATAACATGCATTATTACCCATATAATGCAGTTATTATCGCTAGAACTGTAATAATTATACTTATTGCTTATATTATTATCAATATAACATGCATTATTACCCATATAATGCAGTTATTATCGCTAGAACTGTAATAATTGTACTCATTACTTATATTATTAGCAATATAACGTGCATTATTACCCATATTATGCAGTTATTATCGCTAGAACTGTAATAATTATACTTATTACTTATATCATTATCAATATAACATACATTATTACCCATATAATGGAGGTATTATCGCTAGAACTGTAATAATTATACTTATTACATATACTATTAGCAATATAACGTGCATTATTACCCATATAAAGAAGTTATTATCGCCAGAACTGTAATAATTATACTTATTACTTATATTATTCTCAATACAATATGCATTATTACCCATATAATGCAGTTATTATCGCTAGAACTGTAATAATTGTACTCATTACTTATATTATTAGCAATATAACGTGCATTATTACCCATATTATGCAGTTATTATCGCTAGAACTGTAATAATTATACTTATTACTTATGTTATTATCAATATAACATGCATTATTACCCATATAATGCAGTTATTATGGCTAGAACTGTAATAATTGTACTCATTACTTATATTATTAGCAATATAACGTGCATTATTACCCATATAATGGAGGTATTATCGCTAGAACTGTAATAATTATACTTATTACTTATATTATTATCAATATAACATGCATTATTACCCATATAATGGAGGTATTATTGCTAGAACTGTAATAATTATACTTATTACTTATACTATTAGCAATATAACGTGCATTGTTACCCATATAATGCAGTTATTATCGCCAGAACTGTAAGAATTATACTTATTACTTATATTATTCTCTATATAACATGCATTATTACCCATATAATGCAGTTATTATCGCTAGAACTGTAATAATTGTACTCATTACTTATATCATTAGCAATATAACATGCATTATTACCCATATTATGCAGTTATTATCGCTAGAACTGTAATAATTATACTTATTACTTATATCATTATCAATATAACATGCATTATTACCCATATAAAGGAGGTATTATCGCTAGAACTGTAATAATTATACTTATTACTTATATTATTATCAATATAACATGCATTATTACCCATATAATGGAGGTATTATTGCTAGAACTGTAATAATTATACTTATTACTTATACTATTAGCAATATAACGTGCATTGTTACCCATATAATGCAGTTATTATCGCTAGAACTGTAATAATTATACTTATTACGTATATTGTTAGCAATATAACGTGCATTATTACCCATATAATGCAGTTATTATCGCTAGAACTGTAATAATTCTACTTATTACTTATATTATTCTCAATATAACATGCATTATTACCCATATAATGGAGGTATTATCGCTAGAACTGTTATACATATACGTATTACTTTTATTATCATCAATATAACATAATTGTTACCCATATTATGCAGTTATTATCGATAGAACTGTAATAAATATACTTATTACTTTTATTATTATCAATATAAAATGCACTATTTGCCATATTTTACTATTATTATCGCTAGAACTATAATAATTTTACTTATTACTCCCGATATTATCAATATAACATGCATTATTACCCATATAATGCAGTTATTATCGCTAGAACTGTAATAATTATACTTATTGCTTATATTATTATCAATATAACATGCATTATTACCCATATAATGCAGTTATTATCGCTAGAACTGTAATAATTGTACTCATTACTTATATTATTAGCAATATAACGTGCATTATTACCCATATTATGCAGTTATTATCGCTAGAACTGTAATAATTATACTTATTACTTATATCATTATCAATATAACATACATTATTACCCATATAATGGAGGTATTATCGCTAGAACTGTAATAATTATACTTGTTACTTATACTATTAGCAATATAACGTGCATTATTACCCATATTATGCAGTTATTATCGCTAGAACTATAATAAATATACGTATTACTTTTATTATCATCAGTATAACATGCATTATTACCCATATTATGCAGTTATTATCGGTAGGACTGTAATAAATATACTTATTACTTTTATTATTATCAATATAACATGTACTATTTGCCATATTTTACTATTATCATCGCTAGAACTATAATAGTTATACTTATTACTCCCGATATTATCAATATAACATGCATTATTACCCATATAATGCAGTTATTATCGCTAGAACTGTAATAATTATACTTATTACTTATGTTATTATCAATATAACATGCATTATTACCCATATAATGCAGTTATTATGGCTAGAACTGTAATAATTATACTTATTACTTATGTTATTATCAATATAACATGCATTATTACCCATATAATGCAGTTATTATGGCTAGAACTGTAATAATTGTACTCATTACTTATATTATTAGCAATATAACGTGCATTATTACCCATATAATGGAGGTATTATCGCTAGAACTATAATAAATATACGTATTACTTTTATTATCATCAGTATAACATGCATTATTACCCATATTATGCAGTTATTATCGGTAGGACTGTAATAAATATACTTATTACTTTTATTATTATCAATATAACATGTACTATTTGCCATATTTTACTATTATCATCGCTAGAACTATAATAGTTATACTTATTACTCCCGATATTATCAATATAACATGCATTATTACCCATATAATGCAGTTATTATCGCTAGAACTGTAATAATTATACTTATTACTTATGTTATTATCAATATAACATGCATTATTACCCATATAATGCAGTTATTATGGCTAGAACTGTAATAATTATACTTATTACTTATGTTATTATCAATATAACATGCATTATTACCCATATAATGCAGTTATTATGGCTAGAACTGTAATAATTGTACTCATTACTTATATTATTAGCAATATAACGTGCATTATTACCCATATAATGGAGGTATTATCGCTAGAACTGTAATAATTATACTTATTACTTATATTATTATCAATATAACATGCATTATTACCCATATAATGGAGGTATTATTGCTAGAACTGTAATAATTATACTTATTACTTATACTATTAGCAATATAACGTGCATTGTTACCCATATAATGCAGTTATTATCGCCAGAACTGTAATAATTATACTTATTACTTATATTATTCTCAATATAACATGCATTATTACCCATATAATGCAGTTATTATCGCTAGAACTGTAATAATTATACTTATTGCTTATATTATTCTCAATATAACATGCATTATTACCCATATTATGCATTTATTATCGCTAGAACTAAAATAAATATACTTATTACTTTTATTATTATCAATATAACATGCACTATTTGCCATATTTTACTATTATTATCGCTAGAACTATAATAATTATACTTATTACTCCCGATATTATCAATATAACATGCATTATTACCCATATAATGCAGTTATTATGGCTAGAACTGTAATAATTGTACTCATTACTTATATTATTAGCAATATAACTTGCATTATTACCCATATAATGGAGGTATTATCGCTAGAACTATAATAAATATACGTATTACTTTTATTATCATCAGTATAACATGCATTATTACCCATATTATGCAGTTATTATCGGTAGGACTGTAATAAATATACTTATTACTTTTATTATTATCAATATAACATGTACTATTTGCCATATTTTACTATTATCATCGCTAGAACTATAATAGTTATACTTATTACTTCCGATATTATCAATATAACATGCATTATTACCCATATAATGCAGTTATTATCGCTAGAACTGTAATAATTATACTTATTACTTATGTTATTATCAATATAACATGCATTATTACCCATATAATGCAGTTATTATGGCTAGAACTGTAATAATTATACTTATTACTTATGTTATTATCAATATAACATGCATTATTACCCATATAATAGAGGTATTATCGCTAGAACTGTTATACATATACGTATTACTTTTATTATCATCAATATAACATAATTGTTACCCATATTATGCAGTTATTATCGATAGAACTGTAATAAATATACTTATTACTTTTATTATTATCAATATAAAATGCACTATTTGCCATATTTTACTATTATTATCGCTAGAACTATAATAATTTTACTTATTACTCCCGATATTATCAATATAACATGCATTATTACCCATATAATGCAGTTATTATCGCTAGAACTGTAATAATTATACTTATTGCTTATATTATTATCAATATAACATGCATTATTACCCATATAATGCAGTTATTATCGCTAGAACTGTAATAATTGTACTCATTACTTATATTATTAGCAATATAACGTGCATTATTACCCATATTATGCAGTTATTATCGCTAGAACTGTAATAATTATACTTATTACTTATATCATTATCAATATAACATACATTATTACCCATATAATGGAGGTATTATCGCTAGAACTGTAATAATTATACTTATTACATATACTATTAGCAATATAACGTGCATTATTACCCATATAAAGAAGTTATTATCGCCAGAACTGTAATAATTATACTTATTACTTATATTATTCTCAATACAATATGCATTATTACCCATATAATGCAGTTATTATCGCTAGAACTGTAATAATTGTACTCATTACTTATATTATTAGCAATATAACGTGCATTATTACCCATATTATGCAGTTATTATCGCTAGAACTGTAATAATTATACTTATTACTTATGTTATTATCAATATAACATGCATTATTACCCATATAATGCAGTTATTATGGCTAGAACTGTAATAATTGTACTCATTACTTATATTATTAGCAATATAACGTGCATTATTACCCATATAATGGAGGTATTATCGCTAGAACTATAATAAATATACGTATTACTTTTATTATCATCAGTATAACATGCATTATTACCCATATTATGCAGTTATTATCGGTAGGACTGTAATAAATATACTTATTACTTTTATTATTATCAATATAACATGTACTATTTGCCATATTTTACTATTATCATCGCTAGAACTATAATAGTTATACTTATTACTCCCGATATTATCAATATAACATGCATTATTACCCATATAATGCAGTTATTATCGCTAGAACTGTAATAATTATACTTATTACTTATGTTATTATCAATATAACATGCATTATTACCCATATAATGCAGTTATTATGGCTAGAACTGTAATAATTATACTTATTACTTATGTTATTATCAATATAACATGCATTATTACCCATATAATGCAGTTATTATGGCTAGAACTGTAATAATTGTACTCATTACTTATATTATTAGCAATATAACGTGCATTATTACCCATATAATGGAGGTATTATCGCTAGAACTGTAATAATTATACTTATTACTTATATTATTATCAATATAACATGCATTATTACCCATATAATGGAGGTATTATTGCTAGAACTGTAATAATTATACTTATTACTTATACTATTAGCAATATAACGTGCATTGTTACCCATATAATGCAGTTATTATCGCCAGAACTGTAAGAATTATACTTATTACTTATATTATTCTCTATATAACATGCATTATTACCCATATAATGCAGTTATTATCGCTAGAACTGTAATAATTGTACTCATTACTTATATCATTAGCAATATAACATGCATTATTACCCATATTATGCAGTTATTATCGCTAGAACTGTAATAATTATACTTATTACTTATATCATTATCAATATAACATGCATTATTACCCATATAAAGGAGGTATTATCGCTAGAACTGTAATAATTATACTTATTACTTATATTATTATCAATATAACATGCATTATTACCCATATAATGGAGGTATTATTGCTAGAACTGTAATAATTATACTTATTACTTATACTATTAGCAATATAACGTGCATTGTTACCCATATAATGCAGTTATTATCGCTAGAACTGTAATAATTATACTTATTACGTATATTGTTAGCAATATAACGTGCATTATTACCCATATAATGCAGTTATTATCGCTAGAACTGTAATAATTCTACTTATTACTTATATTATTCTCAATATAACATGCATTATTACCCATATAATAGAGGTATTATCGCTAGAACTGTTATACATATACGTATTACTTTTATTATCATCAATATAACATAATTGTTACCCATATTATGCAGTTATTATCGATAGAACTGTAATAAATATACTTATTACTTTTATTATTATCAATATAAAATGCACTATTTGCCATATTTTACTATTATTATCGCTAGAACTATAATAATTTTACTTATTACTCCCGATATTATCAATATAACATGCATTATTACCCATATAATGCAGTTATTATCGCTAGAACTGTAATAATTATACTTATTGCTTATATTATTATCAATATAACATGCATTATTACCCATATAATGCAGTTATTATCGCTAGAACTGTAATAATTGTACTCATTACTTATATTATTAGCAATATAACGTGCATTATTACCCATATTATGCAGTTATTATCGCTAGAACTGTAATAATTATACTTATTACTTATATCATTATCAATATAACATACATTATTACCCATATAATGGAGGTATTATCGCTAGAACTGTAATAATTATACTTGTTACTTATACTATTAGCAATATAACGTGCATTATTACCCATATTATGCAGTTATTATCGCTAGAACTATAATAAATATACGTATTACTTTTATTATCATCAGTATAACATGCATTATTACCCATATTATGCAGTTATTATCGGTAGGACTGTAATAAATATACTTATTACTTTTATTATTATCAATATAACATGTACTATTTGCCATATTTTACTATTATCATCGCTAGAACTATAATAGTTATACTTATTACTCCCGATATTATCAATATAACATGCATTATTACCCATATAATGCAGTTATTATCGCTAGAACTGTAATAATTATACTTATTACTTATGTTATTATCAATATAACATGCATTATTACCCATATAATGCAGTTATTATGGCTAGAACTGTAATAATTATACTTATTACTTATGTTATTATCAATATAACATGCATTATTACCCATATAATGCAGTTATTATGGCTAGAACTGTAATAATTGTACTCATTACTTATATTATTAGCAATATAACGTGCATTATTACCCATATAATGGAGGTATTATCGCTAGAACTATAATAAATATACGTATTACTTTTATTATCATCAGTATAACATGCATTATTACCCATATTATGCAGTTATTATCGGTAGGACTGTAATAAATATACTTATTACTTTTATTATTATCAATATAACATGTACTATTTGCCATATTTTACTATTATCATCGCTAGAAATATAATAGTTATACTTATTACTCCCGATATTATCAATATAACATGCATTATTACCCATATAATGCAGTTATTATCGCTAGAACTGTAATAATTATACTTATTACTTATGTTATTATCAATATAACATGCATTATTACCCATATAATGCAGTTATTATGGCTAGAACTGTAATAATTATACTTATTACTTATGTTATTATCAATATAACATGCATTATTACCCATATAATGCAGTTATTATGGCTAGAACTGTAATAATTGTACTCATTACTTATATTATTAGCAATATAACGTGCATTATTACCCATATAATGGAGGTATTATCGCTAGAACTGTAATAATTATACTTATTACTTATATTATTATCAATATAACATGCATTATTACCCATATAATGGAGGTATTATTGCTAGAACTGTAATAATTATACTTATTACTTATACTATTAGCAATATAACGTGCATTGTTACCCATATAATGCAGTTATTATCGCCAGAACTGTAATAATTATACTTATTACTTATATTATTCTCAATATAACATGCATTATTACCCATATTATGCAGTTATTATCGCTAGAACTGTAATAATTATACTTATTACTTATACTATTAGCAATATAACGTGCATTATTACCCATATAATGCAGTTATTATCGCCAGAACTGTAATAATTATACTTATTACTTATATTATTCTCAATATAACATGCATTATTACCCATATAATGGAGGTATTATTGCTAGAACTGTAATAATTATACTTATTACTTATATTATTATCAATATAACATGCATTATTACCCATATTATGCAGTTATTATCGCTAGAACTGTAATAATTATACTTATTACTTATGTTATTATCAATATAACATGCATTATTACCCATATAATGCAGTTATTATGGCTAGAACTGTAATAATTGTACTTATTACTTATATTATTATCAATATAACATGCAATATTACCCATATTATGCAGTTATTATCGATAGAACTGTAATAAATATACTTATTTCTTTTATTATTCTCCTTATAACATGCACTATTTGCCATATTTTACTATTATTATCGCTAGAACTATAATAATTATACTTATTACTCCCGATATTATCAATATAACATGCATTATTACCCATATAATGCAGTTATTATCGCTAGAACTGTAATAATTATACTTATTACTTATGTTATTATCAATATAACATGCATTATTACCCATATAATGCAGTTATTATGGCTAGAACTGTAATAATTGTACTCATTACTTATATTATTAGCAATATAAAGTGCATTATTACCCATATTATGCAGTTATTATCGCTAGAACTGTAATAATTATACTTATTGCTTATATTATTCTCAATATAACATGCATTATTACCCATATTATGCATTTATTATCGCTAGAACTAAAATAAATATACTTATTACTTTTATTATTATCAATATAACATGCACTATTTGCCATATTTTACTATTATTATCGCTAGAACTATAATAATTATACTTATTACTCCCGATATTATCAATATAACATGCATTATTACCCATATAATGCAGTTATTATGGCTAGAACTGTAATAATTGTACTCATTACTTATATTATTAGCAATATAACGTGCATTATTACCCATATAATGGAGGTATTATCGCTAGAACTATAATAAATATACGTATTACTTTTATTATCATCAGTATAACATGCATTATTACCCATATTATGCAGTTATTATCGGTAGGACTGTAATAAATATACTTATTACTTTTATTATTATCAATATAACATGTACTATTTGCCATATTTTACTATTATCATCGCTAGAACTATAATAGTTATACTTATTACTCCCGATATTATCAATATAACATGCATTATTACCCATATAATGCAGTTATTATCGCTAGAACTGTAATAATTATACTTATTACTTATGTTATTATCAATATAACATGCATTATTACCCATATAATGCAGTTATTATGGCTAGAACTGTAATAATTATACTTATTACTTATGTTATTATCAATATAACATGCATTATTACCCATATAATGCAGTTATTATGGCTAGAACTGTAATAATTGTACTCATTACTTATATTATTAGCAATATAACGTGCATTATTACCCATATAATGGAGGTATTATCGCTAGAACTGTAATAATTATACTTATTACTTATATTATTATCAATATAACATGCATTATTACCCATATAATGGAGGTATTATTGCTAGAACTGTAATAATTATACTTATTACTTATACTATTAGCAATATAACGTGCATTGTTACCCATATAATGCAGTTATTATCGCCAGAACTGTAATAATTATACTTATTACTTATATTATTCTCAATATAACATGCATTATTACCCATATTATGCAGTTATTATCGCTAGAACTGTAATAATTATACTTATTACTTATACTATTAGCAATATAACGTGCATTATTACCCATATAATGCAGTTATTATCGCCAGAACTGTAATAATTATACTTATTACTTATATTATTCTCAATATAACATGCATTATTACCCATATAATGGAGGTATTATTGCTAGAACTGTAATAATTATACTTATTACTTATATTATTATCAATATAACATGCATTATTACCCATATTATGCAGTTATTATCGCTAGAACTGTAATAATTATACTTATTACTTATGTTATTATCAATATAACATGCATTATTACCCATATAATGCAGTTATTATGGCTAGAACTGTAATAATTGTACTTATTACTTATATTATTATCAATATAACATGCAATATTACCCATATTATGCAGTTATTATCGATAGAACTGTAATAAATATACTTATTTCTTTTATTATTCTCCTTATAACATGCACTATTTGCCATATTTTACTATTATTATCGCTAGAACTATAATAATTATACTTATTACTCCCGATATTATCAATATAACATGCATTATTACCCATATAATGCAGTTATTATCGCTAGAACTGTAATAATTATACTTATTACTTATGTTATTATCAATATAACATGCATTATTACCCATATAATGCAGTTATTATGGCTAGAACTGTAATAATTGTACTCATTACTTATATTATTAGCAATATAAAGTGCATTATTACCCATATTATGCAGTTATTATCGCTAGAACTGTAATAATTATACTTATTGCTTATATTATTCTCAATATAACATGCATTATTACCCATATTATGCATTTATTATCGCTAGAACTAAAATAAATATACTTATTACTTTTATTATTATCAATATAACATGCACTATTTGCCATATTTTACTATTATTATCGCTAGAACTATAATAATTATACTTATTACTCCCGATATTATCAATATAACATGCATTATTACCCATATAATGCAGTTATTATCGCTAGAACTGTAATAATTATACTTATTACTTATATTATTATGAATATAACATGCATTATTACCCATATAATGGAGGTATTATTGCTAGAACTGTAATAATTATACTTATTACTTATACTATTAGCAATATAACGTGCATTGTTACCCATATAATGCAGTTATTATCGCTAGAACTGTAATAATTATACTTATTACGTATATTGTTAGCAATATAACGTGCATTATTACCCATATAATGCAGTTATTATCGCTAGAACTGTAATAATTCTACTTATTACTTATATTATTCTCAATATAACATGCATTATTACCCATATAATAGAGGTATTATCGCTAGAACTGTTATAAATATACGTATTACTTTTATTATCATCAATATAACATAATTGTTACCCATATTATGCAGTTATTATCGATAGAACTGTAATAAATATACTTATTACTTTTATTATTATCAATATAAAATGCACTATTTGCCATATTTTACTATTATTATCGCTAGAACTATAATAATTTTACTTATTACTCCCGATATTATCAATATAACATGCATTATTACCCATATAATGCAGTTATTATCGCTAGAACTGTAATAATTATACTTATTGCTTATATTATTATCAATATAACATGCATTATTACCCATATAATGCAGTTATTATCGCTAGAACTGTAACAATTGTACTCATTACTTAAATTATTAGCAATATAACGTGCATTATTACCCATATTATGCAGTTATTATCGCTAGAACTGTAATAATTATACTTATTACTTATATCATTATCAATATAACATGCATTATTACCCATATAAAGGAGGTATTATCGCTAGAACTGTAATAATTATACTTATTACTTATATTATTATCAATATAACATGCATTATTACCCATATAATGGAGGTATTATTGCTAGAACTGTAATAATTATACTTATTACTTATACTATTAGCAATATAACGTGCATTGTTACCCATATAATAGAGGTATTATCGCTAGAACTGTTATAAATATACGTATTACTTTTATTATCATCAATATAACATAATTGTTACCCATATTATGCAGTTATTATCGATAGAACTGTAATAAATATACTTATTACTTTTATTATTATCAATATAAAATGCACTATTTGCCATATTTTACTATTATTATCGCTAGAACTATAATAATTTTACTTATTACTCCCGATATTATCAATATAACATGCATTATTACCCATATAATGCAGTTATTATCGCTAGAACTGTAATAATTATACTTATTGCTTATATTATTATCAATATAACATGCATTATTACCCATATAATGCAGTTATTATCGCTAGAACTGTAATAATTGTACTCATTACTTATATTATTAGCAATATAACGTGCATTATTACCCATATTATGCAGTTATTATCGCTAGAACTGTAATAATTATACTTATTACTTATATCATTATCAATATAACATGCATTATTACCCATGTAAAGGAGGTATTATCGCTAGAACTGTAATAATTATACTTATTACTTATATTATTATCAATATAACATGCATTATTACCCATATAATGGAGGTATTATTGCTAGAACTGTAATAATTGTACTCATTACTTATATTATTAGCAATATAACGTGCATTATTACCCATATTATGCAGTTATTATCGCTAGAACTGTAATAATTATACTTATTACTTATATCATTATCAATATAACATACATTATTACCCATATAATGGAGGTATTATCGCTAGAACTGTAATAATTATACTTGTTACTTATACTATTAGCAATATAACGTGCATTATTACCCATATTATGCAGTTATTATCGCTAGAACTATAATAAATATACGTATTACTTTTATTATCATCAGTATAACATGCATTATTACCCATATTATGCAGTTATTATCGGTAGGACTGTAATAAATATACTTATTACTTTTATTATTATCAATATAACATGTACTATTTGCCATATTTTACTATTATCATCGCTAGAACTATAATAGTTATACTTATTACTCCCGATATTATCAATATAACATGCATTATTACCCATATAATGCAGTTATTATCGCTAGAACTGTAATAATTATACTTATTACTTATGTTATTATCAATATAACATGCATTATTACCCATATAATGCAGTTATTATGGCTAGAACTGTAATAATTATACTTATTACTTATGTTATTATCAATATAACATGCATTATTACCCATATAATGCAGTTATTATGGCTAGAACTGTAATAATTGTACTCATTACTTATATTATTAGCAATATAACGTGCATTATTACCCATATAATGGAGGTATTATCGCTAGAACTGTAATAATTATACTTATTACTTATATTATTATCAATATAACATGCATTATTACCCATATAATGGAGGTATTATTGCTAGAACTGTAATAATTATACTTATTACTTATACTATTAGCAATATAACGTGCATTGTTACCCATATAATGCAGTTATTATCGCCAGAACTGTAAGAATTATACTTATTACTTATATTATTCTCTATATAACATGCATTATTACCCATATAATGCAGTTATTATCGCTAGAACTGTAATAATTGTACTCATTACTTATATCATTAGCAATATAACATGCATTATTACCCATATTATGCAGTTATTATCGCTAGAACTGTAATAATTATACTTATTACTTATATCATTATCAATATAACATGCATTATTACCCATATAAAGGAGGTATTATCGCTAGAACTGTAATAATTATACTTATTACTTATATTATTATCAATATAACATGCATTATTACCCATATAATGGAGGTATTATTGCTAGAACTGTAATAATTATACTTATTACTTATACTATTAGCAATATAACGTGCATTGTTACCCATATAATGCAGTTATTATCGCTAGAACTGTAATAATTATACTTATTACGTATATTGTTAGCAATATAACGTGCATTATTACCCATATAATGCAGTTATTATCGCTAGAACTGTAATAATTCTACTTATTACTTATATTATTCTCAATATAACATGCATTATTACCCATATAATAGAGGTATTATCGCTAGAACTGTTATACATATACGTATTACTTTTATTATCATCAATATAACATAATTGTTACCCATATTATGCAGTTATTATCGATAGAACTGTAATAAATATACTTATTACTTTTATTATTATCAATATAAAATGCACTATTTGCCATATTTTACTATTATTATCGCTAGAACTATAATAATTTTACTTATTACTCCCGATATTATCAATATAACATGCATTATTACCCATATAATGCAGTTATTATCGCTAGAACTGTAATAATTATACTTATTGCTTATATTATTATCAATATAACATGCATTATTACCCATATAATGCAGTTATTATCGCTAGAACTGTAATAATTGTACTCATTACTTATATTATTAGCAATATAACGTGCATTATTACCCATATTATGCAGTTATTATCGCTAGAACTGTAATAATTATACTTATTACTTATATCATTATCAATATAACATACATTATTACCCATATAATGGAGGTATTATCGCTAGAACTGTAATAATTATACTTGTTACTTATACTATTAGCAATATAACGTGCATTATTACCCATATTATGCAGTTATTATCGCTAGAACTATAATAAATATACGTATTACTTTTATTATCATCAGTATAACATGCATTATTACCCATATTATGCAGTTATTATCGGTAGGACTGTAATAAATATACTTATTACTTTTATTATTATCAATATAACATGTACTATTTGCCATATTTTACTATTATCATCGCTAGAACTATAATAGTTATACTTATTACTCCCGATATTATCAATATAACATGCATTATTACCCATATAATGCAGTTATTATCGCTAGAACTGTAATAATTATACTTATTACTTATGTTATTATCAATATAACATGCATTATTACCCATATAATGCAGTTATTATGGCTAGAACTGTAATAATTATACTTATTACTTATGTTATTATCAATATAACATGCATTATTACCCATATAATGCAGTTATTATGGCTAGAACTGTAATAATTGTACTCATTACTTATATTATTAGCAATATAACGTGCATTATTACCCATATAATGGAGGTATTATCGCTAGAACTATAATAAATATACGTATTACTTTTATTATCATCAGTATAACATGCATTATTACCCATATTATGCAGTTATTATCGGTAGGACTGTAATAAATATACTTATTACTTTTATTATTATCAATATAACATGTACTATTTGCCATATTTTACTATTATCATCGCTAGAAATATAATAGTTATACTTATTACTCCCGATATTATCAATATAACATGCATTATTACCCATATAATGCAGTTATTATCGCTAGAACTGTAATAATTATACTTATTACTTATGTTATTATCAATATAACATGCATTATTACCCATATAATGCAGTTATTATGGCTAGAACTGTAATAATTATACTTATTACTTATGTTATTATCAATATAACATGCATTATTACCCATATAATGCAGTTATTATGGCTAGAACTGTAATAATTGTACTCATTACTTATATTATTAGCAATATAACGTGCATTATTACCCATATAATGGAGGTATTATCGCTAGAACTGTAATAATTATACTTATTACTTATATTATTATCAATATAACATGCATTATTACCCATATAATGGAGGTATTATTGCTAGAACTGTAATAATTATACTTATTACTTATACTATTAGCAATATAACGTGCATTGTTACCCATATAATGCAGTTATTATCGCCAGAACTGTAATAATTATACTTATTACTTATATTATTCTCAATATAACATGCATTATTACCCATATTATGCAGTTATTATCGCTAGAACTGTAATAATTATACTTATTACTTATACTATTAGCAATATAACGTGCATTATTACCCATATAATGCAGTTATTATCGCCAGAACTGTAATAATTATACTTATTACTTATATTATTCTCAATATAACATGCATTATTACCCATATAATGGAGGTATTATTGCTAGAACTGTAATAATTATACTTATTACTTATATTATTATCAATATAACATGCATTATTACCCATATTATGCAGTTATTATCGCTAGAACTGTAATAATTATACTTATTACTTATGTTATTATCAATATAACATGCATTATTACCCATATAATGCAGTTATTATGGCTAGAACTGTAATAATTGTACTTATTACTTATATTATTATCAATATAACATGCAATATTACCCATATTATGCAGTTATTATCGATAGAACTGTAATAAATATACTTATTTCTTTTATTATTCTCCTTATAACATGCACTATTTGCCATATTTTACTATTATTATCGCTAGAACTATAATAATTATACTTATTACTCCCGATATTATCAATATAACATGCATTATTACCCATATAATGCAGTTATTATCGCTAGAACTGTAATAATTATACTTATTACTTATGTTATTATCAATATAACATGCATTATTACCCATATAATGCAGTTATTATGGCTAGAACTGTAATAATTGTACTCATTACTTATATTATTAGCAATATAAAGTGCATTATTACCCATATTATGCAGTTATTATCGCTAGAACTGTAATAATTATACTTATTGCTTATATTATTCTCAATATAACATGCATTATTACCCATATTATGCATTTATTATCGCTAGAACTAAAATAAATATACTTATTACTTTTATTATTATCAATATAACATGCACTATTTGCCATATTTTACTATTATTATCGCTAGAACTATAATAATTATACTTATTACTCCCGATATTATCAATATAACATGCATTATTACCCATATAATGCAGTTATTATGGCTAGAACTGTAATAATTGTACTCATTACTTATATTATTAGCAATATAACGTGCATTATTACCCATATAATGGAGGTATTATCGCTAGAACTATAATAAATATACGTATTACTTTTATTATCATCAGTATAACATGCATTATTACCCATATTATGCAGTTATTATCGGTAGGACTGTAATAAATATACTTATTACTTTTATTATTATCAATATAACATGTACTATTTGCCATATTTTACTATTATCATCGCTAGAACTATAATAGTTATACTTATTACTCCCGATATTATCAATATAACATGCATTATTACCCATATAATGCAGTTATTATCGCTAGAACTGTAATAATTATACTTATTACTTATGTTATTATCAATATAACATGCATTATTACCCATATAATGCAGTTATTATGGCTAGAACTGTAATAATTATACTTATTACTTATGTTATTATCAATATAACATGCATTATTACCCATATAATGCAGTTATTATGGCTAGAACTGTAATAATTGTACTCATTACTTATATTATTAGCAATATAACGTGCATTATTACCCATATAATGGAGGTATTATCGCTAGAACTGTAATAATTATACTTATTACTTATATTATTATCAATATAACATGCATTATTACCCATATAATGGAGGTATTATTGCTAGAACTGTAATAATTATACTTATTACTTATACTATTAGCAATATAACGTGCATTGTTACCCATATAATGCAGTTATTATCGCCAGAACTGTAATAATTATACTTATTACTTATATTATTCTCAATATAACATGCATTATTACCCATATTATGCAGTTATTATCGCTAGAACTGTAATAATTATACTTATTACTTATACTATTAGCAATATAACGTGCATTATTACCCATATAATGCAGTTATTATCGCCAGAACTGTAATAATTATACTTATTACTTATATTATTCTCAATATAACATGCATTATTACCCATATAATGGAGGTATTATTGCTAGAACTGTAATAATTATACTTATTACTTATATTATTATCAATATAACATGCATTATTACCCATATTATGCAGTTATTATCGCTAGAACTGTAATAATTATACTTATTACTTATGTTATTATCAATATAACATGCATTATTACCCATATAATGCAGTTATTATGGCTAGAACTGTAATAATTGTACTTATTACTTATATTATTATCAATATAACATGCAATATTACCCATATTATGCAGTTATTATCGATAGAACTGTAATAAATATACTTATTTCTTTTATTATTCTCCTTATAACATGCACTATTTGCCATATTTTACTATTATTATCGCTAGAACTATAATAATTATACTTATTACTCCCGATATTATCAATATAACATGCATTATTACCCATATAATGCAGTTATTATCGCTAGAACTGTAATAATTATACTTATTACTTATGTTATTATCAATATAACATGCATTATTACCCATATAATGCAGTTATTATGGCTAGAACTGTAATAATTGTACTCATTACTTATATTATTAGCAATATAAAGTGCATTATTACCCATATTATGCAGTTATTATCGCTAGAACTGTAATAATTATACTTATTGCTTATATTATTCTCAATATAACATGCATTATTACCCATATTATGCATTTATTATCGCTAGAACTAAAATAAATATACTTATTACTTTTATTATTATCAATATAACATGCACTATTTGCCATATTTTACTATTATTATCGCTAGAACTATAATAATTATACTTATTACTCCCGATATTATCAATATAACATGCATTATTACCCATATAATGCAGTTATTATCGCTAGAACTGTAATAATTATACTTATTACTTATATTATTATGAATATAACATGCATTATTACCCATATAATGGAGGTATTATTGCTAGAACTGTAATAATTATACTTATTACTTATACTATTAGCAATATAACGTGCATTGTTACCCATATAATGCAGTTATTATCGCTAGAACTGTAATAATTATACTTATTACGTATATTGTTAGCAATATAACGTGCATTATTACCCATATAATGCAGTTATTATCGCTAGAACTGTAATAATTCTACTTATTACTTATATTATTCTCAATATAACATGCATTATTACCCATATAATAGAGGTATTATCGCTAGAACTGTTATAAATATACGTATTACTTTTATTATCATCAATATAACATAATTGTTACCCATATTATGCAGTTATTATCGATAGAACTGTAATAAATATACTTATTACTTTTATTATTATCAATATAAAATGCACTATTTGCCATATTTTACTATTATTATCGCTAGAACTATAATAATTTTACTTATTACTCCCGATATTATCAATATAACATGCATTATTACCCATATAATGCAGTTATTATCGCTAGAACTGTAATAATTATACTTATTGCTTATATTATTATCAATATAACATGCATTATTACCCATATAATGCAGTTATTATCGCTAGAACTGTAACAATTGTACTCATTACTTAAATTATTAGCAATATAACGTGCATTATTACCCATATTATGCAGTTATTATCGCTAGAACTGTAATAATTATACTTATTACTTATATCATTATCAATATAACATGCATTATTACCCATATAAAGGAGGTATTATCGCTAGAACTGTAATAATTATACTTATTACTTATATTATTATCAATATAACATGCATTATTACCCATATAATGGAGGTATTATTGCTAGAACTGTAATAATTATACTTATTACTTATACTATTAGCAATATAACGTGCATTGTTACCCATATAATAGAGGTATTATCGCTAGAACTGTTATAAATATACGTATTACTTTTATTATCATCAATATAACATAATTGTTACCCATATTATGCAGTTATTATCGATAGAACTGTAATAAATATACTTATTACTTTTATTATTATCAATATAAAATGCACTATTTGCCATATTTTACTATTATTATCGCTAGAACTATAATAATTTTACTTATTACTCCCGATATTATCAATATAACATGCATTATTACCCATATAATGCAGTTATTATCGCTAGAACTGTAATAATTATACTTATTGCTTATATTATTATCAATATAACATGCATTATTACCCATATAATGCAGTTATTATCGCTAGAACTGTAATAATTGTACTCATTACTTATATTATTAGCAATATAACGTGCATTATTACCCATATTATGCAGTTATTATCGCTAGAACTGTAATAATTATACTTATTACTTATATCATTATCAATATAACATGCATTATTACCCATGTAAAGGAGGTATTATCGCTAGAACTGTAATAATTATACTTATTACTTATATTATTATCAATATAACATGCATTATTACCCATATAATGGAGGTATTATTGCTAGAACTGTAATAATTGTACTCATTACTTATATTATTAGCAATATAACGTGCATTATTACCCATATTATGCAGTTATTATCGCTAGAACTGTAATAATTATACTTATTACTTATATCATTATCAATATAACATACATTATTACCCATATAATGGAGGTATTATCGCTAGAACTGTAATAATTATACTTGTTACTTATACTATTAGCAATATAACGTGCATTATTACCCATATTATGCAGTTATTATCGCTAGAACTATAATAAATATACGTATTACTTTTATTATCATCAGTATAACATGCATTATTACCCATATTATGCAGTTATTATCGGTAGGACTGTAATAAATATACTTATTACTTTTATTATTATCAATATAACATGTACTATTTGCCATATTTTACTATTATCATCGCTAGAACTATAATAGTTATACTTATTACTCCCGATATTATCAATATAACATGCATTATTACCCATATAATGCAGTTATTATCGCTAGAACTGTAATAATTATACTTATTACTTATGTTATTATCAATATAACATGCATTATTACCCATATAATGCAGTTATTATGGCTAGAACTGTAATAATTATACTTATTACTTATGTTATTATCAATATAACATGCATTATTACCCATATAATGCAGTTATTATGGCTAGAACTGTAATAATTGTACTCATTACTTATATTATTAGCAATATAACGTGCATTATTACCCATATAATGGAGGTATTATCGCTAGAACTGTAATAATTATACTTGTTACTTATATTATTATCAATATAACATGCATTATTACCCATATAATGGAGGTATTATTGCTAGAACTGTAATAATTATACTTATTACTTATACTATTAGCAATATAACGTGCATTGTTACCCATATAATGCAGTTATTATCGCCAGAACTGTAATAATTATACTTATTACTTATATTATTCTCAATATAACATGCATTATTACCCATATTATGCAGTTATTATCGCTAGAACTATAATAAATACACGTATTACTTTTATTATCATCAATATAACATAATTATTACCCATATTATGCAGTTATTATCGATAGAACTGTAATAATTCTACTTATTACTTATATTATTCTCAATATAACATGCATTATTACCCATATTATGCATTTATTATCGCTAGAACTAAAATAAATATACTTATTACTTTTATTATTATCAATATAACATGCACTATTTGCCATATTTTACTATTATTATCGCTAGAACTATAATAATTATACTTATTACTCCCGATATTATCAATATAACATGCATTATTACCCATATAATGCAGTTATTATCGCCAGAACTGTAATAATTATACTTATTACTTATATTATTCTCAATATAACATGCATTATTACCCATATAATGCAGTTATTATCGCTAGAACTGTAATAATTATACTTATTACTTATATTATTATGAATATAACATGCATTATTACCCATATAATGGAGGTATTATTGCTAGAACTGTAATAATTATACTTATTACTTATACTATTAGCAATATAACGTGCATTGTTACCCATATAGTGCAGTTATTATCGCTAGAACTGTAATAATTATACTTATTACGTATATTGTTAGCAATATAACGTGCATTATTACCCATATAATGCAGTTATTATCGCTAGAACTGTAATAATTCTACTTATTACTTATATTATTCTCAATATAACATGCATTATTACCCATATAATAGAGGTATTATCGCTAGAACTGTTATAAATATACGTATTACTTTTATTATCATCAATATAACATAATTGTTACCCATATTATGCAGTTATTATCGATAGAACTGTAATAAATATACTTATTACTTTTATTATTATCAATATAAAATGCACTATTTGCCATATTTTACTATTATTATCGCTAGAACTATAATAATTTTACTTATTACTCCCGATATTATCAATATAACATGCATTATTACCCATATAATGCAGTTATTATCGCTAGAACTGTAATAATTATACTTATTGCTTATATTATTATCAATATAACATGCATTATTACCCATATAATGCAGTTATTATCGCTAGAACTGTAACAATTGTACTCATTACTTAAATTATTAGCAATATAACGTGCATTATTACCCATATTATGCAGTTATTATCGCTAGAACTGTAATAATTATACTTATTACTTATATCATTATCAATATAACATGCATTATTACCCATATAAAGGAGGTATTATCGCTAGAACTGTAATAATTATACTTATTACTTATATTATTATCAATATAACATGCATTATTACCCATATAATGGAGGTATTATTGCTAGAACTGTAATAATTATACTTATTACTTATACTATTAGCAATATAACGTGCATTGTTACCCATATAATAGAGGTATTATCGCTAGAACTGTTATAAATATACGTATTACTTTTATTATCATCAATATAACATAATTGTTACCCATATTATGCAGTTATTATCGATAGAACTGTAATAAATATACTTATTACTTTTATTATTATCAATATAAAATGCACTATTTGCCATATGTTACTATTATTATCGCTAGAACTATAATAATTTTACTTATTACTCCCGATATTATCAATATAACATGCATTATTACCCATATAATGCAGTTATTATCGCTAGAACTGTAATAATTATACTTATTGCTTATATTATTATCAATATAACATGCATTATTACCCATATAATGCAGTTATTATCGCTAGAACTGTAATAATTGTACTCATTACTTATATTATTAGCAATATAACGTGCATTATTACCCATATTATGCAGTTATTATCGCTAGAACTGTAATAATTATACTTATTACTTATATCATTATCAATATAACATGCATTATTACCCATGTAAAGGAGGTATTATCGCTAGAACTGTAATAATTATACTTATTACTTATATTATTATCAATATAACATGCATTATTACCCATATAATGGAGGTATTATTGCTAGAACTGTAATAATTGTACTCATTACTTATATTATTAGCAATATAACGTGCATTATTACCCATATTATGCAGTTATTATCGCTAGAACTGTAATAATTATACTTATTACTTATATCATTATCAATATAACATACATTATTACCCATATAATGGAGGTATTATCGCTAGAACTGTAATAATTATACTTGTTACTTATACTATTAGCAATATAACGTGCATTATTACCCATATTATGCAGTTATTATCGCTAGAACTATAATAAATATACGTATTACTTTTATTATCATCAGTATAACATGCATTATTACCCATATTATGCAGTTATTATCGGTAGGACTGTAATAAATATACTTATTACTTTTATTATTATCAATATAACATGTACTATTTGCCATATTTTACTATTATCATCGCTAGAACTATAATAGTTATACTTATTACTCCCGATATTATCAATATAACATGCATTATTACCCATATAATGCAGTTATTATCGCTAGAACTGTAATAATTATACTTATTACTTATGTTATTATCAATATAACATGCATTATTACCCATATAATGCAGTTATTATGGCTAGAACTGTAATAATTATACTTATTACTTATGTTATTATCAATATAACATGCATTATTACCCATATAATGCAGTTATTATGGCTAGAACTGTAATAATTGTACTCATTACTTATATTATTAGCAATATAACGTGCATTATTACCCATATAATGGAGGTATTATCGCTAGAACTGTAATAATTATACTTGTTACTTATATTATTATCAATATAACATGCATTATTACCCATATAATGGAGGTATTATTGCTAGAACTGTAATAATTATACTTATTACTTATACTATTAGCAATATAACGTGCATTGTTACCCATATAATGCAGTTATTATCGCCAGAACTGTAATAATTATACTTATTACTTATATTATTCTCAATATAACATGCATTATTACCCATATTATGCAGTTATTATCGCTAGAACTGTAATAATTATACTTATTACTTATACTATTAGCAATATAACGTGCATTATTACCCATATAATGCAGTTATTATCGCCAGAACTGTAATAATTATACTTATTACTTATATTATTCTCAATATAACATGCATTATTACCCATATAATGGAGGTATTATTGCTAGAACTGTAATAATTATACTTATTACTTATATTATTATCAATATAACATGCATTATTACCCATATTATGCAGTTATTATCGCTAGAACTGTAATAATTATACTTATTACTTATGTTATTATCAATATAACATGCATTATTACCCATATAATGCAGTTATTATGGCTAGAACTGTAATAATTGTACTTATTACTTATATTACTATCAATATAACATGCAATATTACCCATATTATGCAGTTATTATCGATAGAACTGTAATAAATATACTTATTTCTTTTATTATTCTCCTTATAACATGCACTATTTGCCATATTTTACTATTATTATCGCTAGAACTATAATAATTATACTTATTACTCCCGATATTATCAATATAACATGCATTATTACCCATATAATGCAGTTATTATCGCTAGAACTGTAATAATTATACTTATTACTTATGTTATTATCAATATAACATGCATTATTACCCATATAATGCAGTTATTATGGCTAGAACTGTAATAATTGTACTCATTACTTATATTATTAGCAATATAAAGTGCATTATTACCCATATTATGCAGTTATTATCGCTAGAACTGTAATAATTATACTTATTGCTTATATTATTCTCAATATAACATGCATTATTACCCATATTATGCATTTATTATCGCTAGAACTAAAATAAATATACTTATTACTTTTATTATTATCAATATAACATGCACTATTTGCCATATTTTACTATTATTATCGCTAGAACTATAATAATTATACTTATTACTCCCGATATTATCAATATAACATGCATTATTACCCATATAATGCAGTTATTATCGCCAGAACTGTAATAATTATACTTATTACTTATATTATTCTCAATATAACATGCATTATTACCCATATAATGCAGTTATTATCGCTAGAACTGTAATAATTATACTTATTACTTATATTATTATGAATATAACATGCATTATTACCCATATAATGGAGGTATTATTGCTAGAACTGTAATAATTATACTTATTACTTATACTATTAGCAATATAACGTGCATTGTTACCCATATAATGCAGTTATTATCGCTAGAACTGTAATAATTATACTTATTACGTATATTGTTAGCAATATAACGTGCATTATTACCCATATAATGCAGTTATTATCGCTAGAACTGTAATAATTCTACTTATTACTTATATTATTCTCAATATAACATGCATTATTACCCATATAATAGAGGTATTATCGCTAGAACTGTTATAAATATACGTATTACTTTTATTATCATCAATATAACATAATTGTTACCCATATTATGCAGTTATTATCGATAGAACTGTAATAAATATACTTATTACTTTTATTATTATCAATATAAAATGCACTATTTGCCATATTTTACTATTATTATCGCTAGAACTATAATAATTTTACTTATTACTCCCGATATTATCAATATAACATGCATTATTACCCATATAATGCAGTTATTATCGCTAGAACTGTAATAATTATACTTATTGCTTATATTATTATCAATATAACATGCATTATTACCCATATAATGCAGTTATTATCGCTAGAACTGTAACAATTGTACTCATTACTTAAATTATTAGCAATATAACGTGCATTATTACCCATATTATGCAGTTATTATCGCTAGAACTGTAATAATTATACTTATTACTTATATCATTATCAATATAACATGCATTATTACCCATATAAAGGAGGTATTATCGCTAGAACTGTAATAATTATACTTATTACTTATATTATTATCAATATAACATGCATTATTACCCATATAATGGAGGTATTATTGCTAGAAATGTAATAATTATACTTATTACTTATACTATTAGCAATATAACGTGCATTGTTACCCATATAATAGAGGTATTATCGCTAGAACTGTTATAAATATACGTATTACTTTTATTATCATCAATATAACATAATTGTTACCCATATTATGCAGTTATTATCGATAGAACTGTAATAAATATACTTATTACTTTTATTATTATCAATATAAAATGCACTATTTGCCATATTTTACTATTATTATCGCTAGAACTATAATAATTTTACTTATTACTCCCGATATTATCAATATAACATGCATTATTACCCATATAATGCAGTTATTATCGCTAGAACTGTAATAATTATACTTATTGCTTATATTATTATCAATATAACATGCATTATTACCCATATAATGCAGTTATTATCGCTAGAACTGTAATAATTGTACTCATTACTTATATTATTAGCAATATAACGTGCATTATTACCCATATTATGCAGTTATTATCGCTAGAACTGTAATAATTATACTTATTACTTATATCATTATCAATATAACATGCATTATTACCCATGTAAAGGAGGTATTATCGCTAGAACTGTAATAATTATACTTATTACTTATATTATTATCAATATAACATGCATTATTACCCATATAATGGAGGTATTATTGCTAGAACTGTAATAATTGTACTCATTACTTATATTATTAGCAATATAACGTGCATTATTACCCATATTATGCAGTTATTATCGCTAGAACTGTAATAATTATACTTATTACTTATATCATTATCAATATAACATACATTATTACCCATATAATGGAGGTATTATCGCTAGAACTGTAATAATTATACTTGTTACTTATACTATTAGCAATATAACGTGCATTATTACCCATATTATGCAGTTATTATCGCTAGAACTATAATAAATATACGTATTACTTTTATTATCATCAGTATAACATGCATTATTACCCATATTATGCAGTTATTATCGGTAGGACTGTAATAAATATACTTATTACTTTTATTATTATCAATATAACATGTACTATTTGCCATATTTTACTATTATCATCGCTAGAACTATAATAGTTATACTTATTACTCCCGATATTATCAATATAACATGCATTATTACCCATATAATGCAGTTATTATCGCTAGAACTGTAATAATTATACTTATTACTTATGTTATTATCAATATAACATGCATTATTACCCATATAATGCAGTTATTATGGCTAGAACTGTAATAATTATACTTATTACTTATGTTATTATCAATATAACATGCATTATTACCCATATAATGCAGTTATTATGGCTAGAACTGTAATAATTGTACTCATTACTTATATTATTAGCAATATAACGTGCATTATTACCCATATAATGGAGGTATTATCGCTAGAACTGTAATAATTATACTTATTACTTATATTATTATCAATATAACATGCATTATTACCCATATAATGGAGGTATTATTGCTAGAACTGTAATAATTATACTTATTACTTATACTATTAGCAATATAACGTGCATTGTTACCCATATAATGCAGTTATTATCGCCAGAACTGTAATAATTATACTTATTACTTATATTATTCTCAATATAACATGCATTATTACCCATATTATGCAGTTATTATCGCTAGAACTGTAATAATTATACTTATTACTTATACTATTAGCAATATAACGTGCATTATTACCCATATAATGCAGTTATTATCGCCAGAACTGTAATAATTATACTTATTACTTATATTATTCTCAATATAACATGCATTATTACCCATATAATGGAGGTATTATTGCTAGAACTGTAATAATTATACTTATTACTTATATTATTATCAATATAACATGCATTATTACCCATATTATGCAGTTATTATCGCTAGAACTGTAATAATTATACTTATTACTTATGTTATTATCAATATAACATGCATTATTACCCATATTATGCATTTATTATCGCTAGAACTAAAATAAATATACGTATTACTTTTATTATCATCAATATAACATGCATTATTACCCATATCATGCAGTTATTATCGATAGAACTGTAATAAATATACTTATTACTTTTATTATTATCAATATAACATGCACTATTTGCCATATTTTACTATTATTATCGCTAGAACTATAATAATTATACTTATTACTCCCGATATTATCAATATAACATGCATTATTACCCATATAATGCAGTTATTATCGCTAGAACTGTAATAATTATACTTATTACTTATGTTATTATCAATATAACATGCATTATTACCCATATAATGCAGTTATTATGGCTAGAACTGTAATAATTATACTTATTACTTATGTTATTATCAATATAACATGCATTATTACCCATATAATGCAGTTATTATGGCTAGAACTGTAATAATTGTACTCATTACTTATATTATTAGCAATATAACGTGCATTATTACCCATATAATGGAGGTATTATCGCTAGAACTGTAATAATTATACTTATTACTTATATTATTATCAATATAACATGCATTATTACCCATATAATGGAGGTATTATTGCTAGAACTGTAATAATTATACTTATTACTTATACTATTAGCAATATAACGTGCATTGTTACCCATATAATGCAGTTATTATCGCTAGAACTGTAATAATTATACTTATTGCTTATATTATTATCAATATAACATGCATTATTACCCATATAATGCAGTTATTATCGCTAGAACTGTAACAATTGTACTCATTACTTAAATTATTAGCAATATAACGTGCATTATTACCCATATTATGCAGTTATTATCGCTAGAACTGTAATAATTATACTTATTACTTATATCATTATCAATATAACATGCATTATTACCCATATAAAGGAGGTATTATCGCTAGAACTGTAATAATTATACTTATTACTTATATTATTATCAATATAACATGCATTATTACCCATATAATGGAGGTATTATTGCTAGAACTGTAATAATTATACTTATTACTTATACTATTAGCAATATAACGTGCATTGTTACCCATATAATAGAGGTATTATCGCTAGAACTGTTATAAATATACGTATTACTTTTATTATCATCAATATAACATAATTGTTACCCATATTATGCAGTTATTATCGATAGAACTGTAATAAATATACTTATTACTTTTATTATTATCAATATAAAATGCACTATTTGCCATATTTTACTATTATTATCGCTAGAACTATAATAATTTTACTTATTACTCCCGATATTATCAATATAACATGCATTATTACCCATATAATGCAGTCATTATCGCCAGAACTGTAATAATTATACTTATTGCTTATATTATTATCAATATAACATGCATTATTACCCATATAATGCAGTTATTATCGCTAGAACTGTAATAATTGTACTCATTACTTATATTATTAGCAATATAACGTGCATTATTACCCATATTATGCAGTTATTATCGCTAGAACTGTAATAATTATACTTATTACTTATATCATTATCAATATAACATGCATTATTACCCATGTAAAGGAGGTATTATCGCTAGAACTGTAATAATTATACTTATTACTTATATTATTATCAATATAACATGCATTATTACCCATATAATGGAGGTATTATTGCTAGAACTGTAATAATTGTACTCATTACTTATATTATTAGCAATATAACGTGCATTATTACCCATATTATGCAGTTATTATCGCTAGAACTGTAATAATTATACTTATTACTTATATCATTATCAATATAACATACATTATTACCCATATAATGGAGGTATTATCGCTAGAACTGTAATAATTATACTTGTTACTTATACTATTAGCAATATAACGTGCATTATTACCCATATTATGCAGTTATTATCGCTAGAACTATAATAAATATACGTATTACTTTTATTATCATCAGTATAACATGCATTATTACCCATATTATGCAGTTATTATCGGTAGGACTGTAATAAATATACTTATTACTTTTATTATTATCAATATAACATGTACTATTTGCCATATTTTACTATTATCATCGCTAGAACTATAATAGTTATACTTATTACTCCCGATATTATCAATATAACATGCATTATTACCCATATAATGCAGTTATTATCGCTAGAACTGTAATAATTATACTTATTACTTATATTATTAGCAATATAACGTGCATTATTACCCATATAATGGAGGTATTATCGCTAGAACTGTAATAATTATACTTATTACTTATATTATTATCAATATAACATGCATTATTACCCATATAATGGAGGTATTATTGCTAGAACTGTAATAATTATACTTATTACTTATACTATTAGCAATATAACGTGCATTGTTACCAATATAATGCAGTTATTATCGCCAGAACTGTAATAATTATACTTATTACTCCCGATATTATCAATATAACATGCATTATTACCCATATAATGCAGTTATTATCGCTAGAACTGTAATAATTATACTTATTACTTATGTTATTATCAATATAACATGCATTATTACCCATATAATGCAGTTATTATCGCCAGAACTGTAATAATTATACTTATTACTTATATTATTCTCAATATAACATGCATTATTACCCATATAATGGAGGTATTATTGCTAGAACTGTAATAATTATACTTATTACTTATATTATTATCAATATAACATGCATTATTACCCATATTATGCAGTTATTATCGCTAGAACTGTAATAATTATACTTATTACTTATGTTATTATCAATATAACATGCATTATTACCCATATTATGCATTTATTATCGCTAGAACTAAAATAAATATACGTATTACTTTTATTATCATCAATATAACATGCATTATTACCCATATCATGCAGTTATTATCGATAGAACTGTAATAAATATACTTATTACTTTTATTATTATCAATATAACATGCACTATTTGCCATATTTTACTATTATTATCGCTAGAACTATAATAATTATACTTATTACTCCCGATATTATCAATATAACATGCATTATTACCCATATAATGCAGTTATTATCGCTAGAACTGTAATAATTATACTTATTACTTATATCATTATCAATATAACATACATTATTACCCATATAATGGAGGTATTATCGCTAGAACTGTAATAATTATACTTGTTACTTATACTATTAGCAATATAACGTGCATTATTACCCATATTATGCAGTTATTATCGCTAGAACTATAATAAATATACGTATTACTTTTATTATCATCAGTATAACATGCATTATTACCCATATTATGCAGTTATTATCGGTAGGACTGTAATAAATATACTTATTACTTTTATTATTATCAATATAACATGTACTATTTGCCATATTTTACTATTATCATCGCTAGAACTATAATAGTTATACTTATTACTCCCGATATTATCAATATAACATGCATTATTACCCATATAATGCAGTTATTATCGCTAGAACTGTAATAATTATACTTATTACTTATATTATTAGCAATATAACGTGCATTATTACCCATATAATGGAGGCATTATCGCTAGAACTGTAATAATTATACTTATTACTTATATTATTATCAATATAACATGCATTATTACCCATATAATGGAGGTATTATTGCTAGAACTGTAATAATTATACTTATTACTTATACTATTAGCAATATAACGTGCATTGTTACCCATATAATGCAGTTATTATCGCCAGAACTGTAATAATTATACTTATTACTTATATTATTCTCAATATAACATGCATTATTACCCATATTATGCAGTTATTATCGCTAGAACTGTAATAATTATACTTATTACTTATACTATTAGCAATATAACGTGCATTATTACCCATATAATGCAGTTATTATCGCCAGAACTGTAATAATTATACTTATTACTTATATTATTCTCAATATAACATGCATTATTACAAATATAATGGAGGTATTATTGCTAGAACTGTAATAATTATACTTATTACTTATATTATTATCAATATAACATGCATTATTACCCATATTATGCAGTTATTATCGCTAGAACTGTAATAATTATACTTATTACTTATGTTATTATCAATATAACATGCATTATTACCCATATTATGCATTTATTATCGCTAGAACTAAAATAAATATACGTATTACTTTTATTATCATCAATATAACATGCATTATTACCCATATCATGCAGTTATTATCGATAGAACTGTAATAAATATACTTATTACTTTTATTATTATCAATATAACATGCACTATTTGCCATATTTTACTATTATTATCGCTAGAACTATAATAATTATACTTATTACTCCCGATATTATCAATATAACATGCATTATTACCCATATAATGCAGTTATTATCGCCAGAACTGTAATAATTATACTTATTACTTATATTATTCTCAATATAACATGCATTATTACCCATATTATGCAGTTATTATCGCTAGAACTGTAATAATTATACTTACTACATATATTATTATCAATATAACATGCATTATTACCGATATAATGGAGGTATTATTGCTAGAACTGTAATAATTATACTTATTACTTATACTATTAGCAATATAACGTGCATTGTTACCCATATAATGCAGTTATTATCGCCAGAACTGCAATAATTATACTTATTACGTATATTATTCTCAATATAACATGCATTATTACCCATATGATGCAGTTATTATCGCCAGAACTCTAATAATTATACTTATTACTTATATTATTCTCAATATAACATGCATTATTACCCATATTATGCAGTTATTATCGCTAGAACTATAATAAATACACGTATCACTTTCATTATCATCAATATAACATGCATTATTACCCATATAATGGAGGTATTATTGCTAGAACTGTAATAATTATACTTATTACTTACATTATTATCAACATAACATGCATTATTACCCATATTATGCAGTTATTATCGCCGGAACTATAATAAATACACTTATTACTCCCAATATTATCAATGTAACATGCATTATTACCCATATAATGCAGTTATTATCGCTAGAACTGTAATAATTATACTTATTACTTATATTATTAGCAATATAACGTGCATTATTACCCATATAATGCAGTTATTATCGCTAGAACTGTAATAATTGTACTCATTACTTATATTATTAGCAATATAACGTGCATTATTACCCATATTATGCAGTTATTATCGCTAGAACTATAATAAATATACGTATTACTTTTATTATCATCAGTATAACATGCATTATTACCCATATTATGCAGTTATTATCGGTAGGACTGTAATAAATATACTTATTACTTTTATTGTTATCAATATAACATGCACTATTTGTCATATTTTACTATTATTATCGCTAGAACTATAATAATTATACTTATTACTCCCGATATTATCAATATAACATGCATTATTACCCATATAATGCAGTTATTATCGCTAGAACTGTAATAATTATACTTATTGCTTATATTATTATCAATATAACATGCATTATTACCCATATAATGCAGTTATTATCGCTAGAACTGTAATAATTGTACTCATTACTTATATCATTAGCAATATAACGTGCATTATTACCCATATTATGCAGTTATTATCGCTAGAACTGTAATAATTATACTTATTACTTATACTATTAGCAATATAACGTGCATTATTACCCATATAATGCAGTTATTATCGCCAGAACTGTAATAATTATACTTATTACTTATATTATTCTCAATATAACATGCATTATTACCCATATAATGGAGGTATTATTGCTAGAACTGTAATAATTATACTTATTACTTATATTATTATCAATATAACATGCATTATTACCCATATTATGCAGTTATTATCGCTAGAACTGTAATAATTATAGTTATTACTTATGTTATTATCAATATAACATGCATTATTACCCATATAATGCAGTTATTATGGCTAGAACTGTAATAATTGTACTCATTACTTATATTATTATCAATATAACATGCATTATTACTCATATAATGCAGTTATTATCGCTAGAACTGTAATAATTCTACTTATTACTTATATTATTATCAATATAACATGCAATATTACCCATATTATGCAGTCATTATCGATAGAACTGTAATAAATATACTTATTTCTTTTATTATTCTCCTTATAACATGCACTATTTGCCATATTTTACTATTATTATCGCTAGAACTATAATAATTATACGTATTACTTTTATTATCATCAGTATAAAATGCATTATTACCCATATTATGCAGTTATTATCGGTAGGACTGTAATAAATATACTTATTACTTTTATTGTTATCAATATAACATGCACTATTTGTCATATTTTACTATTATTATCGCTAGAACTATAATAATTATACTTATTACTCCCGATATTATCAATATAACATGCATTATTACCCATATAATGGAGGTATTATTGCTAGAACTGTAATAATTGTACTCATTACTTATATCATTAGCAATATAACGTGCATTATTACCCATATTATGCAGTTATTATCGCTAGAACTGTAATAATTATACTTATTACTTATATCATTATCAATATAACATGCATTATTACCCATATAAAGGAGGTATTATCGCTAGAACTGTAATAATTATACTTATTACTTATATTATTATCAATATAACATGCATTATTACCCATATAATGGAGGTATTATTGCTAGAACTGTAATAATTATACTTATTACTTATACGATTAGCAATATAACGTGCATTGCTACCCATATAATGCAGTTATTATCGCTAGAACTGTAATAATTATACTTATTACGTATATTGTTAGCAATATAACGTGCATTATTACCCATATAATGCAGTTATTATCGCTAGAACTGTAATAATTCTACTTATTACTTATATTATTCTCAATATAACATGCATTATTACCCATATAATAGAGGTATTATCGCTAGAACTGTTATAAATATACGTATTACTTTTATTATCATCAATATAACATAATTGTTACCCATATTATGCAGTTATTATCGATAGAACTGTAATAAATATACTTATTACTTTTATTATTATCAATATAAAATGCACTATTTGCCATATTTTACTATTATTATCGCTAGAACTATAATAATTTTACTTATTACTCCCGATATTATCAATATAACATGCATTATTACCCATATAATGCAGTTATTATCGCTAGAACTGTAATAATTATACTTATTGCTTATATTATTATCAATATAACATGCATTATTACCCATATAATGCAGTTATTATCGCTAGAACTGTAATAATTGTACTCATTACTTATATTATTAGCAATATAACGTGCATTATTACCCATATTATGCAGTTATTATCGCTAGAACTGTAATAATTATACTTATTACTTATATCATTATCAATATAACATACATTATTACCCATATAATGGAGGTATTATCGCTAGAACTGTAATAATTATACTTATTACATATACTATTAGCAATATAACGTGCATTATTACCCATATAAAGAAGTTATTATCGCCAGAACTGTAATAATTATACTTATTACTTATATTATTCTCAATATAACATGCATTATTACCCATATAATGCAGTTATTATCGCTAGAACTGTAATAATTGTACTCATTACTTATATTATTAGCAATATAACGTGCATTATTACCCATATTATGCAGTTATTATCGCTAGAACTGTAATAATTATACTTATTACTTATATCATTATCAATATAACATACATTATTACCCATATAATGGAGGTATTATCGCTAGAACTGTAATAATTATACTTGTTACTTATACTATTAGCAATATAACGTGCATTATTACCCATATTATGCAGTTATTATCGCTAGAACTATAATAAATATACGTATTACTTTTATTATCATCAGTATAACATGCATTATTACCCATATTATGCAGTTATTATCGGTAGGACTGTAATAAATATACTTATTACTTTTATTATTATCAATATAACATGTACTATTTGCCATATTTTACTATTATCATCGCAAGAACTATAATAGTTATACTTATTACTCCCGATATTATCAATATAACATGCATTATTACCCATATAATGCAGTTATTATCGCTAGAACTGTAATAATTATACTTATTACTTATGTTATTATCAATATAACATGCATTATTACCCATATAATGCAGTTATTATGGCTAGAACTGTAATAATTATACTTATTACTTATGTTATTATCAATATAACATGCATTATTACCCATATAATGCAGTTATTATGGCTAGAACTGTAATAATTGTACTCATTACTTATATTATTAGCAATATAACGTGCAGTATTACCCATATAATGGAGGTATTATCGCTAGAACTGTAATAATTATACTTATTACTTATATTATTATCAATATAACATGCATTATTACCCATATAATGGAGGTATTATTGCTAGAACTGTAATAATTATACTTATTACTTATACTATTAGCAATATAACGTGCATTGTTACCCATATAATGCAGTTATTATCGCCAGAACTGTAATAATTATACTTATTACTTATATTATTCTCAATATAACATGCATTATTACCCATATTATGCAGTTATTATCGCTAGAACTGTAATAATTATACTTATTACTTATACTATTAGCAATATAACGTGCATTATTACCCATATAATGCAGTTATTATCGCCAGAACTGTAATAATTATACTTATTACTTATATTATTCTCAATATAACATGCATTATTACCCATATAAAGGAGGTATTATTGCTAGAACTGTAATAATTATACTTATTACTTATATTATTATCAATATAACATGCATTATTACCCATATTATGCAGTTATTATCGCTAGAACTGTAATAATTATACTTATTACTTATGTTATTATCAATATAACATGCATTATTACCCATATAATGCAGTTATTATGGCTAGAACTGTAATAATTGTACTCATTACTTATATTATTATCAATATAACATGCATTATTACTCATATAATGCAGTTATTATCGCTAGAACTGTAATAATTCTACTTATTACTTATATTATTGTCAATATAACATGCAATATTACCCATATTATGCAGTTATTATCGATAGAACTGTAATAAATATACTTATTTCTTTTATTATTCTCCTTATAACATGCACTATTTGCCATATTTTACTATTATTATCGCTAGAACTATAATAATTATACTTATTACTCCCGATATTATCAATATAACATGCATTATTACCCATATAATGCAGTTATTATCGCTAGAACTGTAATAATTATACTTATTACTTATGTTATTATCAATATAACATGCATTATTACCCATATAATGCAGTTATTATGGCTAGAACTGTAATAATTGTACTCATTACTTATATTATTAGCAATATAACGTGCATTATTACCCATATAATGGTGGTATTATCGCTAGAACTGTAATAATTATACTTATTACTTATATTATTATCAATATAACATGCATTATTACCCATATAATGGAGGTATTATTGCTAGAACTGTAATAATTATACTTATTACTTATACTATTAGCAATATAACGTGCATTGTTACCCATATAATGCAGTTATTATCGCCAGAACTGTAATAATTATACTTATTACTTATATTATTCTCAATATAACATGCATTATTACCCATATTATGCAGTTATTATCGCTAGAACTGTAATAATTATACTTATTACTTATACTATTAGCAATATAACGTGCATTATTACCCATATAATGCAGTTATTATCGCCAGAACTGTAATAATTATACTTATTACTTATATTATTCTCAATATAACATGCATTATTACCCATATAATGGAGGTATTATTGCTAGAACTGTAATAATTATACTTATTACTTATATTATTATCAATATAACATGCATTATTACCCATATTATGCAGTTATTATCGCTAGAACTGTAATAATTATACTTATTACTTATATTATTATCAATATAACATGCAATATTACCCATATTATGCAGTCATTATCGATAGAACTGTAATAAATATACTTATTTCTTTTATTATTCTCCTTATAACATGCACTATTTGCCATATTTTACTATTATTATCGCTAGAACTATAATAATTATACGTATTACTTTTATTATCATCAGTATAACATGCATTATTACCCATATTATGCAGTTATTATCGGTAGGACTGTAATAAATATACTTATTACTTTTATTGTTATCAATATAACATGCACTATTTGTCATATTTTACTATTATTATCGCTAGAACTATAATAATTATACTTATTACTCCCGATATTATCAATATAACATGCATTATTACCCATATAATGGAGGTATTATTGCTAGAACTGTAATAATTGTACTCATTACTTATATCATTAGCAATATAACGTGCATTATTACCCATATTATGCAGTTATTATCGCTAGAACTGTAATAATTATACTTATTACTTATATCATTATCAATATAACATGCATTATTACCCATATAAAGGAGGTATTATCGCTAGAACTGTAATAATTATACTTATTACTTATATTATTATCAATATAACATGCATTATTACCCATATAATGGAGGTATTATTGCTAGAACTGTAATAATTATACTTATTACTTATACTATTAGCAATATAACGTGCATTGCTACCCATATAATGCAGTTATTATCGCTAGAACTGTAATAATTATACTTATTACGTATATTGTTAGCAATATAACGTGCATTATTACCCATATAATGCAGTTATTATCGCTAGAACTGTAATAATTCTACTTATTACTTATATTATTCTCAATATAACATGCATTATTACCCATATAATAGAGGTATTATCGCTAGAACTGTTATAAATATACGTATTACTTTTATTATCATCAATATAACATAATTGTTACCCATATTATGCAGTTATTATCGATAGAACTGTAATAAATATACTTATTACTTTTATTATTATCAATATAAAATGCACTATTTGCCATATTTTACTATTATTATCGCTAGAACTATAATAATTTTACTTATTACTCCCGATATTATCAATATAACATGCATTATTACCCATATAATGCAGTTATTATCGCTAGAACTGTAATAATTATACTTATTGCTTATATTATTATCAATATAACATGCATTATTACCCATATAATGCAGTTATTATCGCTAGAACTGTAATAATTGTACTCATTACTTATATTATTAGCAATATAACGTGCATTATTACCCATATTATGCAGTTATTATCGCTAGAACTGTAATAATTATACTTATTACTTATATCATTATCAATATAACATACATTATTACCCATATAATGGAGGTATTATCGCTAGAACTGTAATAATTATACTTATTACATATACTATTAGCAATATAACGTGCATTATTACCCATATAAAGAAGTTATTATCGCCAGAACTGTAATAATTATACTTATTACTTATATTATTCTCAATATAACATGCATTATTACCCATATAATGCAGTTATTATCGCTAGAACTGTAATAATTGTACTCATTACTTATATTATTAGCAATATAACGTGCATTATTACCCATATTATGCAGTTATTATCGCTAGAACTGTAATAATTATACTTATTACTTATATCATTATCAATATAACATACATTATTACCCATATAATGGAGGTATTATCGCTAGAACTGTAATAATTATACTTGTTACTTATACTATTAGCAATATAACGTGCATTATTACCCATATTATGCAGTTATTATCGCTAGAACTATAATAAATATACGTATTACTTTTATTATCATCAGTATAACATGCATTATTACCCATATTATGCAGTTATTATCGGTAGGACTGTAATAAATATACTTATTACTTTTATTATTATCAATATAACATGTACTATTTGCCATATTTTACTATTATCATCGCAAGAACTATAATAGTTATACTTATTACTCCCGATATTATCAATATAACATGCATTATTACCCATATAATGCAGTTATTATCGCTAGAACTGTAATAATTATACTTATTACTTATGTTATTATCAATATAACATGCATTATTACCCATATAATGCAGTTATTATGGCTAGAACTGTAATAATTATACTTATTACTTATGTTATTATCAATATAACATGCATTATTACCCATATAATGCAGTTATTATGGCTAGAACTGTAATAATTGTACTCATTACTTATATTATTAGCAATATAACGTGCAGTATTACCCATATAATGGAGGTATTATCGCTAGAACTGTAATAATTATACTTATTACTTATATTATTATCAATATAACATGCATTATTACCCATATAATGGAGGTATTATTGCTAGAACTGTAATAATTATACTTATTACTTATACTATTAGCAATATAACGTGCATTGTTACCCATATAATGCAGTTATTATCGCCAGAACTGTAATAATTATACTTATTACTTATATTATTCTCAATATAACATGCATTATTACCCATATTATGCAGTTATTATCGCTAGAACTGTAATAATTATACTTATTACTTATACTATTAGCAATATAACGTGCATTATTACCCATATAATGCAGTTATTATCGCCAGAACTGTAATAATTATACTTATTACTTATATTATTCTCAATATAACATGCATTATTACCCATATAAAGGAGGTATTATTGCTAGAACTGTAATAATTATACTTATTACTTATATTATTATCAATATAACATGCATTATTACCCATATTATGCAGTTATTATCGCTAGAACTGTAATAATTATACTTATTACTTATGTTATTATCAATATAACATGCATTATTACCCATATAATGCAGTTATTATGGCTAGAACTGTAATAATTGTACTCATTACTTATATTATTATCAATATAACATGCATTATTACTCATATAATGCAGTTATTATCGCTAGAACTGTAATAATTCTACTTATTACTTATATTATTGTCAATATAACATGCAATATTACCCATATTATGCAGTTATTATCGATAGAACTGTAATAAATATACTTATTTCTTTTATTATTCTCCTTATAACATGCACTATTTGCCATATTTTACTATTATTATCGCTAGAACTATAATAATTATACTTATTACTCCCGATATTATCAATATAACATGCATTATTACCCATATAATGCAGTTATTATCGCTAGAACTGTAATAATTATACTTATTACTTATGTTATTATCAATATAACATGCATTATTACCCATATAATGCAGTTATTATGGCTAGAACTGTAATAATTGTACTCATTACTTATATTATTAGCAATATAACGTGCATTATTACCCATATAATGGTGGTATTATCGCTAGAACTGTAATAATTATACTTATTACTTATATTATTATCAATATAACATGCATTATTACCCATATAATGGAGGTATTATTGCTAGAACTGTAATAATTATACTTATTACTTATACTATTAGCAATATAACGTGCATTGTTACCCATATAATGCAGTTATTATCGCCAGAACTGTAATAATTATACTTATTACTTATATTATTCTCAATATAACATGCATTATTACCCATATTATGCAGTTATTATCGCTAGAACTGTAATAATTATACTTATTACTTATACTATTAGCAATATAACGTGCATTATTACCCATATAATGCAGTTATTATCGCCAGAACTGTAATAATTATACTTATTACTTATATTATTCTCAATATAACATGCATTATTACCCATATAATGGAGGTATTATTGCTAGAACTGTAATAATTGTACTTATTACTTATATTATTATCAATATAACATGCATTATTACCCATATTATGCAGTTATTATCGCTAGAACTGTAATAATTATACTTATTACTTATGTTATTATCAATATAACATGCATTATTACCCATATAATGCAGTTATTATGGCTAGAACTGTAATAATTGTACTCATTACTTATATTATTATCAATATAACATGCATTATTACTCATATAATGCAGTTATTATCGCTAGAACTGTAATAATTCTACTTATTACTTATATTATTGTCAATATAACATGCAATATTACCCATATTATGCAGTTATTATCGATAGAACTGTAATAAATATACTTATTTCTTTTATTATTCTCCTTATAACATGCACTATTTGCCATATTTTACTATTATTATCGCTAGAACTATAATAATTATACTTATTACTCCCGATATTATCAATATAACATGCATTATTACCCATATAATGCAGTTATTATCGCTAGAACTGTAATAATTATACTTATTACTTATGTTATTATCAATATAACATGCATTATTACCCATATAATGCAGTTATTATGGCTAGAACTGTAATAATTGTACTCATTACTTATATTATTAGCAATATAACGTGCATTATTACCCATATAATGGAGGTATTATCGCTAGAACTGTAATAATTATACTTATTACTTATATTATTATCAATATAACATGCATTATTACCCATATAATGGAGGTATTATTGCTAGAACTGTAATAATTATACTTATTACTTATACTATTAGCAATATAACGTGCATTGTTACCCATATAATGCAGTTATTATCGCCAGAACTGTAATAATTATACTTATTACTTATATTATTCTCAATATAACATGCATTATTACCCATATTATGCAGTTATTATGGCTAGAACTGTAATAATTGTACTCATTACTTACATTATTAGCAATATAAAGTGCATTATTACCCATATTATGCAGTTATTATCGCTAGAACTGTAATAATTATACTTATTACTTATATCATTATCAATATAACATGCATTATTACCCATATAAAGGAGGTATTATCGCTAGAACTGTAATAATTATACTTATTACTTATATTGTTATCAATATAACATGCATTATTACCCATATAATGCAGTTATTATCGCTAAAACTGTAATAATTATACTTATTACTTATATTGTTAGCAATATAACGTGCATTATTATCCATATAATGCAGTTATTATCGCTAGAACGGTAATAATTATACTTATTACTTATATTATTATCAATATAACATGCATTATTACCCATATTATGCAGTTATTATCGCTAGAACTATAATAAATACACGTATTACTTTTATTATCATCAATATAACATAATTATTACCCATATTATGCAGTTATTATCGATAGAACTGTAATAAATATAATTATTACTTTTATTATTATCAATATAACATGCACGATTTGCCATATTTTACTATTATTATCGCTAGAACTATAATAATTATACTTATTACGTATATTGTTAGCAATATAACGTGAATTATTACCCATATAATGCAGTTATTATCGCTAGAACTGTAATAATTCTACTTATTACTTATATTATTCTCAATATAACATGCATTATTACCCATATTATGCATTTATTATCGCTAGAACTAAAATAAATATACGTATTACTTTTATTATCATCAATATAACATAATTATTACCCATATCATGCAGTTATTATCGATAGAACTGTAATAAATATACTTATTACTTTTATTATTATCAATATAACATGCACTATTTGCCATATTTTACTATTATTATCGCTAGAGCTATAATAATTATACTTATTACTCCCGATATTATCAATATAACATGAATTATTACCCATATAATGCAGTTATTATCGCTAGAACTGTAATAATTATACTTATTACTTATATTATTCTCAATATAACATGCATTATTACCCATGTAATGCAGTTATTATCGCTAGAACTGTAATAATTGTACTCATTACTTATATCATTAGCAATATAACGTGCATTATTACCCATATTATGCAGTTATTATCGCTAGAACTGTAATAATTATACTTATTACTTATATCATTATCAATATAACATGCATTATTACCCATATAAAGGAGGTATTATCGCTAGAACTGTAATAATTATAATTATTACTTATATTATTATCAATATAACATGCATTATTACCCATATAATGGAGGTATTATTGCTAGAACTGTAATAATTATACTTATTACTTATACTATTAGCAATATAACGTGCATTGCTACCCATATAATGCAGTTATTATCGCTAGAACTGTAATAATTATACTTATTACGTATATTGTTAGCAATATAACGTGCATTATTACCCATATAATGCAGTTATTATCGCTAGAACTGTAATAATTCTACTTATTACTTATATTATTCTCAATATAACATGCATTATTACCCATATAATAGAGGTATTATCGCTAGAACTGTTATAAATATACGTATTACTTTTATTACCATCAATATAACATAATTGTTACCCATATTATGCAGTTATTATCGATAGAACTGTAATAAATATACTTATTACTTTTATTATTATCAATATAAAATGCACTATTTGCCATATTTTACTATTATTATCGCTAGAACTATAATAATTTTACTTATTACTCCCGATATTATCAATATAACATGCATTATTACCCATATAATGCAGTTATTATCGCTAGAACTGTAATAATTATACTTATTGCTTATATTATTATCAATATAACATGCATTATTACCCATATAATGCAGTTATTATCGCTAGAACTGTAATAATTGTACTCATTACTTATATTATTAGCAATATAACGTGCATTATTACCCATATTATGCAGTTATTATCGCTAGAACTGTAATAATTATACTTATTACTTATATCATTATCAATATAACATACATTATTACCCATATAATGCAGGTATTATCGCTAGAACTGTAATAATTATACTTATTACATATACTATTAGCAATATAACGTGCATTATTACCCATATAAAGAAGTTATTATTGCCAGAACTGTAATAATTATACTTATTACTTATATTATTCTCAATATAACATGCATTATTACCCATATAATGCAGTTATTATCGCTAGAACTGTAATAATTGTACTCATTACTTATATTATTAGCAATATAACGTGCATTATTACCCATATTATGCAGTTATTATCGCTAGAACTGTAATAATTATACTTATTACTTATATCATTATCAATATAACATACATTATTACCCATATAATGGAGGTATTATCGCTAGAACTGTAATAATTATACTTGTTACTTATACTATTAGCAATATAACGTGCATTATTACCCATATTATGCAGTTATTATCGCTGGAACTATAATAAATATACGTATTACTTTTATTATCATCAGTATAACATGCATTATTACCCATATTATGCAGTTATTATCGGTAGGACTGTAATAAATATACTTATTACTTTTATTATTATCAATATAACATGTACTATTTGCCATATTTTACTATTATCATCGCAAGAACTATAATAGTTATACTTATTACTCCCGATATTATCAATATAACATGCATTATTACCCATATAATGCAGTTATTATCGCTAGAACTGTAATAATTATACTTATTACTTATGTTATTATCAATATAACATGCATTATTACCCATATAATGCAGTTATTATGGCTAGAACTGTAATAATTATACTTATTACTTATGTTATTATCAATATAACATGCATTATTACCCATATAATGCAGTTATTATGGCTAGAACTGTAATAATTGTACTCATTACTTATATTATTAGCAATATAACGTGCATTATTACCCATATAATGGAGGTATTATCGCTAGAACTCTAATAATTATACTTATTACTTATATTATTATCAATATAACATGCATTATTACCCATATAATGGAGGTATTATTGCTAGAACTGTAATAATTATACTTATTACTTATACTATTAGCAATATAACGTGCATTGTTACCCATATAATGCAGTTATTATCGCCAGAACTGTAATAATTATACTTATTACTTATATTATTTTCAATATAACATGCATTATTACCCATATTATGCAGTTATTATCGCTAGAACTGTAATAATTATACTTATTACTTATACTATTAGCAATATAACGTGCATTATTACCCATATAATGCAGTTATTATCGCCAGAACTGTAATAATTATACTTATTACTTATATTATTCTCAATATAACATGCATTATTACCCATATAATGGAGGTATTATTGCTAGAACTGTAATAATTACACTTATTACTTATATTATTATCAATATAACATGCATTATTACTCATATAATGCAGTTATTATCGCTAGAACTGTAATAATTCTACTTATTACTTATATTATTGTCAATATAACATGCAATATTACCCATATTATGCAGTTATTATCGATAGAACTGTAATAAATATACTTATTTCTTTTATTATTCTCCTTATAACATGCACTATTTGCCATATTTTACTATTATTATCGCTAGAACTATAATAATTATACTTATTACTCCCGATATTATCAATATAACATGCATTATTACCCATATAATGCAGTTATTATCGCTAGAACTGTAATAATTATACTTATTACTTATGTTATTATCAATATAACATGCATTATTACCCATATAATGCAGTTATTATGGCTAGAACTGTAATAATTGTACTCATTACTTATATTATTAGCAATATAACGTGCATTATTACCCATATAATGGAGGTATTATCGCTAGAACTGTAATAATTATACTTATTACTTATATTATTATCAATATAACATGCATTATTACCCATATAATGGAGGTATTATTGCTAGAACTGTAATAATTATACTTATTACTTATACTATTAGCAATATAACGTGCATTGTTACCCATATAATGCAGTTATTATCGCCAGAACTGTAATAATTATACTTATTACTTATATTATTCTCAATATAACATGCATTATTACCCATATTATGCAGTTATTATGGCTAGAACTGTAATAATTGTACTCATTACTTATATTATTAGCAATATAAAGTGCATTATTACCCATATTATGCAGTTATTATCGCTAGAACTGTAATAATTATACTTATTACTTATATCATTATCAATATAACATGCATTATTACCCATATAAAGGAGGTATTATCGCTAGAACTGTAATAATTATACTTATTACTTATATTATTATCAATATAACATGCATTATTACCCATATTATGCAGTTATTATCGCTAGAACTATAATAAATATACGTATTACTTTTATTATCATCAGTATAACATGCATTATTACCCATATTATGCAGTTATTATCGGTAGGACTGTAATAAATATACTTATTACTTTTATTATTATCAATATAACATGTACTATTTGCCATATTTTACTATTATCATCGCTAGAACTATAATAGTTATACTTATTACTCCCGATATTATCAATATAACATGCATTATTACCCATATAATGCAGTTATTATCGCTAGAACTGTAATAATTATACTTATTACTTATGTTATTATCAATATAACATGCATTATTACCCATATAATGCAGTTATTATGGCTAGAACTGTAACAATTATACTTATTACTTATGTTATTATCAATATAACATGCATTATTACCCATATAATGCAGTTATTATGGCTAGAACTGTAATAATTGTACTCATTACTTATATTATTAGCAATATAACGTGCATTATTACCCATATAATGGAGGTATTATCGCTAGAACTGTAATAATTATACTTATTACTTATATTATTATCAATATAACATGCATTATTACCCATATAATGGAGGTATTATTGCTAGAACTGTAATAATTATACTTATTACTTATACTATTAGCAATATAACGTGCATTGTTACCCATATAATGCAGTTATTATCGCCAGAACTGTAATAATTATACTTATTACTTATATTATTCTCAATATAACATGCATTATTACCCATATTATGCAGTTATTATCGCTAGAACTGTAATAATTATACTTATTACTTATACTATTAGCAATATAACGTGCATTATTACCCATATAATGCAGTTATTTACGCCAGAACTGTAATAATTATACTTATTACTTATATTATTCTCAATATAACATGCATTATTACCCATATAATGGAGGTATTATTGCTAGAACTGTAATAATTATACTTATTACTTATATTATTATCAATATAACATGCATTATTACCCATATTATGCAGTTATTATCGCTAGAACTGTAATAATTATACTTATTACTTATGTTATTATCAATATAACATGCATTATTACCCATATAATGCAGTTATTATGGCTAGAACTGTAATAATTATACTTATTACTTATGTTATTATCAATATAACATGCATTATTACCCATATAATGCAGTTATTATGGCTAGAACTGTAATAATTGTACTCATTACTTATATTATTAGCAATATAACGTGCATTATTACCCATATAATGGAGGAATTATCGCTAGAACTGTAATAATTATACTTATTACTTATACTATTAGCAATATAACGTGCATTATTACCCATATAATGCAGTTATTATCGCCAGAACTGTAATAATTATACTTATTACTTATATTATTCTCAATATAACATGCATTATTACCCATATAATGGAGGTATTATTGCTAGAACTGTAATAATTATACTTATTACTTATGTTATTATCAATATAACATGCATTATTACTCATATAATGCAGTTATTATGGCTAGAACTGTAATAATTATACTTATTACTTATGTTATTAGCAATATAACGTGCATTATTACCCATATAATGCAGTTATTATGGCTAGAACTGTAATAATTGTACTCATTACTTATATTATTAGCAATATAACGTGCATTATTACCCATATAATGGAGGTATTATCGCTAGAACTGTAATAATTATACTTATTACTTATATTGTTATCAATATAACATGCATTATTACCCATATAATGGAGGTATTATTGCTAGAACTGTAATAATTATACTTATTACTTATACTATTAGCAATATAACGTGCATTGTTACCCATATAATGCAGTTATTATCGCCAGAACTGTAATAATTATACTTATTACTTATATTATTCTCAATATAACATGCATTATTACCCATATTATGCAGTTATTATCGCTAGAACTGTAATAATTATACTTATTACTTATACTATTAGCAATATAACGTGCATTATTACCCATATAATGCAGTTATTTACGCCAGAACTGTAATAATTATACTTATTACTTATATTATTCTCAATATAACATGCATTATTACCCATATAATGGAGGTATTATTGCTAGAACTGTAATAATTATACTTATTACTTATATTATTATCAATATAACATGCATTATTACCCATATTATGCAGTTATTATCGCTAGAACTGTAATAATTATACTTATTACTTATGTTATTATCAATATAACATGCATTATTACCCATATAATGCAGTTATTATGGCTAGAACTGTAATAATTATACTTATTACTTATGTTATTATCAATATAACATGCATTATTACCCATATAATGCAGTTATTATGGCTAGAACTGTAATAATTGTACTCATTACTTATATTATTAGCAATATAACGTGCATTATTACCCATATAATGGAGGAATTATCGCTAGAACTGTAATAATTATACTTATTACTTATATTATTATCAATATAACATGCATTATTACCCATATAATGGAGGTATTATTGCTAGAACTGTAATAATTATACTTATTACTTATACTATTAGCAATATAACGTGCATTGTTACCCATATAATGCAGTTATTATCGCCAGAACTGTAATAATTATATTTATTACTTATATTATTCTCAATATAACATGCATTATTACCCATATTATGCAGTTATTATCGCTAGAACTGTAATAATTATACTTATTACTTATACTATTAGCAATATAACGTGCATTATTACCCATATAATGCATTTATTATCGCTAGAACTGTAATAATTCTACTTATTACTTATATTATTCTCAATATAACATGCATTATTACCCATATAATAAAGGTATTATCGCTAGAACTGTAATAAATATACGTATTACTTTTATTATCATCAATATAACATAATTATTACCCATATTATGCAGTTATTATCGATAGAACTGAAATAAATATACTTATTACTTTTATTATTATCAATATAAAATGCACTATTTGCCATATTTTACTATTATTATCGCTAGAACTATAATAATTATACTTATTACTCCCGATGTTATCAATATAACATGCATTATTACCCACATAATGCAGTTATTATCGCTAGAACTGTAATAATTATACTTATTGCTTATATTATTATCAATATAACATGCATTATTACCCATATAATGCAGTTATTATCGCTAGAACTGTAATAATTATACTTATTACTTATGTTATTATCAATATAACATGCATTATTACCCATATAATGCAGTTATTATGGCTAGAACTGTAACAATTATACTTATTACTTATGTTATTATCAATATAACATGCATTATTACCCATATAATGCAGTTATTATGGCTAGAACTGTAATAATTGTACTCATTACTTATATTATTAGCAATATAACGTGCATTATTACCCATATAATGGAGGTATTATCGCTAGAACTGTAATAATTATACTTATTACTTATATTATTATCAATATAACATGCATTATTACCCATATAATGCAGTTATTATGGCTAGAACTGTAATAATTATACTTATTACTTATGTTATTATCAATATAACATGCATTATTACCCATATAATGCAGTTATTATGGCTAGAACTGTAATAATTGTACTCATTACTTATATTATTAGCAATATAACGTGCATTATTACCCATATAATGGAGGAATTATCGCTAGAACTGTAATAATTATACTTATTACTTATACTATTAGCAATATAACGTGCATTATTACCCATATAATGCAGTTATTATCGCCAGAACTGTAATAATTATACTTATTACTTATATTATTCTCAATATAACATGCATTATTACCCATATAATGGAGGTATTATTGCTAGAACTGTAATAATTATACTTATTACTTATGTTATTATCAATATAACATGCATTATTACCCATATAATGCAGTTATTATGGCTAGAACTGTAATAATTATACTTATTACTTATGTTATTAGCAATATAACGTGCATTATTACCCATATAATGCAGTTATTATGGCTAGAACTGTAATAATTGTACTCATTACTTATATTATTAGCAATATAACGTGCATTATTACCCATATAATGGAGGTATTATCGCTAGAACTGTAATAATTATACTTATTACTTATATTGTTATCAATATAACATGCATTATTACCCATATAATGGAGGTATTATTGCTAGAACTGTAATAATTATACTTATTACTTATACTATTAGCAATATAACGTGCATTGTTACCCATATAATGCAGTTATTATCGCCAGAACTGTAATAATTATACTTATTACTTATATTATTCTCAATATAACATGCATTATTACCCATATTATGCAGTTATTATCGCTAGAACTGTAATAATTATACTTATTACTTATACTATTAGCAATATAACGTGCATTATTACCCATATAATGCAGTTATTTACGCCAGAACTGTAATAATTATACTTATTACTTATATTATTCTCAATATAACATGCATTATTACCCATATAATGGAGGTATTATTGCTAGAACTGTAATAATTATACTTATTACTTATATTATTATCAATATAACATGCATTATTACCCATATTATGCAGTTATTATCGCTAGAACTGTAATAATTATACTTATTACTTATGTTATTATCAATATAACATGCATTATTACCCATATAATGCAGTTATTATGGCTAGAACTGTAATAATTATACTTATTACTTATGTTATTATCAATATAACATGCATTATTACCCATATAATGCAGTTATTATGGCTAGAACTGTAATAATTGTACTCATTACTTATATTATTAGCAATATAACGTGCATTATTACCCATATAATGCAGTTATTTACGCCAGAACTGTAATAATTATACTTATTACTTATATTATTCTCAATATAACATGCATTATTACCCATATAATAAAGGTATTATCGCTAGAACTGTAATAAATATACGTATTACTTTTATTATCATCAATATAACATAATTATTACCCATATTATGCAGTTATTATCGATAGAACTGAAATAAATATACTTATTACTTTTATTATTATCAATATAAAATGCACTATTTGCCATATTTTACTATTATTATCGCTAGAACTATAATAATTATACTTATTACTCCCGATGTTATCAATATAACATGCATTATTACCCACATAATGCAGTTATTATCGCTAGAACTGTAATAATTATACTTATTGCTTATATTATTATCAATATAACATGCATTATTACCCATATAATGCAGTTATTATCGCTAGAACTGTAATAATTATACTTATTACTTATACTATTAGCAATATAACGTGCATTATTACCCATATAATGCAGTTATTATCGCCAGAACTGTAATAATTATACTTATTACTTATATTATTCTCAATATAACATGCATTATTACCCATATAATGGAGGTATTATTGCTAGAACTGTAATAATTATACTTATTACTTATGTTATTATCAATATAACATGCATTATTACCCATATAATGCAGTTATTATGGCTAGAACTGTAATAATTATACTTATTACTTATGTTATTAGCAATATAACGTGCATTATTACCCATATAATGCAGTTATTATGGCTAGAACTGTAATAATTGTACTCATTACTTATATTATTAGCAATATAACGTGCATTATTACCCATATAATGGAGGTATTATCGCTAGAACTGTAATAATTATACTTATTACTTATATTGTTATCAATATAACATGCATTATTACCCATATAATGGAGGTATTATTGCTAGAACTGTAATAATTATACTTATTACTTATACTATTAGCAATATAACGTGCATTGTTACCCATATAATGCAGTTATTATCGCCAGAACTGTAATAATTATACTTATTACTTATATTATTCTCAATATAACATGCATTATTACCCATATTATGCAGTTATTATCGCTAGAACTGTAATAATTATACTTATTACTTATACTATTAGCAATATAACGTGCATTATTACCCATATTATGCAGTTATTATCGATGGAACTGTAATAAATATACTTATTACTTTTATTATTATCAATATAAAATGCACTATTTGCCATATTTTACTATTATTATCGCTAGAACTATAATAATTATACTTATTACTCCCGATATTATCAATATAACATGCATTATTACCCATATAAAGGAGGTATTATCGCTAGAACTGTAATAATTATACTTATTACTTATGTTATTATCAATATAACATGCATTATTACCCATATAATGCAGTTATTATGGCTAGAACTGTAATAATTGTACTCATTACTTATATTATTAGCAATATAAAGTGCATTATTACCCATATTATGCAGTTATTATCGCTAGAACTGTAATAATTATACTTATTACTTATATTATTCTCAATATAACATGCATTATTACCCATATAATGGAGGTATTATCGCTAGAACTGTAATAAATATACGTATTACTTTTATTATCATCAATATAACATAATTATTACCCATATTATGCAGTTATTATCGATAGAACTGTAATAAATATACTTATTACTTTTATTATTATCAATATAAAATGCACTATTTGCCATATTTTACTATTATTATCGCTAGAACTATAATAATTATACTTATTACTCCCGATATTATCAATATAACATGCATTATTACCCATATAAAGGAGGTATTATCGCTAGAACTGTAATAATTATACTTACTACTTATATTATTCTCAATATAACATGCATTATTACCCATATAATAGAGGTATTATCGCTAGAACTGTAATAAATATACGTATTACTTTTATTATCATCAATATAACATAATTATTACCCATATTATGCAGTTATTATCGATAGAACTGTAATAAATATACTTATTACTCCCGATATTATCAATATAACATGCATTATTACCCACATAATGCAGTTATTATCGCTAGAACTGTAATAATTATACTTATTGCTTATATTATTATCAATATAACATGCATTATTACCCATATAATGCAGTTATTATCGCTAGAACTGTAATAATTGTACTCATTACTTATATTATTAGCAATATAACGTGCATTATTACCCATATTATGCAGTTATTATCGTTAGAACTGTAATAATTATACTTATTACTTATATCATTATCAATATAACATGCATTATTACCCATATAATGGAGGTATTATCGATAGAACTGTAATAATTATACTTTTTACTTATACTATTAGCAATATAACGTGCATTATTACCCATATAATGCAGTTATTATCGCCAGAACTGTAATAATTATACTTATCACTTATATTATTCTCAATATAACATGCATTATTACCCATATTATGCAGTTATTATCGCTTGCACTATAATAAATACACGTATCACTTTCATTATCATCAATATAACATGCATTATTACCCATATAATGGAGGTATTATTGCTAGAACTGTAATAATTATACATATTACTTATACTATTAGCAATATAACGTGCATTGTTACCCATATAATGCAGTTATTATCGCTAGAACTGTAATAATTATACTTATTACGTATATTGTTAGCAATATAACGTGCATTATTACTCATATAATGCAGTTATTATCGCTAGAACTGTAATAATTCTACTTATTACTTATATTATTATCAATATAACATGCATTATTACCCATATTATGCAGTTATTATCGATAGAACTGTAATAAATATACTTATTTCTTTTATTATTCCCCTTATAACATGCACTATTTGCCATATTTTACTATTATTATCGCTAGAACTATAATAATTATACTTATTACTCCCGATATTATCAATATAACATGCATTATTACCCATATAATGCAGTTATTATCGCTAGAACTGTAATAATTATACTTATTACTTATACTATTAGCAATATAACGTGCATTATTACCCATATAATGCAGTTATTATCGCCAGAACTGTAATAATTATACTTATTACTTATATTATTCTCAATATAACATGCATTATTACCCATATAATGGAGGTATTATTGCTAGAACTGTAATAATTATACTTATTACTTATACTATTAGCAATATAACGTGCATTGTTACCCATATAATGCAGTTATTATCGCCAGAACTGTAATAATTATACTTATTACTTATATTATTCTCAATATAACATGCATTATTACCCATATTATGCAGTTATTATCGCTAGAACTGTAATAATTATACTTATTACTTATACTATTAGCAATATAACGTGCATTATTACCCATATTATGCAGTTATTATCGATAGAACTGTAATAAATATACTTATTACTTTTATTATTATCAATATAAAATGCACTATTTGCCATATTTTACTATTATTATCGCTAGAACTATAATAATTATACTTATTACTCCCGATATTATCAATATAACATGCATTATTACCCATATAAAGGAGGTATTATCGCTAGAACTGTAATAATTATACTTACTACTTATATTATTATCAATATAACATGCATTATTACCCATATAATTGAGGTATTATTGCTAGAACTGTAATAATTATACTTATTACTTATACTATTAGCAATATAACGTGCATTGTTACCCATATAATGCAGTTATTATCGCTAGAACTGTAATAATTATACTTATTACGTATATTGTTAGCAATATAACGTGCATTATTACCCATATAATGCAGTTATTATCGCTAGAACTGTAATAATTCTACTTATTACTTATATTATTCTCAATATAACATGCATTATTACCCATATAATAGAGGTATTATCGCTAGAACTGTAATAAATATACGTATTACTTTTATTATCATCAATATAACATAATTATTACCCATATTATGCAGTTATTATCGATAGAACTGTAATAAATATACTTATTACTTTTATTATTATCAATATAAAATGCACTATTTGCCATATTTTACTATTATTATCGCTAGAACTATAATAATTATACTTATTACTCCCGATATTATCAATATAACATGCATTATTACCCACATAATGCAGTTACTATCGCTAGAACTGTAATAATTATACTCATTGCTTATATTAGTATCAATATAACATGCATTATTACCCATATAATGCAGTTATTATCGCTAGAACTGTAATAATTGTACTCATTACTTATATTATTTGCAATATAACGTGCATTATTACCCATATAATGCAGTTATTATGGCTAGAACTGTAATAATTATACTTATTACTTATGTTATTATCAATATAAGATGCATTATTACCCATATAATGCAGTTATTATGGCTAGAACTGTAATAATTGTACTCATTACTTATATTATTAGCAATATAACGTGCATTATTACCCATATAATGGAGGTATTATCGCTAGAACTGTAATAATTATACTTATTACTTATATTATTATCAATATAACATGCATTATTACCCATATAATGGAGGTATTATTGCTAGAACTGTAATAATTATACTTATTACTTATACTATTAGCAATATAACGTGCATTGTTACCCATATAATGCAGTTATTATCGCCAGAACTGTAATAATTATACTTATTACTTATATTATTATCAATATAACATGCATTATTACCCATATAATGGAGGTATTATTGCTAGAACTGTAATAATTATACTTATTACTTATACTATTAGCAATATAACGTGCACTGTTACCCATATAATGCAGTTATTATCGCCAGAACTGTAATAATTATACTTATTACTTATATTATTCTCAATATAACATGCATTATTACCCATATTATGCAGTTATTATGGCTAGAACTGTAATAATTATACTTATTACTTATACTATTAGCAATATAACGTGCATTATTACCCATATAATGCAGTTATTATCGCCAGAACTGTAATAATTATACTTATTACTTATATTATTCTCAATATAACATGCACTATTTGCCATATTTTACTATTATTATCGCTAGAACTATAATAATTATACTTATTACTCCCGATATTATCAATATAACATGCATTATTACCCATATAAAGGAGGTATTATCGCTAGAACTGTAATAATTATACTTACTACTTATATTATTATCAATATGACATGCATTATTACCCATATAATGGAGGTATTATTGCTAGAACTGTAATAATTATACTTATTACTTATACTATTAGCAATATAACGTGCATTGTTACCCATATAATGCAGTTATTATCGCTAGAACTGTAATAATTATACTTATTACGTATATTGTTAGCAATATAACATGCATTATTACCCATATAATGCAGTTATTATCGCTAGAACTGTAATAATTCTACTTATTACTTATATTATTCTCAATATAACATGCATTATTACCCATATAATAGAGGTATTATCGCTAGAACTGTAATAAATATACGTATTACTTTTATTATCATCAATATAACATAATTATTACCCATATTATGCAGTTATTATCGATAGAACTGTAATAAATATACTTATTACTTTTATTATTATCAATATAAAATGCACTATTTGCCATATTTTACTATTATTATCGCTAGAACTATAATAATTATACTTATTACTCCCGATATTATCAATATAACATGCATTATTACCCACATAATGCAGTTATTATCGCTAGAACTGTAATAATTATACTTATTGCTTATATTATTATCAATATAACATGCATTATTACCCATATAATGCAGTTATTATGGCTAGAACTGTAATAATTGTACTCATTACTTATATTATTAGCAATATAACGTGCATTATTACCCATATAATGGAGGAATTATCGCTAGAACTGTAATAATTATACTTATTACTTATATTATTATCAATATAACATGCATTATTACCCATATAATGGAGGTATTATTGCTAGAACTGTAATAATTATACTTATTACTTATACTATTAGCAATATAACGTGCATTGTTACCCATATAATGCAGTTATTATCGCCAGAACTGTAATAATTATATTTATTACTTATATTATTCTCAATATAACATGCATTATTACCCATATTATGCAGTTATTATCGCTAGAACTGTAATAATTATACTTATTACTTATACTATTAGCAATATAACGTGCATTATTACCCATATAATGCATTTATTATCGCTAGAACTGTAATAATTCTACTTATTACTTATATTATTCTCAATATAACATGCATTATTACCCATATAATAAAGGTATTATCGCTAGAACTGTAATAAATATACGTATTACTTTTATTATCATCAATATAACATAATTATTACCCATATTATGCAGTTATTATCGATAGAACTGAAATAAATATACTTATTACTTTTATTATTATCAATATAAAATGCACTATTTGCCATATTTTACTATTATTATCGCTAGAACTATAATAATTATACTTATTACTCCCGATGTTATCAATATAACATGCATTATTACCCACATAATGCAGTTATTATCGCTAGAACTGTAATAATTATACTTATTGCTTATATTATTATCAATATAACATGCATTATTACCCATATAATGCAGTTATTATCGCTAGAACTGTAATAATTATACTTATTACTTATACTATTAGCAATATAACGTGCATTATTACCCATATAATGCAGTTATTATCGCCAGAACTGTAATAATTATACTTATTACTTATATTATTCTCAATATAACATGCATTATTACCCATATAATGGAGGTATTATTGCTAGAACTGTAATAATTATACTTATTACTTATGTTATTATCAATATAACATGCATTATTACCCATATAATGCAGTTATTATGGCTAGAACTGTAATAATTATACTTATTACTTATGTTATTAGCAATATAACGTGCATTATTACCCATATAATGCAGTTATTATGGCTAGAACTGTAATAATTGTACTCATTACTTATATTATTAGCAATATAACGTGCATTATTACCCATATAATGGAGGTATTATCGCTAGAACTGTAATAATTATACTTATTACTTATATTATTATCAATATAACATGCATTATTACCCATATAATGGAGGTATTATTGCTAGAACTGTAATAATTATACTTATTACTTATACTATTAGCAATATAACGTGCATTGTTACCCATATAATGCAGTTATTATCGCCAGAACTGTAATAATTATACTTATTACTTATATTATTCTCAATATAACATGCATTATTACCCATATTATGCAGTTATTATCGCTAGAACTGTAATAATTATACTTATTACTTATACTATTAGCAATATAACGTGCATTATTACCCATATTATGCAGTTATTATCGATGGAACTGTAATAAATATACTTATTACTTTTATTATTATCAATATAAAATGCACTATTTGCCATATTTTACTATTATTATCGCTAGAACTATAATAATTATACTTATTACTCCCGATATTATCAATATAACATGCATTATTACCCATATAAAGGAGGTATTATCGCTAGAACTGTAATAATTATACTTATTACTTATGTTATTATCAATATAACATGCATTATTACCCATATAATGCAGTTATTATGGCTAGAACTGTAATAATTGTACTCATTACTTATATTATTAGCAATATAAAGTGCATTATTACCCATATTATGCAGCTATTATCGCTAGAACTGTAATAATTATACTTATTACTTATATTATTCTCAATATAACATGCATTATTACCCATATAATAGAGGTATTATCGCTAGAACTGTAATAAATATACGTATTACTTTTATTATCATCAATATAACATAATTATTACCCATATTATGCAGTTATTATCGATAGAACTGTAATAAATATACTTATTACTTTTATTATTATCAATATAAAATGCACTATTTGCCATATTTTACTATTATTATCGCTAGAACTATAATAATTATACTTATTACTCCCGATATTATCAATATAACATGCATTATTACCCATATAAAGGAGGTATTATCGCTAGAACTGTAATAATTATACTTACTACTTATATTATTATCAATATAACATGCATTATTACCCATATAATTGAGGTATTATTGCTAGAACTGTAATAATTATACTTATTACTTATACTATTAGCAATATAACGTGCATTGTTACCCATATAATGCAGTTATTATCGCTAGAACTGTAATAATTATACTTATTACGTATATTGTTAGCAATATAACGTGCATTATTACCCATATAATGCAGTTATTATCGCTAGAACTGTAATAATTCTACTTATTACTTATATTATTCTCAATATAACATGCATTATTACCCATATAATAGAGGTATTATCGCTAGAACTGTAATAAATATACGTATTACTTTTATTATCATCAATATAACATAATTATTACCCATATTATGCAGTTATTATCGATAGAACTGTAATAAATATACTTATTACTTTTATTATTATCAATATAAAATGCACTATTTGCCATATTTTACTATTATTATCGCTAGAACTATAATAATTATACTTATTACTCCCGATGTTATCAATATAACATGCATTATTACCCACATAATGCAGTTATTATCGCTAGAACTGTAATAATTATACTTATTGCTTATATTATTATCAATATAACATGCATTATTACCCATATAATGCAGTTATTATCGCTAGAACTGTAATAATTATACTTATTACTTATACTATTAGCAATATAACGTGCATTATTACCCATATAATGCAGTTATTATCGCCAGAACTGTAATAATTATACTTATTACTTATATTATTCTCAATATAACATGCATTATTACCCATATAATGGAGGTATTATTGCTAGAACTGTAATAATTATACTTATTACTTATGTTATTATCAATATAACATGCATTATTACCCATATAATGCAGTTATTATGGCTAGAACTGTAATAATTATACTTATTACTTATGTTATTAGCAATATAACGTGCATTATTACCCATATAATGCAGTTATTATGGCTAGAACTGTAATAATTGTACTCATTACTTATATTATTAGCAATATAACGTGCATTATTACCCATATAATGGAGGTATTATCGCTAGAACTGTAATAATTATACTTATTACTTATATTATTATCAATATAACATGCATTATTACCCATATAATGGAGGTATTATTGCTAGAACTGTAATAATTATACTTATTACTTATACTATTAGCAATATAACGTGCATTGTTACCCATATAATGCAGTTATTATCGCCAGAACTGTAATAATTATACTTATTACTTATATTATTCTCAATATAACATGCATTATTACCCATATTATGCACTTATTATCGCTAGAACTGTAATAATTATACTTATTACTTATACTATTAGCAATATAACGTGCATTATTGCCCATATTATGCAGTTATTATCGATGGAACTGTAATAAATATACTTATTACTTTTATTATTATCAATATAAAATGCACTATTTGCCATATTTTACTATTATTATCGCTAGAACTATAATAATTATACTTATTACTCCCGATATTATCAATATAACATGCATTATTACCCATATAAAGGAGGTATTATCGCTAGAACTGTAATAATTATACTTATTACTTATGTTATTATCAATATAACATGCATTATTACCCATATAATGCAGTTATTATGGCTAGAACTGTAATAATTGTACTCATTACTTATATTATTAGCAATATAAAGTGCATTATTACCCATATTATGCAGCTATTATCGCTAGAACTGTAATAATTATACTTATTACTTATATTATTCTCAATATAACATGCATTATTACCCATATAATAGAGGTATTATCGCTAGAACTGTAATAAATATACGTATTACTTTTATTATCATCAATATAACATAATTATTACCCATATTATGCAGTTATTATCGATAGAACTGTAATAAATATACTTATTACTTTTATTATTATCAATATAAAATGCACTATTTGCCATATTTTACTATTATTATCGCTAGAACTATAATAATTATACTTATTACTCCCGATATTATCAATATAACATGCATTATTACCCATATAAAGGAGGTATTATCGCTAGAACTGTAATAATTATACTTACTACTTATATTATTATCAATATAACATGCATTATTACCCATATAATTGAGGTATTATTGCTAGAACTGTAATAATTATACTTATTACTTATACTATTAGCAATATAACGTGCATTGTTACCCATATAATGCAGTTATTATCGCTAGAACTGTAATAATTATACTTATTACTTTTATTATTATCAATATAAAATGCACTATTTGCCATATTTTACTATTATTATCGCTAGAACTATAATAATTATACTTATTACTCCCGATATTATCAATATAACATGCATTATTACCCACATAATGCAGTTATTATCGCTAGAACTGTAATAATTATACTTATTGCTTATATTATTATCAATATAACATGCATTATTACCCATATAATGCAGTTATTATCGCTAGAACTGTAATAATTGTACTCATTACTTATATTATTAGCAATATAACGTGCATTATTACCCATATTATGCAGTTATTATCGTTAGAACTGTAATAATTATACTTATTACTTATATCATTATCAATATAACATGCATTATTACCCATATAATGGAGGTATTATCGATAGAACTGTAATAATTATACTTTTTACTTATACTATTAGCAATATAACGTGCATTATTACCCATATAATGCAGTTATTATCGCCAGAACTGTAATAATTATACTTATCACTTATATTATTCTCAATATAACATGCATTATTACCCATATTATGCAGTTATTATCGCTAGCACTATAATAAATACACGTATCACTTTCATTATCATCAATATAACATGCATTATTACCCATATAATGGAGGTATTATTGCTAGAACTGTAATAATTATACATATTACTTATACTATTAGCAATATAACGTGCATTGTTACCCATATAATGCAGTTATTATCGCTAGAACTGTAATAATTATACTTATTACGTATATTGTTAGCAATATAACGTGCATTATTACTCATATAATGCAGTTATTATCGCTAGAACTGTAATAATTCTACTTATTACTTATATTATTATCAATATAACATGCATTATTACCCATATTATGCAGTTATTATCGATAGAACTGTAATAAATATACTTATTTCTTTTATTATTTCCCTTATAACATGCACTATTTGCCATATTTTACTATTATTATCGCTAGAACTATAATAATTATACTTATTACTCCCGATATTATCAATATAACATGCATTATTACCCATATAATGCAGTTATTATCGCTAGAACTGTAATAATTATACTTATTACTTATACTATTAGCAATATAACGTGCATTATTACCCATATAATGCAGTTATTATCGCCAGAACTGTAATAATTATACTTATTACTTATATTATTCTCAATATAACATGCATTATTACCCATATAATGGAGGTATTATTGCTAGAACTGTAATAATTATACTTATTACTTATACTATTAGTAATATAACGTGCATTGTTACCCATATAATGCAGTTATTATCGCTAGAACTGTAATAATTCTACTTATTACTTATATTATTCTCAATATAACATGCATTATTACCCATATAATAGAGGTATTATCGCTAGAACTGTAATAAATATACGTATTACTTTTATTATCATCAATATAACATAATTATTACCCATATTATGCAGTTATTATCGATAGAACTGTAATAAATATACTTATTACTTTTATTATTATCAATATAAAATGCACTATTTGCCATATTTTACTATTATTATCGCTAGAACTATAATAATTATACTTATTACTCCCGATATTATCAATATAACATGCATTATTACCCACATAATGCAGTTATTATCGCTAGAACTGTAATAATTATACTCATTGCTTATATTAGTATCAATATAACATGCATTATTACCCATATAATGCAGTTATTATCGCTAGAACTGTAATAATTGTACTCATTACTTATATTATTAGCAATATAACGTGCATTATTACCCATATAATGCAGTTATTATGGCTAGAACTGTAATAATTATACTTATTACTTATGTTATTATCAATATAAGATGCATTATTACCCATATAATGCAGTTATTATGGCTAGAACTGTAATAATTGTACTCATTACTTATATTATTAGCAATATAACGTGCATTATTACCCATATAATGGAGGTATTATCGCTAGAACTGTAATAATTATACTTATTACTTATATTATTATCAATATAACATGCATTATTACCCATATAATGGAGGTATTATTGCTAGAACTGTAATAATTATACTTATTACTTATACTATTAGCAATATAACGTGCATTGTTACCCATATAATGCAGTTATTATCGCCAGAACTGTAATAATTATACTTATTACTTATATTATTATCAATATAACATGCATTATTACCCATATAATGGAGGTATTATTGCTAGAACTGTAATAATTATACTTATTACTTATACTATTAGCAATATAACGTGCACTGTTACCCATATAATGCAGTTATTATCGCCAGAACTGTAATAATTATACTTATTACTTATATTATTCTCAATATAACATGCATTATTACCCATATTATGCAGTTATTATGGCTAGAACTGTAATAATTATACTTATTACTTATATTATTCTCAATATAACATGCACTATTTGCCATATTTTACTATTATTATCGCTAGAACTATAATAATTATACTTATTACTCCCGATATTATCAATATAACATGCATTATTACCCATATAAAGGAGGTATTATCGCTAGAACTGTAATAATTATACTTACTACTTATATTATTATCAATATGACATGCATTATTACCCATATAATGGAGGTATTATTGCTAGAACTGTAATAATTATACTTATTACTTATACTATTAGCAATATAACGTGCATTGTTACCCATATAATGCAGTTATTATCGCTAGAACTGTAATAATTATACTTATTACGTATATTGTTAGCAATATAACATGCATTATTACCCATATAATGCAGTTATTATCGCTAGAACTGTAATAATTCTACTTATTACTTATATTATTCTCAATATAACATGCATTATTACCCATATAATAGAGGTATTATCGCTAGAACTGTAATAAATATACGTATTACTTTTATTATCATCAATATAACATAATTATTACCCATATTATGCAGTTATTATCGATAGAACTGTAATAAATATACTTATTACTTTTATTATTATCAATATAAAATGCACTATTTGCCATATTTTACTATTATTATCGCTAGAACTATAATAATTATACTTATTACTCCCGATATTATCAATATAACATGCATTATTACCCACATAATGCAGTTATTATCGCTAGAACTGTAATAATTATACTTATTGCTTATATTATTATCAATATAACATGCATTATTACCCATATAATGCAGTTATTATCGCTAGAACTGTAATAATTGTACTCATTACTTATATTATTAGCAATATAACGTGCATTATTACCCATATAATGGAGGTATTATCGCTAGAACTGTAATAATTATACTTATTACTTATATTATTATCAATATAACATGCATTATTACCCATATAATGGAGGTATTATTGCTAGAACTGTAATAATTATACTTATTACTTATACTATTAGCAATATAACGTGCATTGTTACCCATATAATGCAGTTATTATCGCCAGAACTGTAATAATTATACTTATTACTTATATTATTCTCAATATAACATGCATTATTACCCATATTATGCAGTTATTATGGCTAGAACTGTAATAATTATACTTATTACTTATACTATTAGCAATATAACGTGCATTATTACCCATATAATGCAGTTATTATCGCCAGAACTGTAATAATTATACTTATTACTTATATTATTCTCAATATAACATGCACTATTTGCCATATTTTACTATTATTATCGCTAGAACTATAATAATTATACTTATTACTCCCGATATTATCAATATAACATGCATTATTACCCATATAATGCAGTTACTATCGCTAGAACTGTAATAATTATACTTATTACTTATGTTATTATCAATATAACATGCATTATTACCCATATAATGCAGTTATTATGGCTAGAACTGTAATAATTGTACTCATTACTTATATTATTAGCAATATAAAGTGCATTATTACCCATATTATGCAGTTATTATCGCTAGAACTGTAATAATTATACTTATTACTTATATTATTCTCAATATAACATGCATTATTACCCATATAATGGAGGTATTATTGCTAGAACTGTAATAATTATACTTATTACTTATACTATTAGCAATATAACGTGCATTGTTACCCATATAATGCAGTTATTATCGCTAGAACTGTAATAATTATACTTATTACGTATATTGTTAGCAATATAACGTGCATTATTACCCATATAATGCAGTTATTATGGCTAGAACTGTAATAATTATACTTATTACTTATGTTATTATCAATATAACATGCATTATTACCCATATAATGCAGTTATTATGGCTAGAACTGTAATAATTGTACTCATTACTTATATTATTAGCAATATAACGTGCATTATTACCCATATAATGGAGGTATTATCGCTAGAACTGTAATAATTATACTTATTACTTATATTATTATCAATATAACATGCATTATTACCCATATAATGGAGGTATTATTGCTAGAACTGTAATAATTATACTTATTACTTATACTATTAGCAATATAACGTGCATTGTTACCCATATAATGCAGTTATTATCGCCAGAACTGTAATAATTATACTTATTACTTATATTATTCTCAATATAACATGCATTATTACCCATATTATGCAGTTATTATGGCTAGAACTGTAATAATTATACTTATTACTTATACTATTAGCAATATAACGTGCATTATTACCCATATAATGCAGTTATTATCGCCAAAACTGTAATAATTATACTTATTACTTATATTATTCTCAATATAACATGCACTATTTGCCATATTTTACTATTATTATCGCTAGAACTATAATAATTATACTTATTACTCCCGATATTATCAATATAACATGCATTATTACCCATATAATGCAGTTACTATCGCTAGAACTGTAATAATTATACTTATTACTTATGTTATTATCAATATAACATGCATTATTACCCATATAATGCAGTTATTATGGCTAGAACTGTAATAATTGTACTCATTACTTATATTATTAGCAATATAAAGTGCATTATTACCCATATTATGCAGTTATTATCGCTAGAACTGTAATAATTATACTTATTACTTATATTATTCTCAATATAACATGCATTATTACCCATATAATAGAGGTATTATCGCTAGAACTGTAATAAATATACGTATTACTTTTATTATCATCAATATAACATAATTATTACCCATATTATGCAGTTATTATCGATAGAACTGTAATAAATATACTTATTACTTTTATTATTATCAATATAAAATGCACTATTTGCCATATTTTACTATTATTATCGCTAGAACTATAATAATTATACTTATTACTCCCGATATTATCAATATAACATGCATTATTACCCACATAATGCAGTTATTATCGCTAGAACTGTAATAATTATACTTATTGCTTATATTATTATCAATATAACATGCATTATTACCCATATAATGCAGTTATTATCGCTAGAACTGTAATAATTGTACTCATTACTTATATTATTAGCAATATAACGTGCATTATTACCCATATTATGCAGTTATTATCGTTAGAACTGTAATAATTATACTTATTACTTATATCATTATCAATATAACATGCATTATTACCCATATAATGGAGGTATTATCGATAGAACTGTAATAATTATACTTTTTACTTATACTATTAGCAATATAACGTGCATTATTACCCATATAATGCAGTTATTATCGCCAGAACTGTAATAATTATACTTATCACTTATATTATTCTCAATATAACATGCATTATTACCCATATTATGCAGTTATTATCGCTAGCACTATAATAAATACACGTATCACTTTCATTATCATCAATATAACATGCATTATTACCCATATAATGGAGGTATTATTGCTAGAACTGTAATAATTATACATATTACTTATACTATTAGCAATATAACGTGCATTGTTACCCATATAATGCAGTTATTATCGCTAGAACTGTAATAATTATACTTATTACGTATATTGTTAGCAATATAACGTGCATTATTACTCATATAATGCAGTTATTATCGCTAGAACTGTAATAATTCTACTTATTACTTATATTATTGTCAATATAACATGCATTATTACCCATATTATGCAGTTATTATCGATAGAACTGTAATAAATATACTTATTTCTTTTATTATTCCCCTTATAACATGCACTATTTGCCATATTTTACTATTATTATCGCTAGAACTATAATAATTATACTTATTACTCCCGATATTATCAATATAACATGCATTATTACCCATATAATGCAGTTATTATCGCTAGAACTGTAATAATTATACTTATTACTTATACTATTAGCAATATAACGTGCATTATTACCCATATAATGCAGTTATTATCGCCAGAACTGTAATACTTATACTTATTACTTATATTATTCTCAATATAACATGCATTATTACCCATATAATGGAGGTATTATTGCTAGAACTGTAATAATTATACTTATTACTTATACTATTAGCAATATAACGTGCATTGTTACCCATATAATGCAGTTATTATCGCCGGAACTGTAATAATTATACTTATTACTTATATTATTCTCAATATAACATGCATTATTACCCATATTATGCAGTTATTATCGCTAGAACTGTAATAATTATACTTATTACTTATACTATTAGCAATATAACGTGCATTATTACCCATATTATGCAGTTATTATCGATAGAACTGTAATAAATATACTTATTACTTTTATTATTATCAATATAAAATGCACTATTTGCCATATTTTACTATTATTATCGCTAGAACTATAATAATTATACTTATTACTCCCGATATTATCAATATAACATGCATTATTACCCATATAAAGGAGGTATTATCGCTAGAACTGTAATAATTATACTTACTACTTATATTATTATCAATATGACATGCATTATTACCCATATAATGCAGTTATTATCGCTAGAACTGTAATAATTGTACTCATTACTTATATTATTAGCAATATAACGTGCATTATTACCCATATAATGCAGTTATTATGGCTAGAACTGTAATAATTATACTTATTACTTATGTTATTAGCAATATAACGTGCATTATTACCCATATAATGCAGTTATTATGGCTAGAACTGTAATAATTATACTTATTACTTATATTATTATCAATATAACATGCTTTATTACCCATATAATGGAGGTATTATTGCTAGAACTGTAATAATTATACTTATTACTTATACTATTAGCAATATAACGTGCATTGTTACCCATATAATGCAGTTATTATCGCCAGAACTGTAATAATTATACTTATTACTTATATTATTCTCAATATAACATGCATTATTACCCATATTATGCAGTTATTATGGCTAGAACTGTAATAATTATACTTATTACTTATACTATTAGCAATATAACGTGCATTATTACCCATATAATGCAGTTATTATCGCCAGAACTGTAATAATTATACTTATTGCTTATATTATTATCAATATAACATGCATTATTACCCATATAATGCAGTTATTATCGCTAGAACTGTAATAATTGTACTCATTACTTATATTATTGGCAATATAACGTGCATTATTACCCATATAATGCAGTTATTATGGCTAGAACTGTAATAATTATACTTATTACTTATGTTATTATCAATATAACATGCATTATTACCCATATAATGCAGTTATTATGGCTAGAACTGTAATAATTGTACTCATTACTTATATTATTAGCAATATAAACTGCATTATTACCCATATTATGCAGTTATTATCGGTAGAACTGTAATAATTATACTTATTACTTATATTATTCTCAATATAACATGCATTATTACCCATATAATAGAGGTATTATCGCTAGAACTGTAATAAATATACGTATTACTTTTATTATCATCAATATAACATAATTATTACCCATATTATGCAGTTATTATCGATAGAACTGTAATAAATATACTTATTACTTTTATTATTATCAATATAAAATGCACTATTTGCCATATTTTACTATTATTATCGCTAGAACTATAATAATTATGCTTATTACTCCCGATATTATCAATATAACATGCATTATTACCCATATAAAGGAGGTATTATTGCTAGAACTGTAATAATTATACTTATTACTTATACTATTAGCAATATAACGTGCATTGTTACCCATATAATGCAGTTATTATCGCTAGAACTGTAATAATTATACTTATTACGTATATTGTTAGCAATATAACGTGCATTTTTACCCATATAATGCAGTTATTATCGCTAGAACTGTAATAATTCTACTTATTACTTATATTATTCTCAATATAACATGCATTATTACCCATATAATAGAGGTATTATCGCTAGAACTGTAATAAATATACGTATTACTTTTATTATCATCAATATAACATAATTATTACCCATATTATGCAGTTATTATCGATAGAACTGTAATAAATATACTTATTACTTTTATTATTATCAATATAACATGCATTATTACCCATATAATGGAGGTATTATCGATAGAACTGTAATAATTATACTTTTTACTTATACTATTAGCAATATAACGTGCATTATTACCCATATAATGCAGTTATTATCGCCAGAACTGTAATAATTATACTTATCACTTATATTATTCTCAATATAACATGCATTATTACCCATATTATGCAGTTATTATCGCTAGCACTATAATAAATACACGTATCACTTTCATTATCATCAATATAACATGCATTATTACCCATATAATGGAGGTATTATTGCTAGAACTGTAATAATTATACATATTACTTATACTATTAGCAATATAACGTGCATTGTTACCCATATAATGCAGTTATTATCGCTAGAACTGTAATAATTATACTTATTACGTATATTGTTAGCAATATAACGTGCATTATTACTCATATAATGCAGTTATTATCGCTAGAACTGTAATAATTCTACTTATTACTTATATTATTGTCAATATAACATGCATTATTACCCATATTATGCAGTTATTATCGATAGAACTGTAATAAATATACTTATTTCTTTTATTATTCCCCTTATAACATGCACTATTTGCCATATTTTACTATTATTATCGCTAGAACTATAATAATTATACTTATTACTCCCGATATTATCAATATAACATGCATTATTACCCATATAATGCAGTTATTATCGCTAGAACTGTAATAATTATACTTATTACTTATACTATTAGCAATATAACGTGCATTATTACCCATATAATGCAGTTATTATCGCCAGAACTGTAATACTTATACTTATTACTTATATTATTCTCAATATAACATGCATTATTACCCATATAATGGAGGTATTATTGCTAGAACTGTAATAATTATACTTATTACTTATACTATTAGCAATATAACGTGCATTGTTACCCATATAATGCAGTTATTATCGCCGGAACTGTAATAATTATACTTATTACTTATATTATTCTCAATATAACATGCATTATTACCCATATTATGCAGTTATTATCGCTAGAACTGTAATAATTATACTTATTACTTATACTATTAGCAATATAACGTGCATTATTACCCATATTATGCAGTTATTATCGATAGAACTGTAATAAATATACTTATTACTTTTATTATTATCAATATAAAATGCACTATTTGCCATATTTTACTATTATTATCGCTAGAACTATAATAATTATACTTATTACTCCCGATATTATCAATATAACATGCATTATTACCCATATAAAGGAGGTATTATCGCTAGAACTGTAATAATTATACTTACTACTTATATTATTATCAATATGACATGCATTATTACCCATATAATGCAGTTATTATCGCTAGAACTGTAATAATTGTACTCATTACTTATATTATTAGCAATATAACGTGCATTATTACCCATATAATGCAGTTATTATGGCTAGAACTGTAATAATTATACTTATTACTTATGTTATTAGCAATATAACGTGCATTATTACCCATATAATGCAGTTATTATGGCTAGAACTGTAATAATTATACTTATTGCTTATATTATTATCAATATAACATGCATTATTACCCATATAATGCAGTTATTATGGCTAGAACTGTAATAATTGTACCCATTACTTATATTATTAGCAATATAAAGTGCATTATTACCCATATTATGCAGTTATTATCGCTAGAACTGTAATAATTATACTTATTACTTATATCATTATCAATATAACATGCATTATTACCCATATAAAGGAGGTATTATCGCTAGAACTGTAATAATTATACTTATTACTTATATTGTTATCAATATAACATGCATTATTACCCATATAATGCAGTTATTATCGCTAAAACTGTAATAATTATACTTATTACTTATATCATTATCAATATAACATGCATTATTACCCATATAAAGGAGGTATTATCGCTAGAACTGTAATAATTATACTTATTACTTATATTGTTATCAATATAACATGCATTATTACCCATATAATGGAGGTATTATTGCTAGAACTGTAATAATTATACATATTACTTATACTATTAGCAATATAACGTGCATTGTTACCCATATAATGCAGTTATTATCGCTAGAACTGTAATAATTATACTTATTACGTATATTGTTAGCAATATAACGTGCATTATTACTCATATAATGCAGTTATTATCGCTAGAACTGTAATAATTCTACTTATTACTTATATTATTGTCAATATAACATGCATTATTACCCATATTATGCAGTTATTATCGATAGAACTGTAATAAATATACTTATTTCTTTTATTATTCCCCTTATAACATGCACTATTTGCCATATTTTACTATTATTATCGCTAGAACTATAATAATTATACTTATTACTCCCGATATTATCAATATAACATGCATTATTACCCATATAATGCAGTTATTATCGCTAGAACTGTAATAATTATACTTATTACTTATACTATTAGCAATATAACGTGCATTATTACCCATATAATGCAGTTATTATCGCCAGAACTGTAATACTTATACTTATTACTTATATTATTCTCAATATAACATGCATTATTACCCATATAATGGAGGTATTATTGCTAGAACTGTAATAATTATACTTATTACTTATACTATTAGCAATATAACGTGCATTGTTACCCATATAATGCAGTTATTATCGCCGGAACTGTAATAATTATACTTATTACTTATATTATTCTCAATATAACATGCATTATTACCCATATTATGCAGTTATTATCGCTAGAACTGTAATAATTATACTTATTACTTATACTATTAGCAATATAACGTGCATTATTACCCATATTATGCAGTTATTATCGATAGAACTGTAATAAATATACTTATTACTTTTATTATTATCAATATAAAATGCACTATTTGCCATATTTTACTATTATTATCGCTAGAACTATAATAATTATACTTATTACTCCCGATATTATCAATATAACATGCATTATTACCCATATAAAGGAGGTATTATCGCTAGAACTGTAATAATTATACTTACTACTTATATTATTATCAATATGACATGCATTATTACCCATATAATGCAGTTATTATCGCTAGAACTGTAATAATTGTACTCATTACTTATATTATTAGCAATATAACGTGCATTATTACCCATATAATGCAGTTATTATGGCTAGAACTGTAATAATTATACTTATTACTTATGTTATTAGCAATATAACGTGCATTATTACCCATATAATGCAGTTATTATGGCTAGAACTGTAATAATTATACTTATTGCTTATATTATTATCAATATAACATGCATTATTACCCATATAATGCAGTTATTATGGCTAGAACTGTAATAATTGTACCCATTACTTATATTATTAGCAATATAAAGTGCATTATTACCCATATTATGCAGTTATTATCGCTAGAACTGTAATAATTATACTTATTACTTATATCATTATCAATATAACATGCATTATTACCCATATAAAGGAGGTATTATCGCTAGAACTGTAATAATTATACTTATTACTTATATTGTTATCAATATAACATGCATTATTACCCATATAATGCAGTTATTATCGCTAAAACTGTAATAATTATACTTATTACTTATATTGTTAGCAATATAACGTGCATTATTATCCATATAATGCAGTTATTATCGCTAGAACGGTAATAATTATACTTATTACTTATATTATTATCAATATAACATGCATTATTACCCATATTATGCAGTTATTATCGCTAGAACTATAATAAATACACGTATTACTTTTATTATCATCAATATAACATAATTATTACCCATATTATGCAGTTATTATCGATAGAACTGTAATAAATATAATTATTACTTTTATTATTATCAATATAACATGCACTATTTGCCATATTTTACTATTATTATCGCTAGAACTATAATAATTATACTTATTACTCCCGATATTATCAATATAACATGCATTATTACCCACATAATGCAGTTATTATCGCTAGAACTGTAATAATTATACTTATTGCTTATATCATTATCAATATAACATGCATTATTACCCATATAAAGGAGGTATTATCGCTAGAACTGTAATAATTATACTTATTACTTATATTATTATCAATATAACATGCATTATTACCCATATAATGGAGGTATTATAGCTAGAACTGTAATAATTATACTTATTACTTATGTTATTATCAATATAACATGCATTATTACCCATATAATGCAGTTATTATGGCTAGAACTGTAATAATTGTACTCATTACTTATATTATTAGCAATATAACGTGCATTATTACCCATATAATGGAGGTATTATCGCTAGAACTGTAATAATTATACTTATTACTTATATTATTATCAATATAACATGCATTATTACCCATATAATGGAGGTATTATTGCTAGAACTGTAATAATTATACTTATTACTTATACTATTAGCAATATAACGTGCATTGTTACCCATATAATGCAGTTATTATCGCCAGAACTGTAATAATTATACTTATTACTTATATTATTCTCAATATAACATGCATTATTACCCATATTATGCAGTTATTATCGCTAGAACTGTAATAATTATACTTATTACTTATACTATTAGCAATATAACGTGCATTATTACCCATATAATGCAGTTATTATCGCCAGAACTGTAATAATTATACTTATTACTTATATTATTCTCAATATAACATGCATTATTACCCATATAATGGAGGTATTATTGCTAGAACTGTAATAATTATACTTATTACTTATATTATTATCAATATAACATGCATTATTACCCATATTATGCTGTTATTATCGCTAGAACTGTAATAATTATACTTATTACTTATGTTATTATCAATATAACATGCATTATTACCCATATTATGCATTTATTATCGCTAGAACTAAAATAAATATACGTATTACTTTTATTATCATCAATATAACATGCATTATTACCCATATCATGCAGTTATTATCGATAGAACTGTAATAAATATACTTATTACTTTTATTATTATCAATATAACATGCACTATTTGCCATATTTTACTATTATTATCGCTAGAACTATAATAATTATACTTATTACTCCCGATATTATCAATATAACATGCATTATTGCCCATATAATGCAGTTATTATCGCCAGAACTGTAATAATTATACTTATTACTTATATTATTCTCAATATAACATGCATTATTACCCATATTATGCAGTTATTATCGCAAGAACTATAATAAATATACGTATTACTTTCATTATTATCAATATAACATGCATTATTACCCATATTAAGGACTTATTATCGCTAGAACTAAAATAATTATACTTATTACTCCCAATATTATCAATATAACATGCATTATTACCCATATAATGCAGTTATTATCGCTAGAACTGTAATAATTATACTTACTACATATATTATTATCAATATAACATGCATTATTACCGATTTAATGGAGGTATTATTGCTAGAACTGTAATAATTATACTTATTACTTATACTATTAGCAATATAACGTGCATTGTTACCCATATAATGCAGTTATTATCGCCAGAACTGTAATAATTATACTTATTACGTATATTATTCTCAATATAACATGCATTATTACCCATATGATGCAGTTATTATCGCCAGAACTCTAATAATTATACTTATTACTTATATTATTCTCAATATAACATGCATTATTACCCATATTATACAGTTATTATCGCTAGAACTATAATAAATACACGTATCACTTTCATTATCATCAATATAACATGCATTATTACCCATATAATGGAGGTATTATTGCTAGAACTGTAATAATTATACTTATTACTTACATTATTATCAACATAACATGCATTATTACCCATATTATGCAGTTATTATCGCCGGAACTATAATAAATACACTTATTACTCCCAATATTATCAATGTAACATGCATTATTACCCATATAATGCAGTTATTATCGCTAGAACTGTAATAATTATACTTATTACTTATATTATTAGCAATATAACGTGCATTATTACCCATATAATGCAGTTATTATCGCTAGAACTGTAATAATTGTACTCATTACTTATATTATTAGCAATATAACGTGCATTATTACCCATATTATGCAGTTATTATCGCTAGAACTATAATAAATATACGTATTACTTTTATTATCATCAGTATAACATGCATTATTACCCATATTATGCAGTTATTATCGGTAGGACTGTAATAAATATACTTATTACTTTTATTGTTATCAATATAACATGCACTATTTGTCATATTTTACTATTATTATCGCTAGAACTATAATAATTATACTTATTACTCCCGATATTATCAATATAACATGCATTATTACCCATATAATGCAGTTATTATCGCTAGAACTGTAATAATTATACTTATTGCTTATATTATTATCAATATAACATGCATTATTACCCATATAATGCAGTTATTATCGCTAGAACTGTAATAATTGTACTCATTACTTATATCATTAGCAATATAACGTGCATTATTACCCATATTATGCAGTTATTATCGCTAGAACCGTAATAATTATACTTATTACTTATATCATTATGAATATAACATGCATTATTACCCATATAAAGGAGGTATTATCGCTAGAACTGTAATAATTATACTTATTACTTATATTATTATCAATATAACATGCATTATTACCCATATAATGGAGGTATTATTGCTAGAACTGTAATAATTATACTTATTACTTATACTATTAGCAATATAACGTGCATTGTTACCCATATAATGCAGTTATTATCGCTAGAACTGTAATAATTATACTTATTACGTATATTGTTAGCAATATAACGTGCATTATTACCCATATAATGCAGTTATTATCGCTAGAACTGTAATAATTCTACTTATTACTTATATTATTCTCAATATAACATGCATTATTACCCATATAATAGAGGTATTATCGCTAGAACTGTAATAAATATACGTATTACTTTTATTATCATCAATATAACATAATTGTTACCCATATTATGCAGTTATTATCGATAGAACTGTAATAAATATACTTATTACTTTTATTATTATCAATATAAAATGCACTATTTGCCATATTTTACTATTATTATCGCTAGAACTATAATAATTTTACTTATTACTCCCGATATTATCAATATAACATGCATTATTACCCATATAATGCAGTTATTATCGCTAGAACTGTAATAATTGTACTCATTACTTATATTATTAGCAATATAACGTGCATTATTACCCATATTATGCAGTTATTATCGCTAGAACTGTAATAATTATACTTATTACTTATATCATTATCAATATAACATACATTATTACCCATATAATGGAGGTATTATCGCTAGAACTGTAATAATTATACTTATTACTTATACTATTAGCAATATAACGTGCATTATTACCCATATAAAGAAGTTATTATCGCCAGAACTGTAATAATTATACTTATTACTTATATTATTCTCAATATAACATGCATTATTACCCATATAATGGAGGTATTATTGCTAGAACTGTAATAATTATACTTATTACTTATATTATTATCAATATAACATGCATTATTACCCATATTATGCAGTTATTATCGCTAGAACTGTAATAATTATACTTATTACTTATGTTATTATCAATATAACATGCATTATTACCCATATAATGCAGTTATTATGGCTAGAACTGTAATAATTGTACTCATTACTTATATTATTATCAATATAACATGCATTATTACTCATATAATGCAGTTATTATCGCTAGAACTGTAATAATTCTACTTATTACTTATATTATTATCAATATAACATGCAATATTACCCATATTATGCAGTTATTATCGATAGAACTGTAATAAATATACTTATTTCTTTTATTATTCTCCTTATAACATGCACTATTTGCCATATTTTACTATTATTATCGCTAGAACTATAATAATTATACTTATTACTCCCGATATTATCAATATAACATGCATTATTACCCATATAATGCAGTTATTATCGCTAGAACTGTAATAATTATACTTATTACTTATGTTATTATCAATATAACATGCATTATTACCCATATAATGCAGTTATTATGGCTAGAACTGTAATAATTGTACCCATTACTTATATTATTAGCAATATAAAGTGCATTATTACCCATATTATGCAGTTATTATCGCTAGAACTGTAATAATTATACTTATTACTTATATCATTATCAATATAACATGCATTATTACCCATATAAAGGAGGTATTATCGCTAGAACTGTAATAATTATACTTATTACTTATATTGTTATCAATATAACATGCATTATTACCCATATAATGCAGTTATTATCGCTAAAACTGTAATAATTATACTTATTACTTATATTGTTAGCAATATAACGTGCATTATTATCCATATAATGCAGTTATTATCGCTAGAACGGTAATAATTATACTTATTACTTATATTATTATCAATATAACATGCATTATTACCCATATTATGCAGTTATTATCGCTAGAACTATAATAAATACACGTATTACTTTTATTATCATCAATATAACATAATTATTACCCATATTATGCAGTTATTATCGATAGAACTGTAATAAATATAATTATTACTTTTATTATTATCAATATAACATGCACTATTTGCCATATTTTACTATTATTATCGCTAGAACTATAATAATTATACTTATTACTCCCGATATTATCAATATAACATGCATTATTACCCACATAATGCAGTTATTATCGCTAGAACTGTAATAATTATACTTATTGCTTATATCATTATCAATATAACATGCATTATTACCCATATAAAGGAGGTATTATCGCTAGAACTGTAATAATTATACTTATTACTTATATTATTATCAATATAACATGCATTATTACCCATATAATGGAGGTATTATAGCTAGAACTGTAATAATTATACTTATTACTTATGTTATTATCAATATAACATGCATTATTACCCATATAATGCAGTTATTATGGCTAGAACTGTAATAATTGTACTCATTACTTATATTATTAGCAATATAACGTGCATTATTACCCATATAATGGAGGTATTATCGCTAGAACTGTAATAATTATACTTATTACTTATATTATTATCAATATAACATGCATTATTACCCATATAATGGAGGTATTATTGCTAGAACTGTAATAATTATACTTATTACTTATACTATTAGCAATATAACGTGCATTGTTACCCATATAATGCAGTTATTATCGCCAGAACTGTAATAATTATACTTATTACTTATATTATTCTCAATATAACATGCATTATTACCCATATTATGCAGTTATTATCGCTAGAACTGTAATAATTATACTTATTACTTATACTATTAGCAATATAACGTGCATTATTACCCATATAATGCAGTTATTATCGCCAGAACTGTAATAATTATACTTATTACTTATATTATTCTCAATATAACATGCATTATTACCCATATAATGGAGGTATTATTGCTAGAACTGTAATAATTATACTTATTACTTATATTATTATCAATATAACATGCATTATTACCCATATTATGCTGTTATTATCGCTAGAACTGTAATAATTATACTTATTACTTATGTTATTATCAATATAACATGCATTATTACCCATATTATGCATTTATTATCGCTAGAACTAAAATAAATATACGTATTACTTTTATTATCATCAATATAACATGCATTATTACCCATATCATGCAGTTATTATCGATAGAACTGTAATAAATATACTTATTACTTTTATTATTATCAATATAACATGCACTATTTGCCATATTTTACTATTATTATCGCTAGAACTATAATAATTATACTTATTACTCCCGATATTATCAATATAACATGCATTATTGCCCATATAATGCAGTTATTATCGCCAGAACTGTAATAATTATACTTATTACTTATATTATTCTCAATATAACATGCATTATTACCCATATTATGCAGTTATTATCGCAAGAACTATAATAAATATACGTATTACTTTCATTATTATCAATATAACATGCATTATTACCCATATTAAGGACTTATTATCGCTAGAACTATAATAATTATACTTATTACTCCCAATATTATCAATATAACATGCATTATTACCCATATAATGCAGTTATTATCGCTAGAACTGTAATAATTATACTTACTACATATATTATTATCAATATAACATGCATTATTACCGATATAATGGAGGTATTATTGCTAGAACTGTAATAATTATACTTATTACTTATACTATTAGCAATATAACGTGCATTGTTACCCATATAATGCAGTTATTATCGCCAGAACTGTAATAATTATACTTATTACGTATATTATTCTCAATATAACATGCATTATTACCCATATGATGCAGTTATTATCGCCAGAACTCTAATAATTATACTTATTACTTATATTATTCTCAATATAACATGCATTATTACCCATATTATGCAGTTATTATCGCTAGAACTATAATAAATACACGTATCACTTTCATTATCATCAATATAACATGCATTATTACCCATATAATGGAGGTATTATTGCTAGAACTGTAATAATTATACTTATTACTTACATTATTATCAACATAACATGCATTATTACCCATATTATGCAGTTATTATCGCCGGAACTATAATAAATACACTTATTACTCCCAATATTATCAATGTAACATGCATTATTACCCATATAATGCAGTTATTATCGCTAGAACTGTAATAATTATACTTATTACTTATATTATTAGCAATATAAAGTGCATTATTACCCATATTATGCAGTTATTATCGCTAGAACTGTAATAATTATACTTATTACTTATATTATTCTCAATATAACATGCATTATTACCCATATAATAGAGGTATTATCGCTAGAACTGTAATAAATATACGTATTACTTTTATTATCATCAATATAACATAATTATTACCCATATTATGCAGTTATTATCGATAGAACTGTAATAAATATACTAATTACTTTTATTATTATCAATATAAAATGCACTATTTGCCATATTTTACTATTATTATCGCTAGAACTATAATAATTATACTTATTACTCCCGATATTATCAATATAACATGCATTATTACCCATATAAAGGAGGTATTATCGCTAGAACTGTAATAATTATACTTACTACTTATATTATTATCAATATAACATGCATTATTACCCATATAATGGAGGTATTATTGCTAGAACTGTAATAATTGTACTCATTACTTATATTATTAGCAATATAACGTGCATTATTACCCATATTATGCAGTTATTATCGTTAGAACTGTAATAATTATACTTATTACTTATATCATTATCAATATAACATGCATTATTACCCATATAATGGAGGTATTATCGATAGAACTGTAATAATTATACTTTTTACTTATACTATTAGCAATATAACGTGCATTATTACCCATATAATGCAGTTATTATCGCCAGAACTGTAATAATTATACTTATCACTTATATTATTCTCAATATAACATGCATTATTACCCATATTATGCAGTTATTATCGCTAGCACTATAATAAATACACGTATCACTTTCATTATCATCAATATAACATGCATTATTACCCATATAATGGAGGTATTATTGCTAGAACTGTAATAATTATACATATTACTTATACTATTAGCAATATAACGTGCATTGTTACCCATATAATGCAGTTATTATCGCTAGAACTGTAATAATTATACTTATTACGTATATTGTTAGCAATATAACGTGCATTATTACTCATATAATGCAGTTATTATCGCTAGAACTGTAATAATTCTACTTATTACTTATATTATTATCAATATAACATGCATTATTACCCATATTATGCAGTTATTATCGATAGAACTGTAATAAATATACTTATTTCTTTTATTATTCCCCTTATAACATGCACTATTTGCCATATTTTACTATTATTATCGCTAGAACTATAATAATTATACTTATTACTCCCGATATTATCAATATAACATGCATTATTACCCATATAATGCAGTTATTATCGCTAGAACTGTAATAATTATACTTATTACGTATATTGTTAGCAATATAACGTGCATTATTACCCATATAATGCAGTTATTATCGCTAGAACTGTAATAATTCTACTTATTACTTATATTATTCTCAATATAACATAATTATTACCCATATTATGCAGTTATTATCGATAGAACTGTAATAAATATACTTATTACTTTTATTATTATCAATATAAAATGCACTATTTGCCATATTTTACTATTATTATCGCTAGAACTATAATAATTATACTTATTACTCCCGATATTATCAATATAACATGCATTATTACCCACATAATGCAGTTATTATCGCTAGAACTGTAATAATTATACTCATTGCTTATATTAGTATCAATATAACATGCATTATTACCCATATAATGCAGTTATTATCGCTAGAACTGTAATAATTGTACTCATTACTTATATTATTAGCAATATAACGTGCATTATTACCCATATAATGCAGTTATTATGGCTAGAACTGTAATAATTATACTTATTACTTATGTTATTATCAATATAACATGCATTATTACCCATATAATGCAGTTATTATGGCTAGAACTGTAATAATTGTACTCATTACTTATATTATTAGCAATATAACGTGCATTATTACCCATATAATGGAGGTATTATCGCTAGAACTGTAATAATTATACTTATTACTTATATTATTATCAATATAACATGCATTATTACCCATATAATGGAGGTATTATTGCTAGAACTGTAATAATTATACTTATTACTTATACTATTAGCAATATAACGTGCATTATTACCCATATAATGCAGTTATTATGGCTAGAACTGTAATAATTGTACTCATTACTTATATTATTAGCAATATAACGTGCATTATTACCCATATAATGCAGTTATTATCGCCAGAACTGTAATAATTATACTTATTACTTATATTATTCTCAATATAACATGCACTATTTGCCATATTTTACTATTATTATCGCTAGAACTATAATAATTATACTTATTACTCCCGATATTGTCAATATAACATGCATTATTACCCATATAAAGGAGGTATTATCGCTAGAACTGTAATAATTATACTTACTACTTATATTATTATCAATATGACATGCATTATTACCCATATAATGGAGGTATTATTGCTAGAACTGTAATAATTATACTTATTACTTATACTATTAGCAATATAACGTGCATTGTTACCCATATAATGCAGTTATTATCGCTAGAACTGTAATAATTATACTTATTACGTATATTGTTAGCAATATAACGTGCATTATTACCCATATAATGCAGTTATTATCGCTAGAACTGTAATAATTCTACTTATTACTTATATTATTCTCAATATAACATGCATTATTACCCATATAATAGAGGTATTATCGCTAGAACTGTAATAAATATACGTATTACTTTTATTATCATCAATATAACATAATTATTACCCATATTATGCAGTTATTATCGATAGAACTGTAATAAATATACTTATTACTTTTATTATTATCAATATAAAATGCACTATTTGCCATATTTTACTATTATTATCGCTAGAACTATAATAATTATACTTATTACTCCCGATATTATCAATATAACATGCATTATTACCGACATAATGCAGTTATTATCGCTAGAACTGTAATAATTATACTTATTGCTTATATTATTATCAATATAACATGCATTATTACCCATATAATGCAGTTATTATCGCTAGAACTGTAATAATTGTACTCATTACTTATATTATTAGCAATATAACGTGCATTATTACCCATATAATGCAGTTATTATGGGTAGAACTGTAATAATTATACTTATTACTTATGTTATTATCAATATAACATGCATTATTACCCATATAATGCAGTTATTATGGCTAGAACTGTAATAATTGTACGCATTACTTATATTATTAGCAATATAACGTGCATTATAACCCATATAATGGAGGTATTATCGCTAGAACTGTAATAATTATACTTATTACTTATATTATTATCAATATAACATGCATTATTACCCATATAATGGAGGTATTATTGCTAGAACTGTAATAATTATACTTATTACTTATACTATTAGCAATATAACGTGCATTGTTACCCATATAATGCAGTTATTATCGCTAGAACTGTAATAATTCTACTAATTACTTATATTATTCTCAATATAACATGCATTATTACCCATATAATAGAGGTATTATCGCTAGAACTGTAATAAATATACGTATTACTTTTATTATCATCAATATAACATAATTATTACCCATATTATGCAGTTATTATCGATAGAACTGTAATAAATATACTTATTACTTTTATTATTATCAATATAAAATGCACTATTTGCCATATTTTACTATTATTATCGCTAGAACTATAATAATTATACTTATTACTCCCGATATTATCAATATAACATGCATTATTACCCACATAATGCAGTTATTATCGCTAGAACTGTAATAATTATACTCATTGCTTATATTAGTATCAATATAACATGCATTATTACCCATATAATGCAGTTATTATCGCTAGAACTGTAATAATTGTACTCATTACTTATATTATTAGCAATATAACGTGCATTATTACCCATATGATGCAGTTATTATGGCTAGAACTGTAATAATTATACTTATTACTTATGTTATTATCAATATAACATGCATTATTACCCATATAATGCAGTTATTATGGCTAGAACTGTAATAATTGTACTCATTACTTATATTATTAGCAATATAACGTGCATTATTACCCATATAATGGAGGTATTATCGCTAGAACTGTAATAATTATACTTATTACTTATATTATTATCAATATAACATGCATTATTACCCATATAATGGAGGTATTATTGCTAGAACTGTAATAATTATACTTATTACTTCTACTATTAGCAATATAACGTGCATTGTTACCCATATAATGCAGTTATTATCGCCAGAACTGTAATAATTATACTTATTACTTATATTATTATCAATATAACATGCATTATTACCCATATAATGGAGGTATTATTGCTAGAACTGTAATAATTATACTTATTACTTATACTATTAGCAATATAACGTGCATTGTTACCCATATAATGCAGTTATTATCGCCAGAACTGTAATAATTATACTTATTACTTATATTATTCTCAATATAACATGCATTATTACCCATATTATGCAGTTATTATGGCTAGAACTGTAATAATTATACTTATTACTTATACTATTAGCAATATAACGTGCATTATTACCCATATAATGCAGTTATTATCGCCAGAACTGTAATAATTATACTTATTACTTATATTATTCTCAATATAACATGCACTATTTGCCATATTTTACTATTATTATCGCTAGAACTATAATAATTATACTTATTACTCCCGATATTATCAATATAACATGCATTATTACCCATATAAAGGAGGTATTATCGCTAGAACTGTAATAATTATACTTACTACTTATATTATTATCAATATCACATGCATTATTACCCATATAATGGAGGTATTATTGCTAGAACTGTAATAATTATACTTATTACTTATACTATTAGCAATATAACGTGCATTGTTACCCATATAATGCAGTTATTATCGCTAGAACTGTAATAATTATACTTATTACGTATATTGTTAGCAATATAACGTGCATTATTACCCATATAATGCAGTTATTATCGCTAGAACTGTAATAATTCTACTTATTACTTATATTATTCTCAATATAACATGCATTATTACCCATATAATAGAGGTATTATCGCTAGAACTGTAATAAATATACGTATTACTTTTATTATCATCAATATAACATAATTATTACCCATATTATGCAGTTATTATCGATAGAACTGTAATAAATATACTTATTACTTTTATTATTATCAATATAAAATGCACTATTTGCCATATTTTACTATTATTATCGCTAGAACTATAATAATTATACTTATTACTCCCGATATTATCAATATAACATGCATTATTACCCACATAATGCAGTTATTATCGCTAGAACTGTAATAATTATACTTATTGCTTATATTATTATCAATATAACATGCATTATTACCCATATAGTGCAGTTATTATCGCTAGAACTGTAATAATTGTACTCATTACTTATATTATTAGCAATATAACGTGCATTATTACCCATATAATGCAGTTATTATGGCTAGAACTGTAATAATTATACTTATTACTTATGTTATTATCAATATAACATGCATTATTACCCATATAATGCAGTTATTATGGCTAGAACTGTAATAATTGTACTCATTACTTATATTATTAGCAATATAACGTGCATTATTACCCATATAATGGAGGTATTATCGCTAGAACTGTAATAATTATACTTATTACTTATATTATTATCAATATAACATGCATTATTACCCATATAATGGAGGTATTATTGCTAGAACTGTAATAATTATACTTATTACTTATACTATTAGCAATATAACGTGCATTGTTACCCATATAATGCAGTTATTATCGCCAGAACTGTAATAATTATACTTATTACTTATATTATTCTCAATATAACATGCATTATTACTCATATTATGCAGTTATTATGGCTAGAACTGTAATAATTATACTTATTACTTATACTATTAGCAATATAACGTGCATTATTACCCATATAATGCAGTTATTATCGCCAGAACTGTAATAATTATACTTATTACTTATATTATTCTCAATATAACATGCACTATTTGCCATATTTTACTATTATTATCGCTAGAACTATAATAATTATACTTATTACTCCCGATATTATCAATATAACATGCATTATTACCCATATAATGCAGTTACTATCGCTAGAACTGTAATAATTATACTTATTACTTATGTTATTATCAATATAACATGCATTATTACCCATATAATGCAGTTATTATGGCTAGAACTGTAATAATTGTACTCATTACTTATATTATTAGCAATATAAAGTGCATTATTACCCATATTATGCAGTTATTATCGCTAGAACTGTAATAATTATACTTATTACTTATATTATTCTCAATATAACATGCATTATTACCCATATAATGGAGGTATTATTGCTAGAAATGTAATAATTATACTTATTACTTATACTATTAGCAATATAACGTGCATTGTTACCCATATAATGCAGTTATTATCGCTAGAACTGTAATAATTATACTTATTACGTATATTGTTAGCAATATAACGTGCATTATTACCCATATAATGCAGTTATTATCGCTAGAACTGTAATAATTCTACTTATTACTTATATTATTCTCAATATAACGTGCATTATTACCCATATAATGCAGTTATTTTGGCTAGAACTGTAATAATTATACTCATTGCTTATATTAGTATCAATATAACATGCATTATTACCCATATAATGCAGTTATTATCGCTAGAACTGTAATAATTGTACTCATTACTTATATTATTAGCAATATAACGTGCATTATTACCCATATAATGCAGTTATTATGGCTAGAACTGTAATAATTATACTTATTACTTATGTTATTATCAATATAACATGCATTATTACCCATATAATGCAGTTATTATGGCTAGAACTGTAATAATTGTACTCATTACTTATATTATTAGCAATATAACGTGCATTATTACCCATATAATGGAGGTATTATCGCTAGAACTGTAATAATTATACTTATTACTTATATTATTATCAATATAACATGCATTATTACCCATATAATGGAGGTATTATTGCTAGAACTGTAATAATTATACTTATTACTTCTACTATTAGCAATATAACGTGCATTGTTACCCATATAATGCAGTTATTATCGCCAGAACTGTAATAATTATACTTATTACTTATATTATTATCAATATAACATGCATTATTACCCATATAATGGAGGTATTATTGCTAGAACTGTAATAATTATACTTATTACTTATACTATTAGCAATATAACGTGCATTGTTACCCATATAATGCAGTTATTATCGCCAGAACTGTAATAATTATACTTATTACTTATATTATTCTCAATATAACATGCATTATTACCCATATTATGCAGTTATTATGGCTAGAACTGTAATAATTATACTTATTACTTATACTATTAGCAATATAACGTGCATTATTACCCATATAATGCAGTTATTATCGCCAGAACTGTAATAATTATACTTATTACTTATATTATTCTCAATATAACATGCACTATTTGCCATATTTTACTATTATTATCGCTAGAACTATAATAATTATACTTATTACTCCCGATATTATCAATATAACATGCATTATTACCCATATAAAGGAGGTATTATCGCTAGAACTGTAATAATTATACTTACTACTTATATTATTATCAATATCACATGCATTATTACCCATATAATGGAGGTATTATTGCTAGAACTGTAATAATTATACTTATTACTTATACTATTAGCAATATAACGTGCATTGTTACCCATATAATGCAGTTATTATCGCTAGAACTGTAATAATTATACTTATTACGTATATTGTTAGCAATATAACGTGCATTATTACCCATATAATGCAGTTATTATCGCTAGAACTGTAATAATTCTACTTATTACTTATATTATTCTCAATATAACATGCATTATTACCCATATAATACAGGTATTATCGCTAGAACTGTAATAAATATACGTATTACTTTTATTATCATCAATATAACATAATTATTACCCATATTATGCAGTTATTATCGATAGAACTGTAATAAATATACTTATTACTTTTATTATTATCAATATAAAATGCACTATTTGCCATATTTTACTATTATTATCGCTAGAACTATAATAATTATACTTATTACTCCCGATATTATCAATATAACATGCATTATTACCCACATAATGCAGTTATTATCGCTAGAACTGTAATAATTATACTTATTGCTTATATTATTATCAATATAACATGCATTATTACCCATATAGTGCAGTTATTATAGCTAGAACTGTAATAATTGTACTCATTACTTATATTATTAGCAATATAACGTGCATTGTTACCCATATAATGGAGGTATTATCGCTAGAACTGTAATAATTATACTTATTACTTATATTATTATCAATATAACATGCATTATTACCCATATAATGGAGGTATTATTGCTAGTACTGTAATAATTATACTTATTACTTATACTATTAGCAATATAACGTGCATTGTTACCCATATAATGCAGTTATTATCGCCAGAACTGTAATAATTATACTTATTACTTATATTATTCTCAATATAACATGCATTATTACCCATATTATGCAGTTATTATGGCTAGAACTGTAATAATTATACTTATTACTTATACTATTAGCAATATAACGTGCATTATTACCCATATAATGCAGTTATTATCGCCAGAACTGTAATAATTATACTTATTACTTATATTATTCTCAATATAACATGCACTATTTGCCATATTTTACTATTATTATCGCTAGAACTATAATAATTATACTTATTACTCCCGATATTATCAATATAACATGCATTATTACCCATATAATGCAGTTACTATCGCTAGAACTGTAATAATTATACTTATTACTTATGTTATTATCAATATAACATGCATTATTACCCATATAATGCAGTTATTATGGCTAGAACTGTAATAATTGTACTCATTACTTATATTATTAGCAATATAACGTGCATTATTACCCATATAATGCAGTTATTATGGCTAGAACTGTAATAATTATACTTATTACTTATGTTATTATCAATATAACATGCATTATTACCCATATAATGCAGTTATTATGGCTAGAACTGTAATAATTGTACTCATTACTTATATTATTAGCAATATAACGTGCATTATTACCCATATAATGGAGGTATTATCGCTAGAACTGTAATAATTATACTTATTACTTATATTATTATCAATATAACATGCATTATTACCCATATAATGGAGGTATTATTGCTAGAACTGTAATAATTATACTTATTACTTATACTATTAGCAATATAACGTGCATTGTTACCCATATAATGCAGTTATTATCGCCAGAACTGTAATAATTATACTTATTACTTATATTATTCTCAATATAACATGCATTATTACCCATATTATGCAGTTATTATGGCTAGAACTGTAATAATTATACTTATTACTTATACTATTAGCAATATAACGTGCATTATTACCCATATAATGCAGTTATTATCGCCAGAACTGTAATAATTATACTTATTACTTATATTATTCTCAATATAACATGCACTATTTGCCATATTTTACTATTATTATCGCTAGAACTATAATAATTATACTTATTACTCCCGATATTATCAATATAACATGCATTATTACCCATATAATGCAGTTACTATCGCTAGAACTGTAATAATTATACTTATTACTTATGTTATTATCAATATAACATGCATTATTACCCATATAATGCAGTTATTATGGCTAGAACTGTAATAATTGTACTCATTACTTATATTATTAGCAATATAAAGTGCATTATTACCCATATTATGCAGTTTTTATCGCTAGAACTGTAATAATTATACTTATTACTTATATTATTCTCAATATAACATGCATTATTACCCATATAATGGAGGTATTATTGCTAGAAATGTAATAATTATACTTATTACTTATACTATTAGCAATATAACGTGCATTGTTACCCATATAATGCAGTTATTATCGCTAGAACTGTAATAATTATACTTATTACGTATATTGTTAGCAATATAACGTGCATTATTACCCATATAATGCAGTTATTATCGCTAGAACTGTAATAATTCTACTTATTACTTATATTATTCTCAATATAACGTGCATTATTACCCATATAATGCAGTTATTATGGCTAGAACTGTAATAATTATACTCATTGCTTATATTAGTATCAATATAACATGCATTATTACCCATATAATGCAGTTATTATCGCTAGAACTGTAATAATTGTACTCATTACTTATATTATTAGCAATATAACGTGCATTATTACCCATATAATGCAGTTATTATGGCTAGAACTGTAATAATTATACTTATTACTTATGTTATTATCAATATAACATGCATTATTACCCATATAATGCAGTTATTATGGCTAGAACTGTAATAATTGTACTCATTACTTATATTATTAGCAATATAACGTGCATTATTACCCATATAATGGAGGTATTATCGCTAGAACTGTAATAATTATACTTATTACTTATATTATTATCAATATAACATGCATTATTACCCATATAATGGAGGTATTATTGCTAGAACTGTAATAATTATACTTATTACTTCTACTATTAGCAATATAACGTGCATTGTTACCCATATAATGCAGTTATTATCGCCAGAACTGTAATAATTATACTTATTACTTATATTATTATCAATATAACATGCATTATTACCCATATAATGGAGGTATTATTGCTAGAACTGTAATAATTATACTTATTACTTATACTATTAGCAATATAACGTGCATTGTTACCCATATAATGCAGTTATTATCGCCAGAACTGTAATAATTATACTTATTACTTATATTATTCTCAATATAACATGCATTATTACCCATATTATGCAGTTATTATGGCTAGAACTGTAATAATTATACTTATTACTTATAATATTAGCAATATAACGTGCATTATTACCCATATAATGCAGTTATTATCGCCAGAACTGTAATAATTATACTTATTACTTATATTATTCTCAATATAACATGCACTATTTGCCATATTTTACTATTATTATCGCTAGAACTATAATAATTATACTTATTACTCCCGATATTATCAATATAACATGCATTATTACCCATATAAAGGAGGTATTATCGCTAGAACTGTAATAATTATACTTACTACTTATATTATTATCAATATCACATGCATTATTACCCATATAATGGAGGTATTATTGCTAGAACTGTAATAATTATACTTATTACTTATACTATTAGCAATATAACGTGCATTGTTACCCATATAATGCAGTTATTATCGCTAGAACTGTAATAATTATACTTATTACGTATATTGTTAGCAATATAACGTGCATTATTACCCATATAATGCAGTTATTATCGCTAGAACTGTAATAATTCTACTTATTACTTATATTATTCTCAATATAACATGCATTATTACCCATATAATACAGGTATTATCGCTAGAACTGTAATAAATATACGTATTACTTTTATTATCATCAATATAACATAATTATTACCCATATTATGCAGTTATTATCGATAGAACTGTAATAAAGATACTTATTACTTTTATTATTATCAATATAAAATGCACTATTTGCCATATTTTACTATTATTATCGCTAGAACTATAATAATTATACTTATTACTCCCGATATTATCAATATAACATGCATTATTACCCACATAATGCAGTTATTATCGCTAGAACTGTAATAATTATACTTATTGCTTATATTATTATCAATATAACATGCATTATTACCCATATAGTGCAGTTATTATCGCTAGAACTGTAATAATTGTACTCATTACTTATATTATTAGCAATATAACGTGCATTATTACCCATATAATGCAGTTATTATGGCTAGAACTGTAATAATTATACTTATTACTTATGTTATTATCAATATAACATGCATTATTACCCATATAATGCAGTTATTATGGCTAGAACTGTAATAATTGTACTCATTACTTATATTATTAGCAATATAACGTGCATTATTACCCATATAATGGAGGTATTATCGCTAGAACTGTAATAATTATACTTATTACTTATATTATTATCAATATAACATGCATTATTACCCATATAATGGAGGTATTATTGCTAGTACTGTAATAATTATACTTATTACTTATACTATTAGCAATATAACGTGCATTGTTACCCATATAATGCAGTTATTATCGCCAGAACTGTAATAATTATACTTATTACTTATATTATTCTCAATATAACATGCATTATTACCCATATTATGCAGTTATTATGGCTAGAACTGTAATAATTATACTTATTACTTATACTATTAGCAATATAACGTGCATTATTACCCATATAATGCAGTTATTATCGCCAGAACTGTAATAATTATACTTATTACTTATATTATTCTCAATATAACATGCACTATTTGCCATATTTTACTATTATTATCGCTAGAACTATAATAATTATACTTATTACTCCCGATATTATCAATATAACATGCATTATTACCCATATAATGCAGTTACTATCGCTAGAACTGTAATAATTATACTTATTACTTATGTTATTATCAATATAACATGCATTATTACCCATATAATGCAGTTATTATGGCTAGAACTGTAATAATTGTACTCATTACTTATATTATTAGCAATATAAAGTGCATTATTACCCATATTATGCAGTTATTATCGCTAGAACTGTAATAATTATACTTATTACTTATATTATTCTCAATATAACATGCATTATTACCCATATAATGGAGGTATTATTGCTAGAAATGTAATAATTATACTTATTACTTATACTATTAGCAATATAACGTGCATTGTTACCCATATAATGCAGTTATTATCGCTAGAACTGTAATAATTATACTTATTACGTATATTGTTAGCAATATAACGTGCATTATTACCCATATAATGCAGTTATTATCGCTAGAACTGTAATAATTCTACTTATTACTTATATTATTCTCAATATAACGTGCATTATTACCCATATAATGCAGTTATTATGGCTAGAACTGTAATAATTATACTTATTACTTATGTTATTATCAATATAACATGCATTATTACCCATATAATGCAGTTATTATGGCTAGAACTGTAATAATTGTACTCATTACTTATATTATTAGCAATATAACGTGCATTATTACCCATATAATGGAGGTATTATCGCTAGAACTGTAATAATTATACTTATTACTTATATTATTATCAATATAACATGCATTATTACCCATATAATGGAGGTATTATTGCTAGAACTGTAATAATTATACTTATTACTTATACTATTAGCAATATAACGTGCATTGTGACCCATATAATGCAGTTATTATCGCCAGAGCTGTAATAATTATACTTATTACTTATATTATTCTCAATATAACATGCATTATTACCCATATTATGCAGTTATTATGGCTAGAACTGTAATAATTATACTTATTACTTATACTATTAGCAATATAACGTGCATTATTACCCATATAATGCAGTTATTATCGCCAAAACTGTAATAATTATACTTATTACTTATATTATTCTCAATATAACATGCACTATTTGCCATATTTTACTATTATTATCGCTAGAACTATAATAATTATACTTATTACTCCCGATATTATCAATATAACATGCATTATTACCCATATAATGCAGTTACTATCGCTAGAACTGTAATAATTATACTTATTACTTATGTTATTATCAATATAACATGCATTATTACCCATATAATGCAGTTATTATGGCTAGAACTGTAATAATTGTACTCATTACTTATATTATTAGCAATATAAAGTGCATTATTACCCATATTATGCAGTTATTATCGCTAGAACTGTAATAATTATACTTATTACTTATATTATTCTCAATATAACATGCATTATTACCCATATAATAGAGGTATTATCGCTAGAACTGTAATAAATATACGTATTACTTTTATTATCATCAATATAACATAATTATTACCCATATTATGCAGTTATTATCGATAGAACTGTAATAAATATACTTATTACTTTTATTATTATCAATATAAAATGCACTATTTGCCATATTTTACTATTATTATGGCTAGAACTATAATAATTATACTTATTACTCCCGATGTTATCAATATAACATGCATTATTACCCACATAATGCAGTTATTATCGCTAGAACTGTAATAATTATACTTATTGCTTATATTATTATCAATATAACATGCATTATTACCCATATAATGCAGTTATTATCGCTAGAACTGTAATAATTATACTTATTACTTATACTATTAGCAATATAACGTGCATTATTACCCATATATTGCAGTTATTATCGCCAGAGCTGTAATAATTATACTTATTACTTATATTATTCTCAATATAACATGCATTATTACCCATATAATGGAGGTATTATTGCTAGAACTGTAATAATTATACTTATTACTTATATTATTATCAATATAACATGCATTATTACCCATATTATGCAGTTATTATCGCTAGAACTGTAATAATTATACTTATTACTTATGTTATTATCAATATAACATGCATTATTACCCATATAATGCAGTTATTATGGCTAGAACTGTAATAATTATACTTATTCCTTATGTTATTAGCAATATAACGTGCATTATTACCCATATAATGCAGTTATTATGGCTAGAACTGTAATAATTGTACTCATTACTTATATTATTAGCAATATAACGTGCATTATTACCCATATAATGGAGGTATTATCGCTAGAACTGTAATAATTATACTTATTACTCATATTATTATCAATATAACATGCATTATTACCCATATAATGGAGGTATTATTGCTAGAACTGTAATAATTATACTTATTACTTATGCTATTAGCAATATAACGTGCATTGTTACCCATATAATGCAGTTATTATCGCCAGAACTGTAATAATTATACTTATTACTTATATTATTCTCAATATAACATGCATTATTACCCATATTATGCAGTTATTATCGCTAGAACTGTAATAATTATACTTATTACTTATACTATTAGCAATATAACGTGCATTATTACCCATATTATGCAGTTATTATCGATGGAACTGTAATAAATATACTTATTACTTTTATTATTATCAATATAAAATGCACTATTTGCCATATTTTACTATTATTATCGCTAGAACTATAATAATTATACTTATTACTCCCGATATTATCAATATAACATGCATTATTACCCATATAAAGGAGGTATTATCGCTAGAACTGTAATAATTATACTTATTACTTATATTATTAGCAATATAAAGTGCATTATTACCCATATTATGCAGTTATTATCGGTAGAACTGTAATAATTATACTTATTACTTATATTATTCTCAATATAACATGCATTATTACCCATATAATAGAGGTATTATCGCTAGAACTGTAATAAATATACGTATTACTTTTATTATCATCAATATAACATAATTATTACCCATATTATGCAGTTATTATCGATAGAACTGTAATAAATATACTTATTACTTTTATTATTATCAATATAAAATGCACTATTTGCCATATTTTACTATTATTATCGCTAGAACTATAATAATTATACTTATTACTCCCGATATTATCAATATAACATGCATTATTACCCACATAATGCAGTTATTATCGCTAGAACTGTAATAATTATACTTATTGCTTATATTATTATCAATATAACATGCATTATTACCCATATAATGCAGTTATTATCGCTAGAACTGTAATAATTGTACTCATTACTTATATTATTAGCAATATAACGTGCATTATTACCCATATTATGCAGTTATTATCGTTAGAACTGTAATAATTATACTTATTACTTATATCATTATCAATATAACATGCATTATTACCCATATAATGGAGGTATTATCGATAGAACTGTAATAATTATACTTTTTACTTATACTATTAGCAATATAACGTGCATTATTACCCATATAATGCAGTTATTATCGCCAGAACTGTAATAATTATACTTATCACTTATATTATTCTCAATATAACATGCATTATTACCCATATTATGCAGTTATTATCGCTAGCACTATAATAAATACACGCATCACTTTCATTATCATCAATATAACATGCATTATTACCCATATAATGGAGGTATTATTGCTAGAACTGTAATAAGTATACATATTACTTATACTATTAGCAATATAACGTGCATTGTTACCCATATAATGCAGTTATTATCGCCAGAACTGTAATAATTATACTTATTACTTATATTATTATCAATATAACATGCATTATTACCCATATAATGGAGGTATTATTGCTAGAACTGTAATAATTATACTTATTACTTATACTATTAGCAATATAACGTGCATTGTTACCCATATAATGCAGTTATTATCGCCAGAACTGTAATAATTATACTTATTACTTATATTATTCTCAATATAACATGCATTATTACCCATATTATGCAGTTATTATCGCTAGAACTGTAATAATTATACTTATTACTTATACTATTAGCAATATAACGTGCATTATTACCCATATTATGCAGTTATTATCGATAGAACTGTAATAAATATACTTATTACTTTTATTATTATCAATATAAAATGCACTATTTGCCATATTTTACTATTATTATCGCTAGAACTATAATAATTATACTTATTACTCCCGATATTATCAATATAACATGCATTATTACCCATATAAAGGAGGTATTATCGCTAGAACTGTAATAATTATACTTACTACTTATATTATTATCAATATGACATGCATTATTACCCATATAATGCAGTTATTATCGCTAGAACTGTAATAATTGTACTCATTACTTACATTATTAGCAATATAACGTGCATTATTACCCATATAATGCAGTTATTATGGCTAGAACTGTAATAATTATACTTATTACTTATGTTATTAGCAATATAACGTGCATTATTACCCATATAATGCAGTTATTATGGCTAGAACTGTAATAATTATACTTATAACTTATATTATTATCAATATAACATGCTTTATTACCCATATAATGGAGGTATTATTGCTAGAACTGTAATAATTATACTTATTACTTATACTATTAGCAATATAACGTGCATTGTTACCCATATAATGCAGTTATTATCGCCAGAACTGTAATAATTATACTTATTACTTATATTATTCTCAATATAACATGCATTATTACCCATATTATGCAGTTATTATGGCTAGAACTGTAATAATTATACTTATTACTTATACTATTAGCAATATAACGTGCATTATTACCCATATAATGCAGTTATTATCGCCAGAACTGTAATAATTATACTTATTACTTATATTATTCTCAATATAACATGCACTATTTGCCATATTTTACTATTATTATCGCTAGAACTATAATAATTATACTTATTACTCCCGATATTATCAATATAACATGCATTATTACCCACATAATGCAGTTATTATCGCTAGAACTGTAATAATTATACTTATTGCTTATATTATTATCAATATAACATGCATTATTACCCATATAATGCAGTTATTATCGCTAGAACTGTAATAATTGTACTCATTACTTATATTATTAGCAATATAACGTGCATTATTACCCATATTATGCAGTTATTATCGATAGAACTGTAATAAATATACTTATTACTTTTATTATTATCAATATAAAATGCACTATTTGCCATATTTTACTATTATTATCGCTAGAACTATAATAATTATACTTATTACTCCCGATATTATCAATATAACATGCATTATTACCCACATAATGCAGTTATTATCGCTAGAACTGTAATAATTATACTTATTGCTTATATTATTATCAATATAACATGCATTATTACCCATATAATGGAGGTATTATCGCTAGAACTGTAATAATTGTACTCATTACTTATATTATTAGCAATATAACGTGCATTATTACCCATATTATGCAGTTATTATCGTTAGAACTGTAATAATTATACTTATTACTTATATCATTATCAATATAACATGCATTATTACCCATATAATGGAGGTATTATCGATAGAACTGTAATAATTATACTTTTTACTTATACTATTAGCAATATAACGTGCATTATTACCCATATAATGCAGTTATTATCGCCAGAACTGTAATAATTATACTTATCACTTATATTATTCTCAATATAACATGCATTATTACCCATATTATGCAGTTATTATCGCTAGCACTATAATAAATACACGTATCACTTTCATTATCATCAATATAACATGCATTATTACCCATATAATGGAGGTATTATTGCTAGAACTGTAATAATTATACATATTACTTATACTATTAGCAATATAACGTGCATTGTTACCCATATAATGCAGTTATTATCGCTAGAACTGTAATAATTATACTTATTACGTATATTGTTAGCAATATAACGTGCATTATTACTCATATAATGCAGTTATTATCGCTAGAACTGTAATAATTCTACTTATTACTTATATTATTATCAATATAACATGCATTATTACCCATATTATGCAGTTATTATCGATAGAACTGTAATAAATATACTTATTTCTTTTATTATTCCCCTTATAACATGCACTATTTGCCATATTTTACTATTATTATCGCTAGAACTATAATAATTATACTTATTACTCCCGATATTATCAATATAACATGCATTATTACCCATATAATGCAGTTATTATCGCTAGAACTGTAATAATTATACTTATTACTTATACTATTAGCAATATAACGTGCATTATTACCCATATAATGCAGTTATTATCGCCAGAACTGTAATAATTATACTTATTACTTATATTATTCTCAATATAACATGCATTATTACCCATATAATGGAGGTATTATTGCTAGAACTGTAATAATTATACTTATTACTTATACTATTAGCAATATAACGTGCATTGTTACCCATATAATGCAGTTATTATCGCCAGAACTGTAATAATTATACATATTACTTATATTATTCTCAATAAACATGCATTATTACCCATATTATGCAGTTATTATCGCTAGAACTGTAATAATTATACTTATTACTTATACTATTAGCAATATAACGTGCATTGTTACCCATATAATGCAGTTATTATCGCCAGAACTGTAATAATTATACTTATTACTTATATTATTCTCAATATAACATGCATTATTACCCATATTATGCAGTTATTATCGCTAGAACTGTAATAATTATACTTATTACTTATACTATTAGCAATATAACGTGCATTATTACCCATATTATGCAGTTATTATCGATAGAACTGTAATAAATATACTTATTACTTTTATTATTATCAATATAAAATGCACTATTTGCCATATTTTACTATTATTATCGCTAGAACTATAATAATTATACTTATTACTCCCGATATTATCAATATAACATGCATTATTACCCATATAAAGGAGGTATTATCGCTAGAACTGTAATAATTATACTTACTACTTATATTATTATCAACATGACATGCATTATTACCCATATAATGCAGTTATTATCGCTAGAACTGTAATAATTGTACTCATTACTTATATTATTAGCAATATAACGTGCATTATTACCCATATAATGCAGTTATTATGGCTAGAACTGTAATAATTATACTTATTACTTATGTTATTAGCAATATAACGTGCATTATTACCCATATAATGCAGTTATTATGGCTAGAACTGTAATAATTATGCTTATTACTTATATTATTATCAATATAACATGCTTTATTACCCATATAATGGAGGTATTATTGCTAGAACTGTAATAATTATACTTATTACTTATACTATTAGCAATATAACGTGCATTATTACCCATATAATGCAGTTATTATCGCCAGAACTGTAATAATTATACTTATCACTTATATTATTCTCAATATAACATGCATTATTACCCATATTATGCAGTTATTATCGCTAGCACTATAATAAATACACGTATCACTTTCATTATCATCAATATAACATGCATTATTACCCATATAATGGAGGTATTATTGCTAGAACTGTAATAATTATACATATTACTTATACTATTAGCAAGATAACGTGCATTGTTACCCATATAATGCAGTTATTATCGCTAGAACTGTAATAATTATACTTATTACGTATATTGTTAGCAATATAACGTGCATTATTACTCATATAATGCAGTTATTATCGCTAGAACTGTAATAATTCTACTTATTACTTATATTATTATCAATATAACATGCATTATTACCCATATTATGCAGTTATTATCGATAGAACTGTAATAAATATACTTATTTCTTTTATTATTCCCCTTATAACATGCACTATTTGCCATATTTTACTATTATTATCGCTAGAACTATAATAATTATACTTATTACTCCCGATATTATCAATATAACATGCATTATTACCCATATAATGCAGTTATTATCGCTAGAACTGTAATAATTATACTTATTACTTATACTATTAGCAATATAACGTGCATTATTACCCATATAATGCAGTTATTATCGCCAGAACTGTAATAATTATACTTATTACTTATATTATTCTCAATATAACATGCATTATTACCCATATAATGGAGGTATTATTGCTAGAACTGTAATAATTATACTTATTACTTATACTATTAGCAATATAACGTGCATTGTTACCCATATAATGCAGTTATTATCGCCAGAACTGTAATAATTATACTTATTACTTATATTATTCTCAATATAACATGCATTATTACCCATATTATGCAGTTATTATCGCTAGAACTGTAATAATTATACTTATTACTTATACTATTAGCAATATAACGTGCATTATTACCCATATTATGCAGTTATTATCGATAGAACTGTAATAAATATACTTATTACTTTTATTATTATCAATATAAAATGCACTATTTGCCATATTTTACTATTATTATCGCTAGAAGTATAATAATTATACTTATTACTCCCGATATTATCAATATAACATGCATTATTACCCATATAAAGGAGGTATTATCGCTAGAACTGTAATAATTATACTTACTACTTATATTATTATCAATATGACATGCATTATTACCCATATAATGCAGTTATTATCGCTAGAACTGTAATAATTGTACTCATTACTTATATTATTAGCAATATAACGTGCATTATTACCCATATAATGCAGTTATTATGGCTAGAACTGTAATAATTATACTTATTACTTATGTTATTAGCAATATAACGTGCATTATTACCCATATAATGCAGTTATTATGGCTAGAACTGTAATAATTATACTTGTTACTTATATTATTATCAATATAACATGCTTTATTACCCATATAATGGAGGTATTATTGCTAGAACTGTAATAATTATACTTATTGCTTATACTATTAGCAATATAACGTGCATTGTTACCCATATAATGCAGTTATTATCGCCAGAACTGTAATAATTATACTTATTACTTATATTATTCTCAATATAACATGCATTATTACCCATATTATGCAGTTATTATGGCTAGAACTGTAATAATTATACTTATTACTTATACTATTAGCAATATAACGTGCATTATTACCCATATAATGCAGTTATTATCGCCAGAACTGTAATAATTATACTTATTACTTATATTATTCTCAATATAACATGCACTATTTGCCATATTTTACTATTATTATCGCTAGAACTATAATAATTATACTTATTACTCCCGATATTATCAATATAACATGCATTATTACCCATATAAAGGAGGTATTATCGCCAGAACTGTAATAATTATACTTATTACTTATATTATTCTCAATATAACATGCACTATTTGCCATATTTTACTATTATTATCGCTAGAACTATAATAATTATACTTATTACTCCCGATATTATCAATATAACATGCATTATTACCCATATAAAGGAGGTATTATCGCTAGAACTGTAATAATTCTACTTATTACTTATATTATTCTCAATATAACATGCATTATTACCCATATAATAGAGGTATTATCGCTAGAACTGTAATAAATATACGTATTACTTTTATTATCATCAATATAACATAATTATTACCCATATTATGCAGTTATTATCGATAGAACTGTAATAAATATACTTATTACTTTTATTATTATCAATATAAAATGCACTATTTGCCATATTTTACTATTATTATCGCTAGAACTATAATAATTATACTTATTACTCCCGATATTATCAATATAACATGCATTATTACCCACATAATGCAGTTATTATCGCTAGAACTGTAATAATTATACTTATTGCTTATATTATTATCAATATAACATGCATTATTACCCATATAATGCAGTTATTATCGCTAGAACTGTAATAATTGTACTCATTACTTATATTATTAGCAATATAACGTGCATTATTACCCATATAATGCAGTTATTATGGCTAGAACTGTAATAATTATACTTATTACTTATGTTATTATCAATATAACATGCATTATTACCCATATAATGCAGTTATTATGGCTAGAACTGTAATAATTGTACTCATTACTTATATTATTAGCAATATAACGTGCATTATTACCCATATAATGGAGGTATTATCGCTAGAACTGTAATAATTATACTTATTACTTATATTATTATCAATATAACATGCATTATTACCCATATAATGGAGGTGTTATTGCTAGAACTGTAATAATTATACTTATTACTTATACTATTAGCAATATAACGTGCATTGTTACCCATATAATGCAGTTATTATCGCCAGAACTGTAATAATTATACTTATTACTTATATTATTCTCAATATAACATGCATTATTACCCATATTATGCAGTTATTATGGCTAGAACTGTAATAATTATACTTATTACTTATACTATTAGCAATATAACGTGCATTATTACCCATATAATGCAGTTATTATCGCCAGAACTGTAATAATTATACTTATTACTTATATTATTCTCAATATAACATGCACTATTTGCCATATTTTACTATTATTATCGCTAGAACTATAATAATTATACTTATTACTCCCGATATTATCAATATAACATGCATTATTACCCATATAATGCAGTTACTATCGCTAGAACTGTAATAATTATACTTATTACTTATGTTATTATCAATATAACATGCATTATTACCCATATAATGCAGTTATTATGGCTAGAACTGTAATAATTGTACTCATTACTTATATTATTAGCAATATAACGTGCATTATTACCCATATAATGGAGGTATTATCGCTAGAACTGTAATAATTATACTTATTACTTATATTATTATCAATATAACATGCATTATTACCCATATAATGGAGGTATTATTGCTAGAACTGTAATAATTATACTTATTACTTATACTATTAGCAATATAACGTGCATTGTTACCCATATAATGCAGTTATTATCGCCAGAACTGTAATAATTATACTTATTACTTATATTATTCTCAATATAACATGCATTATTACCCATATTATGCAGTTATTATGGCTAGAACTGTAATAATTATACTTATTACTTATACTATTAGCAATATAACGTGCATTATTACCCATATAAAGGAGGTATTATCGCTAGAACTGTAATAATTATACTTATTACTTATATTATTATCAATATAACATGCATTATTAGCCATATAATGGAGGTATTATTGCTAGAACTGTAATAATTATACTTATTACTTATATTATTCTCAATCTAACATGCATTATTACCCATATAATAGAGGTATTATCGCTAGAACTGTAATAATTATACTTATTACTTATATTATTATCAATATAACATGCATTATTAGCCATATAATGGAGGTATTATTGCTAGAACTGTAATAATTATACTTATTACTTATACTATTAGCAATATAACGTGCATTGTTACCCATATAATGCAGTTATTATCGCTAGAACTGTAATAATTATACTTATTACGTATATTGTTAGCAATATAACGTGCATTATTACCCATATAATGCAGTTATTATCGCTAGAACTGTAATAATTCTACTTATTACTTATATTATTCTCAATATAACATGCATTATTACCCATATAATAGAGGTATTATCGCTAGAACTGTAATAAATATACGTATTACTTTTATTATCATCAATATAACATAATTATTACCCATATTATGCAGTTATTATCGATAGAACTGTAATAAATATACTTATTACTTTTATTATTATCAATATAAAATGCACTATTTGCCATATTTTACTATTATTATCGCTAGAACTATAATAATTATACTTATTACTCCCGATATTATCAATATAACATGCATTATTACCCATATAATGGAGGTATTATTGCTAGAACTGTAATAATTATACTTATTACTTATACTATTAGCAATATAACGTGCATTGTTACCCATATAATGCAGTTATTATCGCCAGAACTGTAATAATTATACTTATTACTTATATTATTCTCAATATAACGTGCATTATTACCCATATTATGCAGTTATTATCGCTAGAACTGTAATAATTGTACTTATTACTTATATCATTATCAATATAACATACATTATTACCCATATAATGGAGGTATTATCGCTAGAACTGTAATAATTATACTTATTACTTATACTATTATCAATATAACATGCATTATTACCCATATAAAGAAGTTATTATCGCCAGAACTGTAATAATTATACTTATTACTTATATTATTCGCAATATAACATGCATTATTACCCATATAATAGAGGTATTATCGCTAGAACTGTAATAAATATACGTATTACTTTTATTATCATCAATATAACATAATTATTACCCATATTATGCAGTTATTATCGATAGAACTGTAATAAATATACTTATTACTTTTATTATTATCAATATAAAATGCACTATTTGCCACATTTTACTATTATTATCGCTAGAACTATAATAATTATACTTATTACTCCCGATATTATCAATATAACATGCATTATTACCCATATAATGCAGTTATTATCGCTAGAACTGTAATAATTATACTTATTACTTATGTTTATATCAATATAACATGCATTATTACCCATATAATGCAGTTATTATGGCTAGAACTGTAATAATTGTACTCATTACTTATATTATTAGCAATATAAAGTGCATTATTACCCATATTATGCAGTTATTATGGCTAGAACTGTAATAATTATACTTATTACTTATACTATTAGCAATATAACGTGCATTATTACCCATATAATGCAGTTATTATCGCCAGAACTGTAATAATTATACTTATTACTTATATTATTCTCAATATAACATGCATTATTACCCATATTATGCAGTTATTATGGCTAGAACTGTAATAATTATACTTATTACTTATACTATTAGCAATATAACGTGCATTATTACCCATATAATGCAGTTATTATCGCCAAAACTGTAATAATTATACTTATTACTTATATTATTCTCAATATAACATGCACTATTTGCCATATTTTACTATTATTATCGCTAGAACTATAATAATTATACTTATTACTCCCGATATTATCAATATAACATGCATTATTACCCATATAATGCAGTTACTATCGCTAGAACTGTAATAATTATACTTATTACTTATGTTATTATCAATATAACATGCATTATTACCCATATAATGCAGTTATTATGGCTAGAACTGTAATAATTGTACTCATTACTTATATTATTAGCAATATAAAGTGCATTATTACCCATATTATGCAGTTATTATCGCTAGAACTGTAATAATTATACTTATTACTTATATTATTCTCAATATAACATGCATTATTACCCATATAATAGAGGTATTATCGCTAGAACTGTAATAAATATACGTATTACTTTTATTATCATCAATATAACATAATTATTACCCATATTATGCAGTTATTATCGATAGAACTGTAATAAATATACTTATTACTTTTATTATTATCAATATAACATGCACTATTTGCCATATTTTACTATTATTATCGCTAGAACTATAATAATTATTCTTATTACTCCCGATATTATCAAAATAACATGCATTATTACCCATATAATGCAGTTATTATCGCTAGAACTGTAATAATTATACTTATTGCTTATATTATTATCTATATAACATGCATTATTACCCATATAATGCAGTTATTATCGCTAGAACTGTAATAATTGTACTCATTACTTATATTATTAGCAATATAACGTGCATTATTACCCATATTATGCAGTTATTATCGCTAGAACTGTAATAATTATACTTATTACTTATATCATTATCAATATAACATGCATTATTACCCATATAAAGGAGGTATTATCGCTAGAACTGTAATAATTATACTTATTACTTATATTATTATCAATATAACATGCATTATTACCCATATAATGGAGGTATTATTGCTAGAACTGTAATAATTATACTTATTACTTATACTATTAGCAATATAACGTGCATTGTTACCCATATAATGCAGTTATTATCGCTAGAACTGTAATAATTATACTTATTACGTATATTGTTAGCAATATAACGTGCATTATTACCCATATAATGCAGTTATTATCGCTAGAACTGTAATAATTCTACTTATTACTTATATTATTCTCAATATAACATGCATTATTACCCATATAATAGAGGTATTATCGCTAGAACTGTAATAAATATACGTATTACTTTTATTATCATCAATATAACATAATTATTACCCATATTATGCAGTTATTATCGATAGAACTGTAATAAATATACTTATTACTTTTATTATTATCAATATAAAATGCACTATTTGCCATATTTTACTATTATTATCGCTAGAACTATAATAATTATACTTACTACTCCCGATATTATCAATATAACATGCATTATTACCCATATAATGGAGGTATTATTGCTAGAACTGTAATAATTATACTTATTACTTATACTATTAGCAATATAACGTGCATTGTTACCCATATAATGCAGTTATTATCGCCAGAACTGTAATAATTATACTTATTACTTATATTATTCTCAATATAACGTGCATTATTACCCATATTATGCAGTTATTATCGCTAGAACTGTAATAATTGTACTTATTACTTATATCATTATCAATATAACATACATTATTACCCATATAATGGAGGTATTATCGCTAGAACTGTAATAATTATACTTATTACTTATACTATTATCAATATAACATGCATTATTACCCATATAAAGAAGTTATTATCGCCAGAACTGTAATAATTATACTTATTACTTATATTATTCTCAATATAACATGCATTATTACCCATATAATAGAGGTATTATCGCTAGAACTGTAATAAATATACGTATTACTTTTATTATCATCAATATAACATAATTATTACCCATATTATGCAGTTATTATCGATAGAACTGTAATAAATATACTTATTACTTTTATTATTATCAATATAAAATGCACTATTTGCCATATTTTACTATTATTATCGCTAGAACTATAATAATTATACTTATTACTCCCGATATTATCAATATAACATGCATTATTACCCATATAATGCAGTTATTATCGCTAGAACTGTAATAATTATACTTATTACTTATGTTTATATCAATATAACATGCATTATTACCCATATAATGCAGTTATTATGGCTAGAACTGTAATAATTGTACTCATTACTTATATTATTAGCAATATAAAGTGCATTATTACCCATATTATGCAGTTATTATCGCTAGAACTGTAATAATTATACTTATTACTTATATCATTATCAATATAACATGCATTATTACCCATATAAAGGAGGTATTATCGCTAGAACTGTAATAATTATACTTATTACTTATATTGTTATCAATATAACATGCATTATTACCCATATAATGGAGGTATTATTGCTAGAACTGTAATAATTATACTTATTACTTATACTATTAGCAATATAACGTGCATTGTTAAACATATAATGCAGTTATTATCGCCAGAACTGTAATAATTATACTTATTACTTATATTATTCTCAATATAACGTGCATTATTACCCATATTATGCAGTTATTATCGCTAGAACTGTAATAATTGTACTTATTACTTATATCATTATCAATATAACATACATTATTACCCATATAATGGAGGTATTATCGCTAGAACTGTAATAATTATACTTATTACTTATACTATTATCAATATAACATGCATTATTACCCATATAAAGAAGTTATTATCGCCAGAACTGTAATAATTATACTTATTACTTATATTATTCTCAATATAACATGCATTATTACCCATATAATAGAGGTATTATCGCTAGAACTGTAATAAATATACGTATTACTTTTATTATCATCAATATAACATAATTATTACCCATATTATGCAGTTATTATCGATAGAACTGTAATAAATATACTTATTACTTTTATTATTATCAATATAAAATGCACTATTTGCCATATATTACTATTATTATCGCTAGAACTATAATAAATATACTTATTACTCCCGATATTATCAATATAACATGCATTATTACCCATATAATGCAGTTATTATCGCTAGAACTGTAATAATTATACTTATTGCTTATATTATTATCAATATAACATGCATTATTACCCATATAATGCAGTTATTATCGCTAGAACTGTAATAATTGTACTCATTACTTATATTATTAGCAATATAACGTGCATTATTACCCATATTATGCAGTTATTATCGCTAGAACTGTAATAATTATACTTATTACTTATATCATTATCAATATAACATACATTATTACCCATGTAATGGAGGTATTATCGCTAGAACTGTAATAATTATACTTATTACATATACTGTTAGCAATATAACGTGCATTATTACCCATATAAAGAAGTTATTATCGCCAGATCTGTAATAATTATACTTATTACTTATATTATTCTCAATATAACATGCATTATTACCCATATAATGCAGTTATTATCGCTAGAACTGTAATAATTGTACTCATTACTTATATTATTAGCAATATAACGTGCATTATTACCCATATTATGCAGTTATTATCGCTAGAACTGTAATAATTATACTTATTACTTATATCATTATCAATATAACATAATTATTACCCATATTATGCAGTTATTATCGATAGAACTGTAATAAATATACTTATTACTTTTATTATTATCAATATAAAATGCACTATTTGCCATATTTTACTATTATTATCGCTAGAACTATAATAATTATACTTATTACTCCCGATATTATCAATATAACATGCATTATTACCCACATAATGCAGTTATTATCGCTAGAACTGTAATAATTATACTTATTGCTTATATTATTATCAATATAACATGCATTATTACCCATATAATGCAGTTATTATCGCTAGAACTGTAATAATTGTACTCATTACTTATATTATTAGCAATATAACGTGCATTATTACCCATATAATGGAGGTATTATCGCTAGAACTGTAATAATTATACTTATTACTTATATTATTATCAATATAACATGCATTATTACCCATATAATGGAGGTGTTATTGCTAGAACTGTAATAATTATACTTATTACTTATACTATTAGCAATATAACGTGCATTGTTACCCATATAATGCAGTTATTATCGCCAGAACTGTAATAATTATACTTATTACTTATATTATTCTCAATATAACATGCATTATTACCCATATTATGCAGTTATTATGGCTAGAACTGTAATAATTATACTTATTACTTATACTATTAGCAATATAACGTGCATTATTACCCATATAATGCAGTTATTATCGCCAGAACTGTAATAATTATACTTATTACTTATATTATTCTCAATATAACATGCACTATTTGCCATATTTTACTATTATTATCGCTAGAACTGTAATAATTATACTTATTACTTATATTATTATCAATATAACATGCATTATTACCCATATAATGGAGGTATTATTGCTAGAACTGTAATAATTATACTTATTACTTATACTATTAGCAATATAACGTGCATTGTTACCCATATAATGCAGTTATTATCGCTAGAACTGTAATAATTATACTTATTACGTATATTGTTAGCAATATAACGTGCATTATTACCCATATAATGCAGTTATTATCGCTAGAACTGTAATAATTCTACTTATTACTTATATTATTCTCAATATAACATGCATTATTACCCATATAATAGAGGTATTATCGCTAGAACTGTAATAAATATACGTATTACTTTTATTATCATCAATATAACATAATTATTACCCATATTATGCAGTTATTATCGATAGAACTGTAATAAATATACTTATTACTTTTATTATTATCAATATAAAATGCACTATTTGCCATATTTTACTATTATTATCGCTAGAACTATAATAATTATACTTACTACTCCCGATATTATCAATATAACATGCATTATTACCCATATAATGGAGGTATTATTGCTAGAACTGTAATAATTATACTTATTGCTTATACTATTAGCAATATAACGTGCATTGTTACCCATATAATGCAGTTATTATCGCCAGAACTGTAATAATTATACTTATTACTTATATTATTCTCAATATAACGTGCATTATTACCCATATTATGCAGTTATTATCGCTAGAACTGTAATAATTGTACTTATTACTTATATCATTATCAATATAACATACATTATTACCCATATAATGGAGGTATTATCGCTAGAACTGTAATAATTATACTTATTACTTATACTATTATCAATATAACATGCATTATTACCCATATAAAGAAGTTATTATCGCCAGAACTGTAATAATTATACTTATTACTTATATTATTCTCAATATAACATGCATTATTACCCATATAATAGAGGTATTATCGCTAGAACTGTAATAAATATACGTATTACTTTTATTATCATCAATATAACATAATTATTACCCATATTATGCAGTTATTATCGATAGAACTGTAATAAATATACTTATTACTTTTATTATTATCAATATAAAATGCACTATTTGCCATATATTACTATTATTATCGCTAGAACTATAATAAATATACTTATTACTCCCGATATTATCAATATAACATGCATTATTACCCATATAATGCAGTTATTATCGCTAGAACTGTAATAATTATACTTATTGCTTATATTATTATCAATATAACATGCATTATTACCCATATAATGCAGTTATTATCGCTAGAACTGTAATAATTATACTTATTGCTTATATTATTATCAATATAACATACATTATTACCCATGTAATGGAGGTATTATCGCTAGAACTGTAATAATTATACTTATTACTTATATTGTTATCAATATAACATGCATTATTACCCATATAATGGAGGTATTATTGCTAGAACTGTAATAATTATACTTATTACTTATACTATTAGCAATATAACGTGCATTGTTACCCATATAATGCAGTTATTATCGCCAGAACTGTAATAATTATACTTATTACTTATATTATTCTCAATATAACGTGCATTATTACCCATATTATGCAGTTATTATCGCTAGAACTGTAATAATTGTACTTATTACTTATATCATTATCAATATAACATACATTATTACCCATATAATGGAGGTATTATCGCTAGAACTGTAATAATTATACTTATTACTTATACTATTATCAATATAACATGCATTATTACCCATATAAAGAAGTTATTATCGCCAGAACTGTAATAATTATACTTATTACTTATATTATTCTCAATATAACATGCATTATTACCCATATAATAGAGGTATTATCGCTAGAACTGTAATAAATATACGTATTACTTTTATTATCATCAATATAACATAATTATTACCCATATTATGCAGTTATTATCGATAGAACTGTAATAAATATACTTATTACTTTTATTATTATCAATATAAAATGCACTATTTGCCATATATTACTATTATTATCGCTAGAACTATAATAAATATACTTATTACTCCCGATATTATCAATATAACATGCATTATTACCCATATAATGCAGTTATTATCGCTAGAACTGTAATAATTATACTTATTGCTTATATTATTATCAATATAACATGCATTATTACCCATATAATGCAGTTATTATCGCTAGAACTGTAATAATTATACTTATTGCTTATATTATTATCAATATAACATACATTATTACCCATGTAATGGAGGTATTATCGCTAGAACTGTAATAATTATACTTATTACATATACTGTTAGCAATATAACGTGCATTATTACCCATATAAAGAAGTTATTATCGCCAGATCTGTAATAATTATACTTATTACTTATATTATTCTCAATATAACATGCATTATTACCCATATAATGCAGTTATTATCGCTAGAACTGTAATAATTGTACTCATTACTTATATTATTAGCAATATAACGTGCATTATTACCCATATTATGCAGTTATTATCGCTAGAACTGTAATAATTATACTTATTACTTATATCATTATCAATATAACATAATTATTACCCATATTATGCAGTTATTATCGATAGAACTGTAATAAATATACTTATTACTTTTATTATTATCAATATAAAATGCACTATTTGCCATATTTTACTATTATTATCGCTAGAACTATAATAATTATACTTATTACTCCCGATATTATCAATATAACATGCATTATTACCCACATAATGCAGTTATTATCGCTAGAACTGTAATAATTATACTTATTGCTTATATTATTATCAATATAACATGCATTATTACCCATATAATGCAGTTATTATCGCTAGAACTGTAATAATTGTACTCATTACTTATATTATTAGCAATATAACGTGCATTATTACCCATATAATGCAGTTATTATGGCTAGAACTGTAATAATTATACTTATTACTTATGTTATTATCAATATAACATGCATTATTACCCATATAATGCAGTTATTATGGCTAGAACTGTAATAATTGTACTCATTACTTATATTATTAGCAATATAACGTGCATTATTACCCATATAATGGAGGTATTATCGCTAGAACTGTAATAATTATACTTATTACTTATATTATTATCAATATAACATGCATTATTACCCATATAATGGAGGTGTTATTGCTAGAACTGTAATAATTATACTTATTACTTATACTATTAGCAATATAACGTGCATTGTTACCCATATAATGCAGTTATTATCGCCAGAACTGTAATAATTATACTTATTACTTATATTATTCTCAATATAACATGCATTATTACCCATATTATGCAGTTATTATGGCTAGAACTGTAATAATTATACTTATTACTTATACTATTAGCAATATAACGTGCATTATTACCCATATAATGCAGTTATTATCGCCAGAACTGTAATAATTATACTTATTACTTATATTATTCTCAATATAACATGCACTATTTGCCATATTTTACTATTATTATCGCTAGAACTATAATAATTATACTTATTACTCCCGATATTATCAATATAACATGCATTATTACCCATATAATGCAGTTACTATCGCTAGAACTGTAATAATTATACTTATTACTTATGTTATTATCAATATAACATGCATTATTACCCATATAATGCAGTTATTATGGCTAGAACTGTAATAATTGTACTCATTACTTATATTATTAGCAATATAACGTGCATTATTACCCATATAATGGAGGTATTATCGCTAGAACTGTAATAATTATACTTATTACTTATATTATTATCAATATAACATGCATTATTACCCATATAATGGAGGTATTATTGCTAGAACTGTAATAATTATACTTATTACTTATACTATTAGCAATATAACGTGCATTGTTACCCATATAATGCAGTTATTATCGCCAGAACTGTAATAATTATACTTATTACTTATATTATTCTCAATATAACATGCATTATTACCCATATTATGCAGTTATTATGGCTAGAACTGTAATAATTATACTTATTACTTATACTATTAGCAATATAACGTGCATTATTACCCATATAATGCAGTTATTATCGCCAAAACTGTAATAATTATACTTATTACTTATATTATTCTCAATATAACATGCATTATTACCCATATAATGGAGGTATTATTGCTAGAACTGTAATAATTATACTTATTACTTATACTATTAGCAATATAACGTGCATTGTTACCCATATAATGCAGTTATTATCGCCAGAACTGTAATAATTATACATATTACTTATATTATTCTCAATATAACATGCATTATTACCCATATTATGCAGTTATTATCGCTAGAACTGTAATAATTATACTTATTACTTATACTATTAGCAATATAACGTGCATTGTTACCCATATAATGCAGTTATTATCGCCAGAACTGTAATAATTATACTTATTACTTATATTATTCTCAATATAACATGCATTATTACCCATATTATGCAGTTATTATCGCTAGAACTGTAATAATTATACTTATTACTTATACTATTAGCAATATAACGTGCATTATTACCCATATTATGCAGTTATTATCGATAGAACTGTAATAAATATACTTATTACTTTTATTATTATCAATATAAAATGCACTATTTGCCATATTTTACTATTATTATCGCTAGAACTATAATAATTATACTTATTACTCCCGATATTATCAATATAACATGCATTATTACCCATATAAAGGAGGTATTATCGCTAGAACTGTAATAATTATACTTACTACTTATATTATTATCAATATGACATGCATTATTACCCATATAATGCAGTTATTATCGCTAGAACTGTAATAATTGTACTCATTACTTATATTATTAGCAATATAACGTGCATTATTACCCATATAATGCAGTTATTATGGCTAGAACTGTAATAATTATACTTATTACTTATGTTATTAGCAATATAACGTGCATTATTACCCATATAATGCAGTTATTATGGCTAGAACTGTAATAATTATGCTTATTACTTATATTATTATCAATATAACATGCTTTATTACCCATATAATGGAGGTATTATTGCTAGAACTGTAATAATTATACTTATTACTTATACTATTAGCAATATAACGTGCATTGTTACCCATATAATGCAGTTATTATCGCCAGAACTGTAATAATTATACTTATTACTTATATTATTCTCAATATAACATGCATTATTACCCATATTATGCAGTTATTATCGCTAGAACTGTAATAATTATACTTATTACTTATACTATTAGCAATATAACGTGCATTATTACCCATATTATGCAGTTATTATCGATAGAACTGTAATAAATATACTTATTACTTTTATTATTATCAATATAAAATGCACTATTTGCCATATTTTACTATTATTATCGCTAGAAGTATAATAATTATACTTATTACTCCCGATATTATCAATATAACATGCATTATTACCCATATAAAGGAGGTATTATCGCTAGAACTGTAATAATTATACTTACTACTTATATTATTATCAATATGACATGCATTATTACCCATATAATGCAGTTATTATCGCTAGAACTGTAATAATTGTACTCATTACTTATATTATTAGCAATATAACGTGCATTATTACCCATATAATGCAGTTATTATGGCTAGAACTGTAATAATTATACTTATTACTTATGTTATTAGCAATATAACGTGCATTATTACCCATATAATGCAGTTATTATGGCTAGAACTGTAATAATTATACTTGTTACTTATATTATTATCAATATAACATGCTTTATTACCCATATAATGGAGGTATTATTGCTAGAACTGTAATAATTATACTTATTGCTTATACTATTAGCAATATAACGTGCATTGTTACCCATATAATGCAGTTATTATCGCCAGAACTGTAATAATTATACTTATTACTTATATTATTCTCAATATAACATGCATTATTACCCATATTATGCAGTTATTATGGCTAGAACTGTAATAATTATACTTATTACTTATACTATTAGCAATATAACGTGCATTATTACCCATATAATGCAGTTATTATCGCCAGAACTGTAATAATTATACTTATTACTTATATTATTCTCAATATAACATGCACTATTTGCCATATTTTACTATTATTATCGCTAGAACTATAATAATTATACTTATTACTCCCGATATTATCAATATAACATGCATTATTACCCATATAAAGGAGGTATTATCGCCAGAACTGTAATAATTATACTTATTACTTATATTATTCTCAATATAACATGCACTATTTGCCATATTTTACTATTATTATCGCTAGAACTATAATAATTATACTTATTACTCCCGATATTATCAATATAACATGCATTATTACCCATATAAAGGAGGTATTATCGCTAGAACTGTAATAATTCTACTTATTACTTATATTATTCTCAATATAACATGCATTATTACCCATATAATAGAGGTATTATCGCTAGAACTGTAATAAATATACGTATTACTTTTATTATCATCAATATAACATAATTATTACCCATATTATGCAGTTATTATCGATAGAACTGTAATAAATATACTTATTACTTTTATTATTATCAATATAAAATGCACTATTTGCCATATTTTACTATTATTATCGCTAGAACTATAATAATTATACTTATTACTCCCGATATTATCAATATAACATGCATTATTACCCACATAATGCAGTTATTATCGCTAGAACTGTAATAATTATACTTATTGCTTATATTATTATCAATATAACATGCATTATTACCCATATAATGCAGTTATTATCGCTAGAACTGTAATAATTGTACTCATTACTTATATTATTAGCAATATAACGTGCATTATTACCCATATAATGCAGTTATTATGGCTAGAACTGTAATAATTATACTTATTACTTATGTCATTATCAATATAACATGCATTATTACCCATATAATGCAGTTATTATGGCTAGAACTGTAATAATTGTACTCATTACTTATATTATTAGCAATATAACGTGCATTATTACCCATATAATGGAGGTATTATCGCTAGAACTGTAATAATTATACTTATTACTTATATTATTATCAATATAACATGCATTATTACCCATATAATGGAGGTGTTATTGCTAGAACTGTAATAATTATACTTATTACTTATACTATTAGCAATATAACGTGCATTGTTACCCATATAATGCAGTTATTATCGCCAGAACTGTAATAATTATACTTATTACTTATATTATTCTCAATATAACATGCATTATTACCCATATTATGCAGTTATTATGGCTAGAACTGTAATAATTATACTTATTACTTATACTATTAGCAATATAACGTGCATTATTACCCATATAATGCAGTTATTATCGCCAGAACTGTAATAATTATACTTATTACTTATATTATTCTCAATATAACATGCACTATTTGCCATATTTTACTATTATTATCGCTAGAACTATAATAATTATACTTATTACTCCCGATATTATCAATATAACATGCATTATTACCCATATAATGCAGTTACTATCGCTAGAACTGTAATAATTATACTTATTACTTATGTTATTATCAATATAACATGCATTATTACCCATATAATGCAGTTATTATGGCTAGAACTGTAATAATTGTACTCATTACTTATATTATTAGCAATATAACGTGCATTATTACCCATATAATGGAGGTATTATCGCTAGAACTGTAATAATTATACTTATTACTTATATTATTATCAATATAACATGCATTATTACCCATATAATGGAGGTATTATTGCTAGAACTGTAATAATTATACTTATTACTTATACTATTAGCAATATAACGTGCATTGTTACCCATATAATGCAGTTATTATCGCCAGAACTGTAATAATTATACTTATTACTTATATTATTCTCAATATAACATGCATTATTACCCATATTATGCAGTTATTATGGCTAGAACTGTAATAATTATACTTATTACTTATACTATTAGCAATATAACGTGCATTATTACCCATATAAAGGAGGTATTATCGCTAGAACTGTAATAATTATACTTATTACTTATATTATTATCAATATAACATGCATTATTAGCCATATAATGGAGGTATTATTGCTAGAACTGTAATAATTATACTTATTACTTATATTATTCTCAATATAACATGCATTATTACCCATATAATAGAGGTATTATCGCTAGAACTGTAATAAATATACGTATTACTTTTATTATCATCAATATAACATAATTATTACCCATATTATGCAGTTATTATCGATAGAACTGTAATAAATATACTTATTACTTTTATTATTATCAATATAAAATGCACTATTTGCCATATTTTACTATTATTATCGCTAGAACTATAATAATTATACTTATTACTCCCGATATTATCAATATAACATGCATTATTACCCATATAATGCAGTTATTATCGCTAGAACTGTAATAATTATACTTATTGCTTATATTATTATCAATATAACATGCATTATTACCCATATAATGCAGTTATTATCGCTAGAACTGTAATAATTGTACTCATTACTTATATTATTAGCAATATAACGTGCATTATTACCCATATTATGCAGTTATTATCGCTAGAACTGTAATAATTATACTTATTACTTATATCATTATCAATATAACATGCATTATTACCCATATAAAGGAGGTATTATCGCTAGAACTGTAATAATTATACTTATTACTTATATTATTATCAATATAACATGCATTATTAGCCATATAATGGAGGTATTATTGCTAGAACTGTAATAATTATACTTATTACTTATACTATTAGCAATATAACGTGCATTGTTACCCATATAATGCAGTTATTATCGCTAGAACTGTAATAATTATACTTATTACGTATATTGTTAGCAATATAACGTGCATTATTACCCATATAATGCAGTTATTATCGCTAGAACTGTAATAATTCTACTTATTACTTATATTATTCTCAATATAACATGCATTATTACCCATATAATAGAGGTATTATCGCTAGAACTGTAATAAATATACGTATTACTTTTATTATCATCAATATAACATAATTATTACCCATATTATGCAGTTATTATCGATAGAACTGTAATAAATATACTTATTACTTTTATTATTATCAATATAAAATGCACTATTTGCCATATTTTACTATTATTATCGCTAGAACTATAATAATTATACTTATTACTCCCGATATTATCAATATAACATGCATTATTACCCATATAATGGAGGTATTATTGCTAGAACTGTAATAATTATACTTATTACTTATACTATTAGCAATATAACGTGCATTGTTACCCATATAATGCAGTTATTATCGCCAGAACTGTAATAATTATACTTATTACTTATATTATTCTCAATATAACGTGCATTATTACGCATATTATGCAGTTATTATCGCTAGAACTGTAATAATTGTACTTATTACTTATATCATTATCAATATAACATACATTATTACCCATATAATGGAGGTATTATCGCTAGAACTGTAATAATTATACTTATTACTTATACTATTATCAATATAACATGCATTATTACCCATATAAAGAAGTTATTATCGCCAGAACTGTAATAATTATACTTATTACTTATATTATTCGCAATATAACATGCATTATTACCCATATAATAGAGGTATTATCGCTAGAACTGTAATAAATATACGTATTACTTTTATTATCATCAATATAACATAATTATTACCCATATTATGCAGTTATTATCGATAGAACTGTAATAAATATACTTATTACTTTTATTATTATCAATATAAAATGCACTATTTGCCATATTTTACTATTATTATCGCTAGAACTATAATAATTATACTTATTACTCCCGATATTATCAATATAACATGCATTATTACCCATATAATGCAGTTATTATCGCTAGAACTGTAATAATTATACTTATTACTTATGTTTATATCAATATAACATGCATTATTACCCATATAATGCAGTTATTATGGCTAGAACCGTAATAATTGTACTCATTACTTATATTATTAGCAATATAAAGTGCATTATTACCCATATTATGCAGTTATTATGGCTAGAACTGTAATAATTATACTTATTACTTATACTATTAGCAATATAACGTGCATTATTACCCATATAATGCAGTTATTATCGCCAGAACTGTAATAATTATACTTATTACTTATATTATTCTCAATATAACATGCATTATTACCCATATTATGCAGTTATTATGGCTAGAACTGTAATAATTATACTTATTACTTATACTATTAGCAATATAACGTGCATTATTACCCATATAATGCAGTTATTATCGCCAAAACTGTAATAATTATACTTATTACTTATATTATTCTCAATATAACATGCACTATTTGCCATATTTTACTATTATTATCGCTAGAACTATAATAATTATACTTATTACTCCCGATATTATCAATATAACATGCATTATTACCCATATAATGCAGTTACTATCGCTAGAACTGTAATAATTATACTTATTACTTATGTTATTATCAATATAACATGCATTATTACCCATATAATGCAGTTATTATGGCTAGAACTGTAATAATTGTACTCATTACTTATATTATTAGCAATATAAAGTGCATTATTACCCATATTATGCAGTTATTATCGCTAGAACTGTAATAATTATACTTATTACTTATATTATTCTCAATATAACATGCATTATTACCCATATAATAGAGGTATTATCGCTAGAACTGTAATAAATATACGTATTACTTTTATTATCATCAATATAACATAATTATTACCCATATTATGCAGTTATTATCGATAGAACTGTAATAAATATACTTATTACTTTTATTATTATCAATATAACATGCACTATTTGCCATATTTTACTATTATTATCGCTAGAACTATAATAATTATTCTTATTACTCCCGATATTATCAAAATAACATGCATTATTACCCATATAATGCAGTTATTATCGCTAGAACTGTAATAATTATACTTATTGCTTATATTATTATCTATATAACATGCATTATTACCCATATAATGTAGTTATTATCGCTAGAACTGTAATAATTGTACTCATTACTTATATTATTAGCAATATAACGTGCATTATTACCCATATTATGCAGTTATTATCGCTAGAACTGTAATAATTATACTTATTACTTATATCATTATCAATATAACATGCATTATTACCCATATAAAGGAGGTATTATCGCTAGAACTGTAATAATTATACTTATTACTTATATTATTATCAATATAACATGCATTATTACCCATATAATGGAGGTATTATTGCTAGAACTGTAATAATTATACTTATTACTTATACTATTAGCAATATAACGTGCATTGTTACCCATATAATGCAGTTATTATCGCTAGAACTGTAATAATTATACTTATTACGTATATTGTTAGCAATATAACGTGCATTATTACCCATATAATGCAGTTATTATCGCTAGAACTGTAATAATTCTACTTATTACTTATATTATTCTCAATATAACATGCATTATTACCCATATAATAGAGGTATTATCGCTAGAACTGTAATAAATATACGTATTACTTTTATTATCATCAATATAACATAATTATTACCCATATTATGCAGTTATTATCGATAGAACTGTAATAAATATACTTATTACTTTTATTATTATCAATATAAAATGCACTATTTGCCATATTTTACTATTATTATCGCTAGAACTATAATAATTATACTTACTACTCCCGATATTATCAATATAACATGCATTATTACCCATATAATGGAGGTATTATTGCTAGAACTGTAATAATTATACTTATTACTTATACTATTAGCAATATAACGTGCATTGTTACCCATATAATGCAGTTATTATCGCCAGAACTGTAATAATTATACTTATTACTTATATTATTCTCAATATAACGTGCATTATTACCCATATTATGCAGTTATTATCGCTAGAACTGTAATAATTGTACTTATTACTTATATCATTATCAATATAACATACATTATTACCCATATAATGGAGGTATTATCGCTAGAACTGTAATAATTATACTTATTACTTATACTATTATCAATATAACATGCATTATTACCCATATAAAGAAGTTATTATCGCCAGAACTGTAATAATTATACTTATTACTTATATTATTCTCAATATAACATGCATTATTACCCATATAATAGAGGTATTATCGCTAGAACTGTAATAAATATACGTATTACTTTTATTATCATCAATATAACATAATTATTACCCATATTATGCAGTTATTATCGATAGAACTGTAATAAATATACTTATTACTTTTATTATTATCAATATAAAATGCACTATTTGCCATATTTTACTATTATTATCGCTAGAACTATAATAATTATACTTATTACTCCCGATATTATCAATATAACATGCATTATTACCCATATAATGCAGTTATTATCGCTAGAACTGTAATAATTATACTTATTACTTATGTTTATATCAATATAACATGCATTATTACCCATATAATGCAGTTATTATGGCTAGAACTGTAATAATTGTACTCATTACTTATATTATTAGCAATATAAAGTGCATTATTACCCATATTATGCAGTTATTATCGCTAGAACTGTAATAATTATACTTATTACTTATATCATTATCAATATAACATGCATTATTACCCATATAAAGGAGGTATTATCGCTAGAACTGTAATAATTATACTTATTACTTATATTGTTATCAATATAACATGCATTATTACCCATATAATGGAGGTATTATTGCTAGAACTGTAATAATTATACTTATTACTTATACTATTAGCAATATAACGTGCATTGTTACCCATATAATGCAGTTATTATCGCCAGAACTGTAATAATTATACTTATTACTTATATTATTCTCAATATAACGTGCATTATTACCCATATTATGCAGTTATTATCGCTAGAACTGTAATAATTGTACTTATTACTTATATCATTATCAATATAACATACATTATTACCCATATAATGGAGGTATTATCGCTAGAACTGTAATAATTATACTTATTACTTATACTATTATCAATATAACATGCATTATTACCCATATAAAGAAGTTATTATCGCCAGAACTGTAATAATTATACTTATTACTTATATTATTCTCAATATAACATGCATTATTACCCATATAATAGAGGTATTATCGCTAGAACTGTAATAAATATACGTATTACTTTTATTATCATCAATATAACATAATTATTACCCATATTATGCAGTTATTATCGATAGAACTGTAATAAATATACTTATTACTTTTATTATTATCAATATAAAATGCACTATTTGCCATATATTACTATTATTATCGCTAGAACTATAATAAATATACTTATTACTCCCGATATTATCAATATAACATGCATTATTACCCATATAATGCAGTTATTATCGCTAGAACTGTAATAATTATACTTATTGCTTATATTATTATCAATATAACATGCATTATTACCCATATAATGCAGTTATTATCGCTAGAACTGTAATAATTGTACTCATTACTTATATTATTAGCAATATAACGTGCATTATTACCCATATTATGCAGTTATTATCGCTAGAACTGTAATAATTATACTTATTACTTATATCATTATCAATATAACATACATTATTACCCATGTAATGGAGGTATTATCGCTAGAACTGTAATAATTATACTTATTACATATACTGTTAGCAATATAACGTGCATTATTACCCATATAAAGAAGTTATTATCGCCAGATCTGTAATAATTATACTTATTACTTATATTATTCTCAATATAACATGCATTATTACCCATATAATGCAGTTATTATCGCTAGAACTGTAATAATTGTACTCATTACTTATATTATTAGCAATATAACGTGCATTATTACCCATATTATGCAGTTATTATCGCTAGAACTGTAATAATTATACTTATTACTTATATCATTATCAATATAACATAATTATTACCCATATTATGCAGTTATTATCGATAGAACTGTAATAAATATACTTATTACTTTTATTATTATCAATATAAAATGCACTATTTGCCATATTTTACTATTATTATCGCTAGAACTATAATAATTATACTTATTACTCCCGATATTATCAATATAACATGCATTATTACCCATATAATGCAGTTATTATCGCTAGAACTGTAATAATTATACTTATTGCTTATATTATTATCAATATAACATGCATTATTACCCATATAATGCAGTTATTATCGCTAGAACTGTAATAATTGTACTCATTACTTATATTATTAGCAATATAACGTGCATTATTACCCATATTATGCAGTTATTATCGCTAGAACTGTAATAATTATACTTATTACTTATATCATTATCAATATAACATACATTATTACCCATATAATGGAGGTATTATCGCTAGAACTGTAATAATTATACTTATTACATATACTATTAGCAATATAACGTGCATTATTACCCATATAAAGAAGTTATTATCGCCAGAACTGTAATAATTATACTTATTACTTATATTATTCTCAATATAACATGCATTATTACCCATATAATGCAGTTATTATCGCTAGAACTGTAATAATTGTACTCATTACTTATATTATTAGCAATATAACATGCATTATTACCCATATAATGCAGTTATTATCGCTAGAACTGTAATAATTATACTTATTACTTATGTTTATATCAATATAACATGCATTATTACCCATATAATGCAGTTATTATGGCTAGAACTGTAATAATTGTACTCATTACTTATATTATTAGCAATATAAAGTGCATTATTACCCATATTATGCAGTTATTATCGCTAGAACTGTAATAATTATACTTATTACTTATATCATTATCAATATAACATGCATTATTACCCATATAAAGGAGGTATTATCGCTAGAACTGTAATAATTATACTTATTACTTATATTGTTATCAATATAACATGCATTATTACCCATATAATGGAGGTATTATTGCTAGAACTGTAATAATTATACTTATTACTTATACTATTAGCAATATAACGTGCATTGTTACCCATATAATGCAGTTATTATCGCCAGAACTGTAATAATTATACTTATTACTTATATTATTCTCAATATAACGTGCATTATTACCCATATTATGCAGTTATTATCGCTAGAACTGTAATAATTGTACTTATTACTTATATCATTATCAATATAACATACATTATTACCCATATAATGGAGGTATTATCGCTAGAACTGTAATAATTATACTTATTACTTATACTATTATCAATATAACATGCATTATTACCCATATAAAGAAGTTATTATCGCCAGAACTGTAATAATTATACTTATTACTTACATTATTCTCAATATAACATGCATTATTACCCATATAATAGAGGTATTATCGCTAGAACTGTAATAAATATACGTATTACTTTTATTATCATCAATATAACATAATTATTACCCATATTATGCAGTTATTATCGATAGAACTGTAATAAATATACTTATTACTTTTATTATTATCAATATAAAATGCACTATTTGCCATATATTACTATTATTATCGCTAGAACTATAATAAATATACTTATTACTCCCGATATTATCAATATAACATGCATTATTACCCATATAATGCAGTTATTATCGCTAGAACTGTAATAATTATACTTATTGCTTATATTATTATCAATATAACATGCATTATTACCCATATAATGCAGTTATTATCGCTAGAACTGTAATAATTGTACTCATTACTTATATTATTAGCAATATAACGTGCATTATTACCCATATTATGCAGTTATTATCGCTAGAACTGTAATAATTATACTTATTACTTATATCATTATCAATATAACATACATTATTACCCATGTAATGGAGGTATTATCGCTAGAACTGTAATAATTATACTTATTACATATACTGTTAGCAATATAACGTGCATTATTACCCATATAAAGAAGTTATTATCGCCAGATCTGTAATAATTATACTTATTACTTATATTATTCTCAATATAACATGCATTATTACCCATATAATGCAGTTATTATCGCTAGAACTGTAATAATTGTACTCATTACTTATATTATTAGCAATATAACGTGCATTATTACCCATATTATGCAGTTATTATCGCTAGAACTGTAATAATTATACTTATTACTTATATCATTATCAATATAACATAATTATTACCCATATTATGCAGTTATTATCGATAGAACTGTAATAAATATACTTATTACTTTTATTATTATCAATATAAAATGCACTATTTGCCATATTTTACTATTATTATCGCTAGAACTATAATAATTATACTTATTACTCCCGATATTATCAATATAACATGCATTATTACCCATATAATGGAGGTATTATTGCTAGAACTGTAATAATTATACATATTACTTATACTATTAGCAATATAACGTGCATTGTTACCCATATAATGCAGTTATTATCGCTAGAACTGTAATAATTATACTTATTACGTATATTGTTAGCAATATAACGTGCATTATTACTCATATAATGCAGTTATTATCGCTAGAACTGTAATAATTCTACTTATTACTTATATTATTATCAATATAACATGCATTATTACCCATATTATGCAGTGATTATCGATAGAACTGTAATAAATATACTTATTTCTTTTATTATTTTCCTTATAACATGCACTATTTGCCATATTTTACTATTATTATCGCTAGAACTATAATAATTATACTTATTACTCCCGATATTATCAATATAACATGCATTATTACCCATATAATGCAGTTATTATCGCTAGAACTGTAATAATTATACTTATTACTTATGTTTATATCAATATAACATGCATTATTACCCATATAATGCAGTTATTATGGCTAGAACTGTAATAATTGTACTCATTACTTATATTATTAGCAATATAAAGTGCATTATTACCCATATTATGCAGTTATTATCGCTAGAACTGTAATAATTATACTTATTACTTATATCATTATCAATATAACATGCATTATTACCCATATAAAGGAGGTATTATCGCTAGAACTGTAATAATTATACTTATTACTTATATTGTTATCAATATAACATGCATTATTACCCATATAATGGAGGTATTATTGCTAGAACTGTAATAATTATACTTATTACTTATACTATTAGCAATATAACGTGCATTGTTACCCATATAATGCAGTTATTATCGCCAGAACTGTAATAATTATACTTATTACTTATATTATTCTCATATATAACATGCATTATTACCCATATTATGCAGTTATTATCGCTAGAACTGTAATAATTATACTTATTACTTATACTATTAGCAATATAACGTGCATTATTACCCATATTATGCAGTTATTATCGATAGAACTGTAATAAATATACTTATTACTTTTATTATTATCAATATAAAATGCACTATTTGCCATATTTTACTATTATTATCGCTAGAACTATAATAATTATACTTATTACTCCCGATATTATCAATATAACATGCATTATTACCCATATAAAGGAGGTATTATCCCTAGAACTGTAATAATTATACTTACTACTTATATTATTATCAATATGACATGCATTATTACCCATATAATGGAGGTATTATTGCTAGAACTGTAATAATTATACTTATTACTTATACTATTAGCAATATAACGTGCATTGTTACCCATATAATGCAGTTATTATCGCTAGAACTGTAATAATTATACTTATTACGTATATTGTTAGCAATATAACGTGCATTATTACCCATATAATGCAGTTATTATCGCTAGAACTGTAATAATTCTACTTATTACTTATATTATTCTCAATATAACATGCATTATTACCCATATAATAGAGGTATTATCGCTAGAACTGTAATAAATATACGTATTACTTTTATTATCATCAATATAACATAATTATTACCCATATTATGCAGTTATTATCGATAGAACTGTAATAAATATACTTATTACTTTTATTATTATCAATATAAAATGCACTATTTGCCATATTTTACTATTATTATCGCTAGATCTATAATAATTATACTTATTACTCCCGATATTATCAATATAACATGCATTATTACCCACATAATGCAGTTATTATCGCTAGAACTGTAATAATTATACTTATTGCTTATATTATTATCAATATAACATGCATTATTACCCATATAATGCAGTTATTATCGCTAGAACTGTAATAATTATACTTATTACTTATGTTATTATCAATATAACATGCATTATTACCCATATAATGGAGGTATTATTGCTAGAACTGTAATAATTATACTTATTACTTATACTATTAGCAATATAACGTGCATTGTTACCCATATAAAGAAGTTATTATCGCCAGAACTGTAATAATTATACTTATTACTTATATTATTCTCAATATAACATGCATTATTACCCATATAATGCAGTTATTATCGCTAGAACTGTAATAATTGTACTCATTACTTATATTATTAGCAATATAACGTGCATTATTACCCATATTATGCAGTTATTATCGCTAGAACTGTAATAATTATACTTATTACTTATATCATTATCAATATAACATACATTATTACCCATATAATGGAGGTATTATCGCTAGAACTGTAATAATTATACTTATTACTTATACTATTAGCAATATAACGTGCATTATTACCCATATAAAGAAGTTATTATCGCCAGAACTGTAATAATTATACTTATTACTTATATTATTCTCAATATAACATGCATTATTACCCATATAATGGAGGTATTATTGCTAGAACTGTAATAATTGTACTCATTACTTATATTATTAGCAATATAACGTGCATTATTACCCATATTATGCAGTTATTATCGCTAGAACTGTAATAATTATACTTATTACTTATATCATTATCAATATAACATAATTATTACCCATATTATGCAGTTATTATCGATAGAACTGTAATAAATATACTTATTACTTTTATTATTATCAATATAAAATGCACTATTTGCCATATTTTACTATTATTATCGCTAGAACTATAATAATTATACTTATTACTCCCGATATTATTAATATAACATGCATTATTACCCATATAATGGAGGTATTATTGCTAGAACTGTAATAATTATACATATTACTTATACTATTAGCAATATAACGTGCATTGTTACCCATATAATGCAGTTATTATCGCTAGAACTGTAATAATTATACTTATTACGTATATTGTTAGCAATATAACGTGCATTATTACTCATATAATGCAGTTATTATCGCTAGAACTGTAATAATTGTACTCATTACTTATATTATTAGCAATATAACGTGCATTATTACCCATATTATGCAGTTATTATCGCTAGAACTGTAATAATTATACTTATTACTTATATCATTATCAATATAACATACATTATTACCCATATAATGGAGGTATTATTGCTAGAACTGTAATAATTATACTTATTACTTATATTATTATCAATATAACATGCATTGTTACCCATATTATGCAGTTATTATCGCTAGAACTATAATAAATATACGTATTTCTTTTATTATCATCAATATAACATGCATTATTACCCATATTATGCAGTTATTATCGGTAGGACTGTAATAAATATACTTATTACTTTTATTATTATCAATATAACATGCACTATTTGCCATATTTTACTATTATTATCGCTAGAACTATAATAATTATTCTTATTACTCCCGATATTATCAAAGTAACATGCATTATTACCCATATAATGCAGTTATTATCGCTAGATCTGTAATAATTATACTTATTGCTTATATTATTATCAATATAACATGCATTATTACCCATATAATGCAGTTATTATCGCTAGAACTGTAATAATTGTACTCATTACTTATATTATTAGCAATATAACGTGCATTATTACCCATATTATGCAGTTATTATCGCTAGAACTGTAATAATTATACTTATTACTTATATCATTATCAATATAACATGCATTATTACCCATATAAAGGAGGTATTATCGCTAGAACTGTAATAATTATACTTATTACTTATATTATTATCAATATAACATGCATTATTACCCATATAATGGAGGTATTATTGCTAGAACTGTAATAATTATACTTATTACTTATACTATTAGCAATATAACGTGCATTGTTACCCATATAATGCAGTTATTATCGCTAGAACTGTAATAATTATACTTATTACGTATATTGTTAGCAATATAACGTGCATTATTACCCATATAATGCAGTTATTATCGCTAGAACTGTAATAATTCTACTTATTACTTATATTATTCTCAATATAACATACATTATTACCCATATAATGGAGGTATTATCGCTAGAACTGTAATAATTATACTTATTACTTATACTATTAGCAATATAACGTGCATTATTACCCATATAAAGAAGTTATTATCGCCAGAACTGTAATAATTATACTTATTACTTATATTATTCTCAATATAACATGCATTATTACCCATATAATGCAGTTATTATCGCTAGAACTGTAATAATTGTACTCATTACTTATATTATTAGCAATATAACGTGCATTATTACCCATATTATGCAGTTATTATCGCTAGAACTGTAATAATTATACTTATTACTTATATCATTATCAATATAACATACATTATTACCCATATAATGGAGGTATTATTGCTAGAACTGTAATAATTATACTTATTACTTATATTATTATCAATATAACATGCATTGTTACCCATATTATGCAGTTATTATCGCTAGAACTATAATAAATATACGTATTTCTTTTATTATCATCAATATAACATGCATTATTACCCATATTATGCAGTTATTATCGGTAGGACTGTAATAAATATACTTATTACTTTTATTATTATCAATATAACATGCACTATTTGCCATATTTTACTATTATTATCGCTAGAACTATAATAATTATTCTTATTACTCCCGATATTATCAAAGTAACATGCATTATTACCCATATAATGCAGTTATTATCGCTAGAACTGTAATAATTATACTTATTGCTTATATTATTATCAATATAACATGCATTATTACCCATATAATGCAGTTATTATCGCTAGAACTGTAATAATTGTACTCATTACTTATATTATTAGCAATATAACGTGCATTATTACCCATATAATGCAGTTATTATGGCTAGAACTGTAATAATTATACTTATTACTTATGTTATTATCAATATAACATGCATTATTACCCATATAATGCAGTTATTATGGCTAGAACTGAAATAATTGTACTCATTACTTATATTATTAGCAATATAACGTGCATTATTACCCATATAATGGAGGTATTATCGCTAGAACTGTAATAATTATACTTATTACTTATATTATTATCAATATAACATGCATTGTTACCCATATTATGCAGTTATTATCGCTAGAACTATAATAAATATACGTATTTCTTTTATTATCATCAATATAACATGCATTATTACCCATATTATGCAGTTATTATCGGTAGGACTGTAATAAATATACTTATTACTTTTATTATTATCAATATAACATGCACTATTTGCCATAGTTTACTATTATTATCGCTAGAACTATAATAATTATTCTTATTACTCCCGATATTATCAAAGTAACATGCATTATTACCCATATAATGCAGTTATTATCGCTAGAACTGTAATAATTATACTTATTGCTTATATTATTATCAATATAACATGCATTATTACCCATATAATGCAGTTATTATCGCTAGAACTGTAATAATTGTACTCATTACTTATATTATCAGCAATATAACGTGCATTATTACCCATATTATGCAGTTATTATCGCTAGAACTGTAATAATTATACTTATTACTTATATCATTATCAATATAACATGCATTATTACCCATATAAAGGAGGTATTATCGCTAGAACTGTAATAATTATACTTATTACTTATATTATTATCAATATAACATGCATTATTACCTATATAAAGGAGGTATTATCGCTAGAACTGTAATAATTATACTTATTACTTATATTATTATCAATATAACATGCATTATTACCCATATAATGGAGGTATTATTGCTAGAACTGTAATAATTATACTTATTACTTATACTATTAGCAATATAACGTGCATTGTTACCCATATAATGCAGTTATTATCGCTAGAACTGTAATAATTATACTTATTACGTATATTGTTAGCAATATAACGTGCATTATTACCCATATAATGCAGTTAATATCGCTAGAACTGTAATAATTCTACTTATTACTTATATTATTCTCAATATAACATACATTATTACCCATATAATGGAGGTATTATCGCTAGAACTGTAATAATTATACTTATTACTTATACTATTAGCAATATAACGTGCATTATTACCCATATTATGCAGTTATTATCGCTAGAACTGTAATAATTATACTTATTACTTATATCATTATCAATATAACATACATTATTACCCATATAATGGAGGTATTATTGCTAGAACTGTAATAATTATACTTATTACTTATATTATTATCAATATAACATGCATTGTTACCCATATTATGCAGTTATTATCGCTAGAACTATAATAAATATACGTATTTCTTTTATTATCATCAATATAACATGCATTATTACCCATATTATGCAGTTATTATCGGTAGGACTGTAATAAATATACTTATTACTTTTATTATTATCAATATAACATGCACTATTTGCCATATTTTACTATTATTATCGCTAGAACTATAATAATTATTCTTATTACTCCCGATATTATCAAAGTAACATGCATTATTACCCATATAATGCAGTTATTATCGCTAGAACTGTAATAATTATACTTATTGCTTATATTATTATCAATATAACATGCATTATTACCCATATAATGCAGTTATTATCGCTAGAACTGTAATAATTGTACTCATTACTTATATTATTAGCAATATAACGTGCATTATTACCCATATAATGCAGTTATTATGGCTAGAACTGTAATAATTATACTTATTACTTATGTTATTATCAATATAACATGCATTATTACCCATATAATGCAGTTATTATGGCTAGAACTGTAATAATTGTACTCATTACTTATATTATTAGCAATATAACGTGCATTATTACCCATATAATGGAGGTATTATCGCTAGAACTGTAATAATTATACTTATTACTTATATTATTATCAATATAACATGCATTATTACCCATATAATGGAGGTATTATTGCTAGAACTGTAATAATTATACTTATTACTTATACTATTAGCAATATAACGTGCATTGTTACCCATATAATGCAGTTATTATCGCCAGAACTGTAATAATTATACTTATTACTTATATTATTCTCAATATAACATGCATTATTACCCATATTATGCAGTTATTATGGCTAGAACTGTAATAATTATACTTATTACATATACTGTTAGCAATATAACGTGCATTATTACCCATATAAAGAAGTTATTATCGCCAGAACTGTAATAATTATACTTATTACTTATATTATTCTCAATATAACATGCATTATTACCCATATAATGCAGTTATTATCGCTAGAACTGTAATAATTGTACTCATTACTTATATTATTAGCAATATAACGTGCATTATTACCCATATTATGCAGTTATTATCGCTAGAACTGTAATAATTATACTTATTACTTATATCATTATCAATATAACATACATTATTACCCATATAATGGAGGTATTATCGCTAGAACTGTAATAATTATACTTATTACATATACTATTAGCAATATAACGTGCATTGTTACCCATATAATGCAGTTATTATCGCTAGAACTGTAATAATTATACTTATTACGTATATTGTTAGCAATATAACGTGCATTATTACTCATATAATGCAGTTATTATCGCTAGAACTGTAATAATTCTACTTATTACTTATATTATTATCAATATAACATGCATTATTACCCATATTATGCAGTTATTATCGATAGAACTGTAATAAATATACTTATTTCTTTTATTATTCTCCTTATAACATGCACTATTTGCCACATTTTACTATTATTATCGCTAGAACTATAATAATTATACTTATTACTCCCGATATTATCAATATAACATGCATTATTACCCATATAATGCAGTTATTATCGCTAGAACTGTAATAATTATACTTATTACTTATGTTTATATCAATATAACATGCATTATTACCCATATAATGCAGTTATTATGGCTAGAACTGTAATAATTGTACTCATTACTTATATTATTAGCAATATAAAGTGCATTATTACCCATATTATGCAGTTATTATCGCTAGAACTGTAATAATTATACTTATTACTTATACTATTAGCAATATAACGTGCATTGTTACCCATATAATGCAGTTATTATCGCCAGAACTGTAATAATTATACTTATTACTTATATTATTAGCAATATAACGTGCATTATTACCCATATAATGCAGTTATTATCGCTAGAACTGTAATAATTCTACTTATTACTTATATTATTCTCAATATAACATACATTATTACCCATATAATGGAGGTATTATCGCTAGAACTGTAATAATTATACTTATTAGTTATACTATTAGCAATATAACGTGCATTATTACCCATATAAGGAAGTTATTATCGCCAGAACTGTAATAATTATACTTATTACTTATATTATTCTCAATATAACATGCATTATTACCCATATAATGCAGTTATTATCGCTAGAACTGTAATAATTGTACTCATTACTTATATTATTAGCAATATAACGTGCATTATTACCCATATTATGCAGTTATTATCGCTAGAACTGTAATAATTATACTTATTACTTATATCATTATCAATATAACATACATTATTACCCATATAATGGAGGTATTATTGCTAGAACTGTAATAATTATACTTATTACTTATATTATTATCAATATAACATGCATTGTTACCCATATTATGCAGTTATTATCGCTAGAACTATAATAAATATACGTATTTCTTTTATTATCATCAATATAACATGCATTATTACCCATATTATGCAGTTATCATCGGTAGGACTGTAATAAATATACTTATTACTTTTATTATTATCAATATAACATGCACTATTTGCCATATTTTACTATTATTATCGCTAGAACTATAATAATTATTCTTATTACTCCCGATATTATCAAAGTAACATGCATTATTACCCATATAATGCAGTTATTATCGCTAGAACTGTAATAATTATACTTATTGCTTATATTATTATCAATATAACATGCATTATTACCCATATAATGCAGTTATTATCGCTAGAACTGTAATAATTGTACTCATTACTTATATTATTAGCAATATAACGTGCATTATTACCCATATTATGCAGTTATTATCGCTAGAACTGTAATAATTATACTTATTACTTATATCATTATCAATATAACATGCATTATTACCCATATAAAGGAGGTATTATCGCTAGAACTGTAATAATTATACTTATTACTTATATTATTATCAATATAACATGCATTATTACCCATATAATGGAGGTATTATTGCTAGAACTGTAATAATTATACTTATTACTTATATTATTATCAATATAACATGCATTATTACCCATATAATGGAGGTATTATTGCTAGAACTGTAATAATTATACTTATTACTTATACTATTAGCAATATAACGTGCATTGTTACCCATATAATGCAGTTATTATCGCTAGAACTGTAATAAATATACGTATTACTTTTATTATCATCAATATAACATAATTATTACCCATATTATGCAGTTACTATCGATAGAACTGTAATAAATATACTTATTACTTTTATTATTATCAATATAAAATGCACTATTTGCCATATTTTACTATTATTATCGCTAGAACTATAATAATTATACTTATTACTCCCGATATTATCAATATAACATGCATTATTACCCATATAATGGAGGTATTATTGCTAGAACTGTAATAATTATACTTATTACTTATACTATTAGCAATATAACGTGCATTGTTACCCATATAATGCAGTTATTATCGCCAGAACTGTAATAATTATACTTATTACTTATATTATTCTCAATATAACGTGCATTATTACCCATATTATGCAGTTATTATCGCTAGAACTGTAATAATTATACTTATTACTTATATCATTATCAATATAACATACATTATTACCCATATAATGGAGGTATTATCGCTAGAACTGTAATAATTATACTTATTACTTATACTATTATCAATATAACATGCATTATTACCCATATAAAGAAGTTATTATCGCCAGAACTGTAATAATTATACTTATTACTTATATTATTCTCAATATAACATGCATTATTACCCATATAATAGAGGTATTATCGCTAGAACTGTAATAAATATACGTATTACTTTTATTATCATCAATATAACATAATTATTACCCATATTATGCAGTTATTATCGATAGAACTGTAATAAATATACTTATTACTTTTATTATTATCAATATAAAATGCACTATTTGCCATATTTTACTATTATTATCGCTAGAACTATAATAATTATACTTATTACTCCCGATATTATCAATATAACATGCATTATTACCCATATAATGCAGTTATTATCGCTAGAACTGTAATAATTATACTTATTGCTTATATTATCATCAATATAACATAATTATTACCCATATTATGCAGTTATTATCGATAGAACTGTAATAAATATAATTATTGCTTATAATATTATCAATATAACATGCACTATTTGCCATATTTTACTATTATTATCGCTAGAACTATAATAATTATACTTATTACTCCCGATATTATCAATATAACATGCATTATTACCCATATAATGCAGTTATTATCGCTAGAACTATAATAATTATACTTATTGCTTATATTATTATCAATATAACATGCATTATTACCCATATAATGCAGTTATTATCGCTAGAACTGTAATAATTGTACTCATTACTTATATTATTAGCAATATAACGTGCATTATTACCCATATTATGCAGTTATTATCGCTAGAACTGTAATAATTATACTTATAACTTACATTATTAGCAATATAACGTGCATTATTACCCATATAATGGAGGTATTATCGCTAGAACTGTAATAATTATACTTATCACTTATATTATTCTCAATATAACATGCATTATTACCCATATTATGCAGTTATTATCGCTAGCACTATAATAAATACACGTATCACTTTCATTATCATCAATATAACATGCATTATTACCCATATAATGGAGGTATTATTGCTAGAACTGTAATAATTATACATATTACTTATACTATTAGCAATATAACGTGCATTGTTACCCATATAATGCAGTTATTATCGCTAGAACTGTAATAATTATACTTATTACGTATATTGTTAGCAATATAACGTGCATTATTACTCATATAATGCAGTTATTATCGCTAGAACTGTAATAATTCTACTTATTACTTATATTATTATCAATATAACATGCATTATTACCCATATTATGCAGTTATTATCGATAGAACTGTAATAAATATACATATTTCTTTTATTATTCTCCTTATAACATGCACTATTTGCCATATTTTACTATTATTATCGCTAGAACTATAATAATTATACTTATTACTCCCGATATTACCAATATAACATGCATTATTACCGATATAATGCAGTTATTATCGCTAGAACTGTAATAATTATACTTATTGCTTATATTATTATCAATATAACATGCATTATTACCCATATAATGCAGTTATTATCGCTAGAACTGTAATAATTGCACTCATTACTTATATTATTAGCAATATAACGTGCATTATTACCCATATTATGCAGTTATTATCGCTAGAACTGTAATAATTCTACTTATTACTTATATTATTCTCAATATAACATACATTATTACCCATATAATGGAGGTATTATCGCTAGAACTGTAATAATTATACTTATTACTTATACTATTAGCAATATAACGTGCATTATTACCCATATAAAGAAGTTATTATCGCCAGAACTGTAATAATTATACTTATTACTTATATTATTCTCAATATAACATGCATTATTACCCATATAATGCAGTTATTATCGCTAGAACTGTAATAATTGTACTCATTACTTATATTATTAGCAATATAACGTGCATTATTACCCATATTATGCAGTTATTATCGCTAGAACTGTAATAATTATACTTATTACTTATATCATTATCAATATAACATACATTATTACCCATATAATGGAGGTATTATTGCTAGAACTGTAATAATTATACTTATTACTTATATTATTATCAATATAACATGCATTATTACCCATATTATGCAGTTATTATCGCTAGAACTATAATAAATATACGTATTTCTTTTATTATAATCAATATAACATGCATTATTACCCATATTATGCAGTTATTATCGGTAGGACTGTAATAAATATACTTATTACTTTTATTATTAACAATATAACATGCACTATTTGCCATATTTTACTATTATTATCGCTAGAACTATAATAATTATTCTTATTACTCCCGATATTATCAAAATAACATGCATTATTACCCATATAATGCAGTTATTATCGCTAGAACTGTAATAATTATACTTATTGCTTATATTATTATCAATATAACATGCATTATTACCCATATAATGCAGTTATTATCGCTAGAACTGTAATTATTGTACTCATTACTTATATTATTAGCAATATAACGTGCATTATTACCCATATTATGCAGTTATTATCGCTAGAACTGTAATAATTATACTTATTACTTATATCATTATCAATATAACATACATTATTACCCATATAATGGAGGTATTATCGCTAGAACTGTAATAATTATACTTATTACGTATACTATTAGCAATATAACGTGCATTATTACCCATATAAAGAAGTTATTATCGCCAGAACTGTAATAATTATACTTATCACTTATATTATTCTCAATATAACATGCATTATTACCCATATTATGCAGTTATTATCGCTAGCACTATAATAAATACACGTATCAGTTTCATTATCATCAATATAACATGCATTATTACCCATATAATGGAGGTATTATTGCTAGAACTGTAATAATTATACATATTACTTATACTATTAGCAATATAACGTGCATTGTTACCCATATAATGCAGTTATTATGGCTAGAACTGTAATAATTATACTTATTACGTATATTGTTAGCAATATAACGTGCATTATTACTCATATAATGCAGTTATTATCGCTAGAACTGTAATAATTCTACTTATTACTTATATTATTATCAATATAACATGCATTATTACCCATATTATGCAGTTATTATCGATAGAACTGTAATAAATATACTTATTTCTATTATTATTCTCCTTATAACATGCACTATTTGCCATATTTTACTATTATTATCGCTAGAACTATAATAATTATACTTATTACTCCCGATATTATCAATATAACATGCATTATTACCCATATAATGCAGTTATTATCGCTAGAACTGTAATAATTATACTTATTACTTATGTTTATATCAATATAACATGCATTATTACCCATATAATGCAGTTATTATGGCTAGAACTGTAATAATTGTACTCATTACTTATATTATTAGCAATATAAAGTGCATTATTACCCATATTATGCAGTTATTATCGCTAGAACTGTAATAATTATACTTATTACTTATACTATTAGCAATATAACGTGCATTGTTACCCATATAATGCAGTTATTATCGCCAGAACTGTAATAATTATACTTATTACTTATATTATTCTCAATATAACATGCATTATTACCCATTATATGCAGTTATTATCGCTAGAACTATAATAAATATACCTATTACTCCCAATATTATCAATATAACATGCATTTTTACCCATATAATGCAGTTATTATCGCTAAAACTGTAATAATTATACTTATTACTTATATTGTTAGCAATATAACGTGCATTATTATCCATATAATGCAGTTATTATCGCTAGAACTGTAATAATTATACTTATTGCTTATATTATTATCAATATAACATGCATTATTACCCATATAATGCAGTTATTATCGCTAGAACTGTAATAATTGTACTCATTACTTATATTATTAGCAATATAACGTGCATTATTACCCATATTATGCAGTTATTATCGCTAGAACTGTAATAATTATACTTATTACTTATATCATTATCAATATAACATACATTATTACCCATATAATGGAGGTATTATTGCTAGAACTGTAATAATTATACTTATTACTTATATTATTATCAATATAACATGCATTATTACCCATATTATGCAGTTATTATCGCTAGAACTATAATAAATATACGTATTTCTTTTATTATCATCAATATAACATGCATTATTACCCATATTATGCAGTTATTATCGGTAGGACTGTAATAAATATACTTATTACTTTTATTATTAACAATATAACATGCACTATTTGCCATATTTTACTATTATTATCGCTAGAACTATAATAATTATTCTTATTACTCCCGATATTATCAAAATAACATGCATTATTACCCATATAATGCAGTTATTATCGCTAGAACTGTAATAATTATACTTATTGCTTATATTATTATCAATATAACATGCATTATTACCCATATAATGCAGTTATTATCGCTAGAACTGTAATTATTGTACTCATTACTTATATTATTAGCAATATAACGTGCATTATTACCCATATTATGCAGTTATTATCGCTAGAACTGTAATAATTATACTTATTACTTATATCATTATCAATATAACATACATTATTACCCATATAATGGAGGTATTATCGCTAGAACTGTAATAATTATACTTATTACGTATACTATTAGCAATATAACGTGCATTATTACCCATATAAAGAAGTTATTATCGCCAGAACTGTAATAATTATACTTATCACTTATATTATTCTCAATATAACATGCATTATTACCCATATTATGCAGTTATTATCGCTAGCACTATAATAAATACACGTATCAGCTTCATTATCATCAATATAACATGCATTATTACCCATATAATGGAGGTATTATTGCTAGAACTGTAATAATTATACATATTACTTATACTATTAGCAATATAACGTGCATTGTTACCCATATAATGCAGTTATTATGGCTAGAACTGTAATAATTATACTTATTACGTATATTGTTAGCAATATAACGTGCATTATTACTCATATAATGCAGTTATTATCGCTAGAACTGTAATAATTCTACTTATTACTTATATTATTATCAATATAACATGCATTATTACCCATATTATGCAGTTATTATCGATAGAACTGTAATAAATATACTTATTTCTATTATTATTCTCCTTATAACATGCACTATTTGCCATATTTTACTATTATTATCGCTAGAACTATAATAATTATACTTATTACTCCCGATATTATCAATATAACATGCATTATTACCCATATAATGCAGTTATTATCGCTAGAACTGTAATAATTATACTTATTACTTATGTTTATATCAATATAACATGCATTATTACCCATATAATGCAGTTATTATGGCTAGAACTGTAATAATTGTACTCATTACTTATATTATTAGCAATATAAAGTGCATTATTACCCATATTATGCAGTTATTATCGCTAGAACTGTAATAATTATACTTATTACTTATACTATTAGCAATATAACGTGCATTGTTACCCATATAATGCAGTTATTATCGCCAGAACTGTAATAATTATACTTATTACTTATATTATTCTCAATATAACATGCATTATTACCCATATAATGCAGTTATTATCGCTAGAACTGTAATAATTGTACTCATTACTTATATTATTAGCAATATAACGTGCATTATTACCCATATTATGCAGTTATTATCGCTAGAACTGTAATAATTATACTTATTACTTATATCATTATCAATATAACATACATTATTACCCATATAATGGAGGTATTATTGCTAGAACTGTAATAATTATACTTATTACTTATATTATTATCAATATAACATGCATTATTACCCATATTATGCAGTTATTATCGCTAGAACTATAATAAATATACGTATTTCTTTTATTATAATCAATATAACATGCATTATTACCCATATTATGCAGTTATTATCGGTAGGACTGTAATAAATATACTTATTACTTTTATTATTAACAATATAACATGCACTATTTGCCATATTTTACTATTATTATCGCTAGAACTATAATAATTATTCTTATTACTCCCGATATTATCAAAATAACATGCATTATTACCCATATAATGCAGTTATTATCGCTAGAACTGTAATAATTATACTTATTGCTTATATTATTATCAATATAACATGCATTATTACCCATATAATGCAGTTATTATCGCTAGAACTGTAATTATTGTACTCATTACTTATATTATTAGCAATATAACGTGCATTATTACCCATATTATGCAGTTATTATCGCTAGAACTGTAATAATTATACTTATTACTTATATCATTATCAATATAACATACATTATTACCCATATAATGGAGGTATTATCGCTAGAACTGTAATAATTATACTTATTACGTATACTATTAGCAATATAACGTGCATTATTACCCATATAAAGAAGTTATTATCGCCAGAACTGTAATAATTATACTTATCACTTATATTATTCTCAATATAACATGCATTATTACCCATATTATGCAGTTATTATCGCTAGCACTATAATAAATACACGTATCAGTTTCATTATCATCAATATAACATGCATTATTACCCATATAATGGAGGTATTATTGCTAGAACTGTAATAATTATACATATTACTTATACTATTAGCAATATAACGTGCATTGTTACCCATATAATGCAGTTATTATGGCTAGAACTGTAATAATTATACTTATTACGTATATTGTTAGCAATATAACGTGCATTATTACTCATATAATGCAGTTATTATCGCTAGAACTGTAATAATTCTACTTATTACTTATATTATTATCAATATAACATGCATTATTACCCATATTATGCAGTTATTATCGATAGAACTGTAATAAATATACTTATTTCTATTATTATTCTCCTTATAACATGCACTATTTGCCATATTTTACTATTATTATCGCTAGAACTATAATAATTATACTTATTACTCCCGATATTATCAATATAACATGCATTATTACCCATATAATGCAGTTATTATCGCTAGAACTGTAATAATTATACTTATTACTTATGTTTATATCAATATAACATGCATTATTACCCATATAATGCAGTTATTATCGCTAGAACTGTAATAATTATACTTATTACTTATGTTTATATCAATATAACATGCATTTTTACCCATATAATGCAGTTATTATCGCTAAAACTGTAATAATTATACTTATTACTTATATTGTTAGCAATATAACGTGCATTATTATCCATATAATGCAGTTATTATCGCTAGAACTGTAATAATTATACTTATTGCTTATATTATTATCAATATAACATGCATTATTACCCATATAATGCAGTTATTATCGCTAGAACTGTAATAATTGTACTCATTACTTATATTATTAGCAATATAACGTGCATTATTACCCATATTATGCAGTTATTATCGCTAGAACTGTAATAATTATACTTATTACTTATATCATTATCAATATAACATACATTATTACCCATATAATGGAGGTATTATTGCTAGAACTGTAATAATTATACTTATTACTTATATTATTATCAATATAACATGCATTATTACCCATATTATGCAGTTATTATCGCTAGAACTATAATAAATATACGTATTTCTTTTATTATCATCAATATAACATGCATTATTACCCATATTATGCAGTTATTATCGGTAGGACTGTAATAAATATACTTATTACTTTTATTATTAACAATATAACATGCACTATTTGCCATATTTTACTATTATTATCGCTAGAACTATAATAATTATTCTTATTACTCCCGATATTATCAAAATAACATGCATTATTACCCATATAATGCAGTTATTATCGCTAGAACTGTAATAATTATACTTATTGCTTATATTATTATCAATATAACATGCATTATTACCCATATAATGCAGTTATTATCGCTAGAACTGTAATTATTGTACTCATTACTTATATTATTAGCAATATAACGTGCATTATTACCCATATTATGCAGTTATTATCGCTAGAACTGTAATAATTATACTTATTACTTATATCATTATCAATATAACATACATTATTACCCATATAATGGAGGTATTATCGCTAGGACTGTAATAATTATACTTATTACGTATACTATTAGCAATATAACGTGCATTATTACCCATATAAAGAAGTTATTATCGCCAGAACTGTAATAATTATACTTATCACTTATATTATTCTCAATATAACATGCATTATTACCCATATTATGCAGTTATTATCGCTAGCACTATAATAAATACACGTATCAGCTTCATTATCATCAATATAACATGCATTATTACCCATATAATGGAGGTATTATTGCTAGAACTGTAATAATTATACATATTACTTATACTATTAGCAATATAACGTGCATTGTTACCCATATAATGCAGTTATTATGGCTAGAACTGTAATAATTATACTTATTACGTATATTGTTAGCAATATAACGTGCATTATTACTCATATAATGCAGTTATTATCGCTAGAACTGTAATAATTCTACTTATTACTTATATTATTATCAATATAACATGCATTATTACCCATATTATGCAGTTATTATCGATAGAACTGTAATAAATATACTTATTTCTATTATTATTCTCCTTATAACATGCACTATTTGCCATATTTTACTATTATTATCGCTAGAACTATAATAATTATACTTATTACTTACATTATTAGCAATATAACGTGCATTATTACCCATATAATGGAGGTATTATCGCTAGAACTGTAATAATTATACTTATCACTTATATTATTCTCAATATAACATGCATTATTACCCATATTATGCAGTTATTATCGCTAGCACTATAATAAATACACGTATCACTTTCATTATCATCAATATAACATGCATTATTACCCATATAATGGAGGTATTATTGCTAGAACTGTTATAATTATACATATTACTTATACTATTAGCAATATAACGTGCATTGTTACCCATATAATGCAGTTATTATCGCTAGAACTGTAATAATTATACTTATTACGTATATTGTTAGCAATATAACGTGCATTATTACTCATATAATGCAGTTATTATCGCTAGAACTGTAATAATTCTACTTATTACTTATATTATTATCAATATAACATGCATTATTACCCATATTATGCAGTTATTATCGATAGAACTGTAATAAATATACTTATTTCTTTTATTATTCTCCTTATAACATGCACTATTTGCCATATTTTACTATTATTATCGCTAGAACTATAATAATTATACTTATTACTCCCGATATTATCAATATAACATGCATTATTACCCATATAATGCAGTTATTATCGCTAGAACTGTAATAATTATACTTATTGCTTATATTATTATCAATATAACATGCATTATTACCCATATAATGCAGTTATTATCGCTAGAACTGTAATAATTGTACTCATTACTTATATTATTAGCAATATAACGTGCATTATTACCCATATTATGCAGTTATTATCGCTAGAACTGTAATAATTATACTTATTACTTATATCATTATCAATATAACATGCATTATTACCCATATAAAGGAGGTATTATCGCTAGAACTGTAATAATTATACTTATTACATATATTATTATCAATATAACATGCATTATTACCCATATAATGGAGGTATTATTGCTAGAACTGTAATAATTATACTTATTACTTATACTATTAGCAATATAACGTGCATTGTTACCCATATAATGCAGTTATTATCGCTAGAACTGTAATAATTATACTTATTACGTATATTGTTAGCAATATAACGTGCATTATTACCCATATAATGCAGTTATTATCGCTAGAACTGTAATAATTCTACTTATTACTTATATTAATCTCAATATAACATACATTATTACCCATATAATGGAGGTATTATCGCTAGAACTGTAATAATTATACTTATTACTTATACTATTAGCAATATAACGTGCATTATTACCCATATAAAGAAGTTATTATCGCCAGAACTGTAATAATTATACTTACTACTTATATTATTCTCAATATAACATGCATTATTACCCATATAATGCAGTTATTATCGCTAGAACTGTAATAATTGTACTCATTACTTATATTATTCGCAATATAACGTGCATTATTACCCATATTATGCAGTTATTATCGCTAGAACTGTAATAATTATACTTATTACTTATATCATTATCAATATAACATACATTATTACCCATATAATGGAGGTATTATTGCTAGAACTGTAATAATTATACTTATTACTTATATTATTATCAATATAACATGCATTATTACCCATATTATGCAGTTATTATCGCTAGAACTATAATAAATATACGTATTTCTTTTATTATCATCAATATAACATGCATTATTACCCATATTATGCAGTTATTATCGGTAGGACTGTAATAAATATACTTATTACTTTTATTATTAACAATATAACATGCACTATTTGCCATATTTTACTATTATTATCGCTAGAACTATAATAATTATTCTTATTACTCCCGATATTATCAAAGTAACATGCATTATTACCCATATAATGCAGTTATTATCGCTAGAACTGTAATAATTATACTTATTGCTTATATTATTATCAATATAAAATGCATTATTACCCATATAATGCAGTTATTATCGCTAGAACTGTAATAATTGTACTCATTACTTATATTATTAGCAATATAACGTGCATTATTACCCATATTATGCAGTTATTATCGCTAGAACTGTAATAATTATACTTATTACTTATATCATTATCAATATAACATGCATTATTACCCATATAAAGGAGGTATTATCGCTAGAACTGTAATAATTATACTTATTACTTATATTATTATCAATATAACATGCATTATTACCCATATAATGGAGGTATTATTGCTAGAACTGTAATAATTATACTTATTACTTATACTATTAGCAATATAACGTGCATTGTTACCCATATAATGCAGTTATTATCGCTAGAACTGTAATAATTATACTTATTACTTATATCATTATCAATATAACATACATTATTACCCATATAATGGAGGTATTATTGCTAGAACTGTAATAATTATACTTATTACTTATATTATTATCAATATAACATGCATTATTACCCATATTATGCAGTTATTATCGCTAGAACTATAATAAATATACGTATTTCTTTTATTATCATCAATATAACATGCATTATTACCCATATTATGCAGTTATTATCGGTAGGACTGTAATAAATATACTTATTACTTTTATTATTAACAATATAACATGCACTATTTGCCATATTTTACTATTATTATCGCTAGAACTATAATAATTATTCTTATTACTCCCGATATTATCAAAATAACATGCATTATTACCCATATAATGCAGTTATTATCGCTAGAACTGTAATAATTATACTTATTGCTTATATTATTATCAATACAACATGCATTATTACCCATATAATGCAGTTATTATCGCTAGAACTGTAATAATTGTACTCATTACTTATATTATTAGCAATATAACGTGCATTATTACCCATATTATGCAGTTATTATCGCTAGAACTGTAATAATTATACTTATTACTTATATCATTATCAATATAACATGCATTATTACCCATATAAAGGAGGTATTATCGCTAGAACTGTAATAATTATACTTATTACTTATATTATTATCAATATAACATGCATTATTACCCATATAATGGAGGTATTATTGCTAGAACTGTAATAATTATACTTATTACTTATACTATTAGCAATATAACGTGCATTGTTACCCATATAATGCAGTTATTATCGCTAGAACTGTAATAATTATACTTATTACGTATATTGTTAGCAATATAACGTGCATTATTACCCATATAATGCAGTTATTATCGCTAGAACTGTAATAAATATACGTATTACTTTTACTATCATCAATATAACATAATTATTACCCATATTATGCAGTTATTATCGATAGAACTGTAATAAATATACTTACTACTTTTATTATTATCAATATAAAATACACTATATGCCATATTTTACTATTATTATCGCTAGAACTATAGTAATTATACTTATTACTCCCGATATTATCAATATAACATGCATTATTACCCATATAATGCAGTTATTATCGCTAGAACTGTAATAATTATACTTATTACTTATGTTTATATCAATATAACATGCATTATTACCCATATAATGCAGTTATTATGGCTAGAACTGTAATAATTGTACTCATTACTTATATTATTAGCAATATAAAGTGCATTATTACCCATATTATGCAGTTATTATCGCTAGAACTGTAATAATTATACTTATTACTTATATCATTATCAATATAACATGCATTACTACCCATATAAAGGAGGTATTATCGCTAGAACTGTAATAATTATACTTATTACTTATATTGTTATCAATATAACATGCATTATTACCCATATAATGGAGGTATTATTGCTAGAACTGTAATAATTATACTTATTACTTATACTATTAGCAATATAACGTGCATTGTTACCCATATAATGCAGTTATTATCGCCAGAACTGTAATAATTATACTTATTACTTATATTATTCTCAATATAACATGCATTATTACCCATTATATGCAGTTATTATCGCTAGAACTATATAAATATACCTATTACTCCCAATATTATCAATATAACATGCATTTTTACCCATATAATGGAGGTATTATTGCTGGAACTGTAATAATTATACTTATTACTTATACTATTAGCAATATAACGTGCATTGTTACCCATATAATGCAGTTATTATCGCTAGAACTGTAATAATTATACTTATTACGTATATTGTTAGCAATATAACGTGCATTATTACTCATATAATGCAGTTATTATCGCTTGAACGGTAATAATTATACTTATTACTTATATTATTCTCAATATAACATGCATTATTACTCATATAATGCAGTTATTATCGCTTGAACGGTAATAATTATACTTATTACTTATATTATTCTCAATATAACATGCATTATTACCCATATAATGGAGGTATTATTGCTAGAACTGTAATAATTATACTTATTACTTATATTATTATCAATATAACATGCATTATTACCCATATAAAGGAGGTATTATCGCTAGAACTGTAATAATTATACTTATTACTTATATTGTTATCAATATAACATGCATTATTACCCATATAATGGAGGTATTATTGCTAGAACTGTAATAATTATACTTATTACTTATACTATTAGCAATATAACGTGCATTGTTACCCATATAATGCAGTTATTATCGCCAGAACTGTAATAATTATACTTATTACTTATATTATTCTCAATATAACCTGCATTATTACCCATTATATGCAGTTATTATCGCTAGAACTATAATAAATATACCTATTACTCCCAATATTATCAATATAACATGCATTTTTACCCATATAATGCAGTTATTATCGCTAAAACTGTAATAATTATACTTATTACTTATATTGTTAGCAATATAACGTGCATTATTATCCATATAATGCAGTTATTATCGCTAGAACGGTAATAATTATACTTATTACTTATATTATTATCATTATAACATGCATTATTACCCATATTATGCAGTTATTATCGCTAGAACTGTAATAATTATACTTATTGCTTATATTATTATCAATATAACGTGCATTATTACCCATATTATGCAGTTATTATCGCTAGAACTGTAATAATTATACTTATTACTTATATCATTATCAATATAACATACATTATTACCCATATAATGGAGGTATTATTGCTAGAACTGTAATAATTATACTTATTACTTATATTATTATCAATATAACATGCATTATTACCCATATAATGGAGGTATTATTGCTAGAACTGTAATAATTATACATATTACTTATACTATTAGCAATATAACGTGCATTATTACCCATATTATGTAGTTATTATCGCTAGAACTGTAATAATTATACTTATTACTTATATCATTATCAATATAACATGCATTATTACCCATATAAAGAAGTTATTATCGCCAGAACTGTAATAATTATACTTATTACTTATATTATTCTCAATATAACATGCATTATTACCCATATAATAGAGGTATTATCGCTAGAACTGTAATAAATATACGTATTACTTTTATTATCATCAATATAACATAATTATTACCCATATTATGCAGTTATTATCGATAGAACTGTAATAAATATACTTATTACTTTTATTATTATCAATATAAAATGCACTATTTGCCATATTTTACTATTATTATCGCTAGAACTATAATAATTATACTTATTACTCCCGATATTATCAATATAACATGCATTATTACCCATATAATGCAGTTATTATCGCTAGAACTGTAATAATTATACTTATTGCTTATATTATTATCAATATAACATGCATTATTACCCATATAATGCAGTTATTATCGCTAGAACTGTAATAATTGTACTCATTACTTATATTTTTAGCAACATAACGTGCATTATTACCCATATAATGCAGTTATTATCGCTAGAACTGTAATAATTATACTTATTACTTATATCATTATCAATATAACATACATTATTACCCATATAATGGAGGTATTATCGCTAGAACTGTAATAATTATACTTATTACATATACTATTAGCAATATAACGTGCATTATTACCCATATAAAGAAGTTATTATCGCCAGAACTGTAATAATTATACTTATTACTTATATTATTCTCAATATAACATGCATTATTACCCATATAATGCAGTTATTATCGCTAGAACTGTAATAATTGTACTCATTACTTATATTATTAGCAATATAACGTGCATTATTACCCATATTATGCAGTTATTATCGCTAGAACTGTAATAATTATACTTATTACTTATATCATTATCAATATAACATACATTATTACCCATATAATGGAGGTATTATCGCTAGAACTGAAATAATTATACTTATTACTTATACTATTAGCAATATAACGTGCATTATTACCCATATAAAGAAGTTATTATCGCCAGAACTGTAATAATTATACTTATTACTTATATTATTCTCAATATAACATGCATTATTACCCATATAATGGAGGTATTATTGCTAGAACTGTAATAATTATACTTATTACTTATATTATTATCAATATAACATGCATTATTACCCATATTATGCAATTATTATCGCTAGAACTGTAATAATTGTACTCATTACTTATATTATTAGCAATATAACGTGCATTATTACCCATATTATGTAGTTATTATCGCTAGAACTGTAATAATTATACTTATTACTTATATCATTATCAATATAACATACATTATTACCCATATAATGGAGGTATTATCGCTAGAACTGTAATAATTATACTTATTACATATACTATTAGCAATATAACGTGCATTATTACCCATATAAAGAAGTTATTATCGCCAGAACTGTAATAATTATACTTATCACTTATATTATTCTCAATATAACATGCATTATTACCCATATTATGCAGTTATTATCGCTAGCACTATAATAAATACACGTATCACTTTCATTATCATCAATATAACATGCATTATTACCCATATAATGGAGGTATTATTGCTAGAACTGTAATAATTATACATATTACTTATACTATTAGCAATATAACGTGCATTGTTACCCATATAATGCAGTTATTATCGCTAGAACTGTAATAATTATACTTATTACGTATATTGTTAGCAATATAACGTGCATTATTACTCATATAATGCAGTTATTATCGCTAGAACTGTAATAATTCTACTTATTACTTATATTATTATCAATATAACATGCACTATTACCCATATTATGCAGTTATTATCGATAGAACTGTAATAAATATACTTATTTCTTTTATTATTCTCCTTATAACATGCACTATTTGCCATATTTTACTATTATTATCGCTAGAACTATAATAATTATACTTATTACTCCCGATATTATCAATATAACATGCATTATTACCCATATAATGCAGTCATTATCGCTAGAACTGTAATAATTATACTTATTACTTATGTTTATATCAATATAACATGCATTATTACCCATATAATGCAGTTATTATGGCTAGAACTGTAATAATTGTACTCATTACTCATATTATTAGCAATATAAAGTGCATTATTACCCATATTATGCAGTTATTATCGCTAGAACTGTAATAATTATACTTATTACTTATATCATTATCAATATAACATGCATTATTACCCATATAAAGGAGGTATTATCGCTAGAACTGTAATAATTATACTTATTACTTATATTGTTATCAATATAACATGCATTATTACCCATATAATGGAGGTATTATTGCTAGAACTGTAATAATTATACTTATTACTTATACTATTAGCAATATAACGTGCATTGTTACCCATATAATGCAGTTATTATCGCCAGAACTGTAATAATTATACTTATTACTTATATTATTCTCAATATAACATGCATTATTACCCATTATATGCAGTTATTATCGCTAGAACTATAATAAATATACCTATTACTCCCAATATTATCAATATAACATGCATTTTTACCCATATAATGGAGGTATTATTGCTGGAACTGTAATAATTATACTTATTACTTATACTATTAGCAATATAACGTGCATTGTTACCCATATAATGCAGTTATTATCGCTAGAACTGTAATAATTATACTTATTACGTATACTGTTAGCAATATAACGTGCATTATTACCCATATAATGCAGTTATTATCGCTAGAACTGTAATAATTCTACTTATTACTTATATTATTCTCAATATAACATGCATTATTACCCATATAATAGAGGTATTATCGGTAGAACTGTAATAAATATACGTATTACTTCTATTATCATCAATATAACATAATTATTACCCATATTATGCAGTTATTATCGATAGAACTGTAATAAATATACTTATTACTTTTATTATTATCAATATAAAATGCACTATTTGCCATATTTTACTATTATTATCGCTAGAACTATAATAATTATACTTATTACTCCCGATATTATCAATATAACATGCATTATTACCCATATAATGCAGTTATTTTCGCTAGAACTGTAATAATTGTACTCATTACTTATATTATTAGCAATATAACGTGCATTATTACCCATATTATGCAGTTATTATCGCTAGAACTGTAATAATTATACTTATTACTTATATTATTCTCAATATAACATGCATTATTACCCATATAATGCAGTTCTTATCGCTAGAACTGTAATAATTGTACTCATTACTTATATTATTAGCAATATAACATGCATTATTACCCATATAATGCAGTTACTATCGCTAGAACTGTAATAATTATACCTATTACTTATATTATTGGCAATATAAAGTGCATTATTACTCATATAATGCAGTTATTATCGCTAGAACTGTAATAATTCTACTTATTACTTATATCATTATCAATATAACATACATTATTACCCATATAATGGAGGTATTATCGCTAGAACTGTAATAATTATACTTATTACATATACTATTAGCAATATAACGTGCATTATTACCCATATAAAGAAGTTATTATCGCCAGAACTGTAATAATTATACTTATCACTTATATTATTCTCAATATAACATGCATTATTACCCATATTATGCAGTTATTATCGCTAGCACTATAATAAATACACGTATCACTTTCATTATCATCAATATAACATGCATTATTACCCATATAATGGAGGTATTATTGCTAGAACTGTAATAATTATACATATTACTTATACTATTAGCAATATAACGTGCATTGTTACCCATATAATGCAGTTATTATCGCTAGAACTGTAATAATTATACTTATTACGTATATTGTTAGCAATATAACGTGCATTATTACTCATATAATGCAGTTATTATCGCTAGGACTGTAATAATTCTACTTATTACTTATATTATTATCAATATAACATGCATTATTACCCATATTATGCAGTTATTATCGATAGAACTGTAATAAATATACTTATTTCTTTTATTATTCTCCTTATAACATGCACTATTTGCCATATTTTACTATTATTATCGCTAGAACTATAATAATTATACTTATTACTCCCGATATTATCAATATAACATGCATTATTACCCATATAATGCAGTCATTATCGCTAGAACTGTAATAATTATACTTATTACTTATGTTTATATCAATATAACATGCATTATTACCCATATAATGCAGTTATTATGGCTAGAACTGTAATAATTGTACTCATTACTTATATTATTAGCAATATAAAGTGCATTATTACCCATATTATGCAGTTATTATCGCTAGAACTGTAATAATTATACTTATTACTTATATCATTATCAATATAACATGCATTATTACCCATATAAAGGAGGTATTATCGCTAGAACTGTAATAATTATACTTATTACTTATATTGTTATCAATATAACATGCATTATTACCCATATAATGGAGGTATTATTGCTAGAACTGTAATAATTATACTTATTACTTATACTATTAGCAATATAACGTGCATTGTTACCCATATAATGCAGTTATTATCGCCAGAACTGTAATAATTATACTTATTACTTATATTATTCTCAATATAACATGCATTATTACCCATTATATGCAGTTATTATCGCTAGAACTATAATAAATATACCTATTACTCCCAATATTATCAATATAACATGCATTTTTACCCATATAATGGAGGTATTATTGCTGGAACTGTAATAATTATACTTATTACTTATACTATTAGCAATATAACGTGCATTGTTACCCATATAATGCAGTTATTATCGCTAGAACTGTAATAATTATACTTATTACGTATACTGTTAGCAATATAACGTGCATTATTACCCATATAATGCAGTTATTATCGCTAGAACTGTAATAATTCTACTTATTACTTATATTATTCTCAATATAACATGCATTATTACCCATATAATAGAGGTATTATCGGTAGAACTGTAATAAATATACGTATTACTTCTATTATCATCAATATAACATAATTATTACCCATATTATGCAGTTATTATCGATAGAACTGTAATAAATATACTTATTACTTTTATTATTATCAATATAAAATGCACTATTTGCCATATTTTACTATTATTATCGCTAGAACTATAATAATTATACTTATTACTCCCGATATTATCAATATAACATGCATTATTACCCATATAATGCAGTTATTTTCGCTAGAACTGTAATAATTGTACTCATTACTTATATTATTAGCAATATAACGTGCATTATTACCCATATTATGCAGTTATTATCGCTAGAACTGTAATAATTATACTTATTACTTATATTATTCTCAATATAACATGCATTATTACCCATATAATGCAGTTCTTATCGCTAGAACTGTAATAATTGTACTCATTACTTATATTATTAGCAATATAACATGCATTATTGCCCATATAATGCAGTTACTATCGCTAGAACTGTAATAATTATACCTATTACTTATATTATTGGCAATATAAAGTGCATTATTACTCATATAATGCAGTTATTATCGCTAGAACTGTAATAATTCTACTTATTACTTATATTATTATCAATATAACATGCATTATTACCCATATTATGCAGTTATTATCGCTAGAACTGTAATAATTATACTTATTGCTTATATTATTATCAATATAACATGCATTATTACCCATATAATGCAGTTATTATCGCTAGAACTGTAATAATTGTACTCATTACTTATATTATTAGCAATATAACGTGCATTATTACCCATATTATGCAGTTATTATCGCTAGAACTGTAATAATTATACTTATTACTTATATCATTATCAATATAACATGCATTATTACCCATATAAAGGAGGTATTATCGCTAGAACTGTAATAATTATACTTATTACTTTTATTATTATCAATATAACATGTACTATTTGCCATATTTTACTATTATTATCGCTAGAACTATAATAGTTATACTTATTACACCCGATATTATCAATATAACATGCATTATTACCCATATAATGCAGTTATTATCGCCAGAACTGTAATAATTATACTTATTACTTATATTATTCTCAATATAACATGCATTATTACCCATATAATGGAGGTATTATTGCTAGAACTGTAATAATTATACTTATTACTTATATTATTATCAATATAACATGCATTATTACCCATATAAAGGAGGTATTATCGCTAGAACTGTAATAATTATACTTATTACTTATATTGTTATCAATATAACATGCATTATTACCCATATAAAGGAGGTATTATCGCTAGAACTGTAATAATTATACTTATTACTTATATTATTATCAATATAACATGCATTATTACCCATATAATGGAGGTATTATTGCTAGAACTGTAATAATTATACTTATTACTTATACTATTAGCAATATAACGTGCATTTTTACCCATATAATGCAGTTATTATCGCTAGAACTGTAATAATTATACTTATTACGTATATTGTTAGCAATATAACGTGCATTATTACCCATATAATGCAGTTATTATCGCTAGAACTGTAATAAATATACGTATTACTTTTACTATCATCAATATAACATAATTATTACCCATATTATGCAGTTATTATCGATAGAACTGTAATAAATATACTTACTACTTTTATTATTATCAATATAAAATACACTATATGCCATATTTTACTATTATTATCGCTAGAACTATAGTAATTATACTTATTACTCCCGATATTATCAATATAACATGCATTATTACCCATATAATGCAGTTATTATCGCTAGAACTGTAATAATTATACTTATTACTTATGTTTATATCAATATAACATGCATTATTACCCATATAATGCAGTTATTATGGCTAGAACTGTAATAATTGTACTCATTACTTATATTATTAGCAATATAAAGTGCATTATTACCCATATTATGCAGTTATTATCGCTAGAACTGTAATAATTATACTTATTACTTATATCATTATCAATATAACATGCATTACTACCCATATAAAGGAGGTATTATCGCTAGAACTGTAATAATTATACTTATTACTTATATTGTTATCAATATAACATGCATTATTACCCATATAATGGAGGTATTATTGCTAGAACTGTAATAATTATACTTATTACTTATACTATTAGCAATATAACGTGCATTGTTACCCATATAATGCAGTTATTATCGCCAGAACTGTAATAATTATACTTATTACTTATATTATTCTCAATATAACATGCATTATTACCCATTATATGCAGTTATTATCGCTAGAACTATAATAAATATACCTATTACTCCCAATATTATCAATATAACATGCATTTTTACCCATATAATGGAGGTATTATTGCTGGAACTGTAATAATTATACTTATTACTTATACTATTAGCAATATAACGTGCATTGTTACCCATATAATGCAGTTATTATCGCTAGAACTGTAATAATTATACTTATTACGTATATTGTTAGCAATATAACGTGCATTATTACTCATATAATGCAGTTATTATCGCTTGAACGGTAATAATTATACTTATTACTTATATTATTCTCAATATAACATGCATTATTACTCATATAATGCAGTTATTATCGCTTGAACGGTAATAATTATACTTATTACTTATATTATTCTCAATATAACATGCATTATTACCCATATAATGGAGGTATTATTGCTAGAACTGTAATAATTATACTTATTACTTATATTATTATCAATATAACATGCATTATTACCCATATAAAGGAGGTATTATCGCTAGAACTGTAATAATTATACTTATTACTTATATTGTTATCAATATAACATGCATTATTACCCATATAATGGAGGTATTATTGCTAGAACTGTAATAATTATACTTATTACTTATACTATTAGCAATATAACGTGCATTGTTACCCATATAATGCAGTTATTATCGCCAGAACTGTAATAATTATACTTATTACTTATATTATTCTCAATATAACCTGCATTATTACCCATTATATGCAGTTATTATCGCTAGAACTATAATAAATATACCTATTACTCCCAATATTATCAATATAACATGCATTTTTACCCATATAATGCAGTTATTATCGCTAAAACTGTAATAATTATACTTATTACTTATATTGTTAGCAATATAACGTGCATTATTATCCATATAATGCAGTTATTATCGCTAGAACGGTAATAATTATACTTATTACTTATATTATTATCATTATAACATGCATTATTACCCATATTATGCAGTTATTATCGCTAGAACTGTAATAATTATACTTATTGCTTATATTATTATCAATATAACATGCATTATTACCCATATAATGCAGTTATTATCGCTAGAACTGTAATAATTGTACTCATTACTTATATTATTAGCAATATAACGTGCATTATTACCCATATTATGCAGTTATTATCGCTAGAACTGTAATAATTATACTTATTACTTATATCATTATCAATATAACATGCATTATTACCCATATAAAGGAGGTATTATCGCTAGAACTGTAATAATTATACTTATTACTTATATTATTATCAATATAACATGCATTATTACCCATATAATGGAGGTATTATTGCTAGAACTGTAATAATTATACTTATTACTTATACTATTAGCAATATAACGTGCATTGTTACCCATATAATGCAGTTATTATCGCTAGAACTGTAATAATTATACTTATTACGTATATTGTTAGCAATATAACGTGCATTATTACCCATATAATGCAGTTATTATCGCTAGAACTGTAATAATTCTACTTATTACTTATATTATTCTCAATATAACATACATTATTACCCATATAATGGAGGTATTATCGCTAGAACTGTAATAATTATACTTATTACTTATACTATTAGCAATATAACGTGCATTATTACCCATATAAAGAAGTTATTATCGCCAGAACTGTAATAATTATACTTATTACTTATATTATTCTCAATATAACATGCATTATTACCCATATAATGCAGTTATTATCGCTAGAACTGTAATAATTGTACTCATTACTTATATTATTAGCAATATAACGTGCATTATTACCCATATTATGCAGTTATTATCGCTAGAACTATAATAATTATACTTATTACTCCCGATATTATCAATATAACATGCATTATTACCCATATAATGCAGTTATTATCGCTAGAACTGTAATAATTGTACTCATTACTTATATTATTAGCAATATAATGTGCATTATTACCCATATTATGCAGTTATTATCGCTAGAACTGTAATAATTATACTTATTACTTATATCATTATCAATATAACATACATTATTACCCATATAATGGAGGTATTATCGCTAGAACTGTAATAATTATACTTATTACATATACTATTAGCAATATAACGTGCATTATTATCCATATAAAGAAGTTATTATCGCCAGGACTGTAATAATTATACTTATCACTTATATTATTCTCAATATAACATGCATTATTACCCATATTATGCAGTTATTATCGCTAGCACTATAATAAATACACGTATCACTTTCATTATCATCAATATAACATGCATTATTACCCATATAATGGAGGTATTATTGCTAGAACTGTAATAATTATACATATTACTTATACTATTAGCAATATAACGTGCATTGTTACCCATATAATGCAGTTATTATCGCTAGAACTGTAATAATTATACTTATTACGTATATTGTTAGCAATATAACGTGCATTATTACTCATATAATGCAGTTATTATCGCTTGAACGGTAATAATTATACTTATTACTTATATTATTCTCAATATAACATGCATTATTACCCATATAATGCAGTTATTATCGCTAGAACTGTAATAATTGTACTCATTACTTATATTATTAGCAATATAACATGCATTATTACCCATATAATGCAGTTACTATCGCTAGAACTGTAATAATTATACTTATTACTTATATTGTTAGCAATATAACGTGCATTATTATCCATATAAAGGAGGTATTATCGCTAGAACTGTAATAATTATACTTATTACTTTTATTATTATCAATATAACATGTACTATTTGCCATATTTTACTATTATTATCGCTAGAACTATAATAGTTATACTTATTACACCCGATATTATCAATATAACATGCATTATTACCCATATAATGCAGTTATTATCGCCAGAACTGTAATAATTATACTTATTACTTATATTATTCTCAATATAACATGCATTATTACCCATATAATGGAGGTATTATTGCTAGAACTGTAATAATTATACTTATTACTTATATTATTATCAATATAACATGCATTATTACCCATATAAAGGAGGTATTATCGCTAGAACTGTAATAATTATACTTATTACTTATATTGTTATCAATATAACATGCATTATTACCCATATAATGGAGGTATTATTGCTAGAACTGTAATAATTATACTTATTACTTATACTATTAGCAATATAACGTGCATTGTTACCCATATAATGCAGTTATTATCGCCAGAACTGTAATAATTATACTTATTACTTATATTATTCTCAATATAACCTGCATTATTACCCATTATATGCAGTTATTATCGCTAGAACTATAATAAATATACCTATTACTCCCAATATTATCAATATAACATGCATTTTTACCCATATAATGCAGTTATTATCGCTAAAACTGTAATAATTATACTTATTACTTATATTGTTAGCAATATAACGTGCATTATTATCCATATAATGCAGTTATTATCGCTAGAACGGTAATAATTATACTTATTACTTATATTATTATCATTATAACATGCATTATTACCCATATTATGCAGTTATTATCGCTAGAACTGTAATAATTATACTTATTGCTTATATTATTATCAATATAACATGCATTATTACCCATATAATGCAGTTATTATCGCTAGAACTGTAATAATTGTACTCATTACTTATATTATTAGCAATATAACGTGCATTATTACCCATATTATGCAGTTATTATCGCTAGAACTGTAATAATTATACTTATTACTTATATCATTATCAATATAACATGCATTATTACCCATATAAAGGAGGTATTATCGCTAGAACTGTAATAATTATACTTATTACTTATATTATTATCAATATAACATGCATTATTACCCATATAATGGAGGTATTATTGCTAGAACTGTAATAATTATACTTATTACTTATACTATTAGCAATATAACGTGCATTGTTACCCATATAATGCAGTTATTATCGCTAGAACTGTAATAATTATACTTATTACGTATATTGTTAGCAATATAACGTGCATTATTACCCATATTATGCAGTTATTATCGCTAGAACTGTAATAATTATACTTATTACTTATATCATTATCAATATAACATACATTATTACCCATATAATGGAGGTATTATTGCTAGAACTGTAATAATTATACTTATTACTTATATTATTATCAATATAACATGCATTATTACCCATATTATGCAGTTATTATCGCTAGAACTATAATAAATATACGTATTTCTTTTATTATCATCAATATAACATGCATTATTACCCATATTATGCAGTTATTATCGGTAGGACTGTAATAAATATACTTATTACTTTTATTATTAACAATATAACATGCACTATTTGCCATATTTTACTATTATTATCGCTAGAACTATAATAATTATTCTTATTACTCCCGATATTATCAAAATAACATGCATTATTACCCATATAATGCAGTTATTATCGCTAGAACTGTAATAATTATACTTATTGCTTATATTATTATCAATATAACATGCATTATTACCCATATAATGCAGTTATTATCGCTAGAACTGTAATAATTGTACTCATTACTTATATTATTAGCAATATAACGTGCATTATTACCCATATTATGCAGTTATTATCGCTAGAACTGTAATAATTATACTTATTACTTATATCATTATCAATATAACATGCATTATTACCCATATAAAGGAGGTATTATCGCTAGAACTGTAATAATTATACTTATTACTTATATTATTATCAATATAACATGCATTATTACCCATATAATGGAGGTATTATTGCTAGAACTGTAATAATTATACTTATTACTTATACTATTAGCAATATAACGTGCATTGTTACCCATATAATGCAGTTATTATCGCTAGAACTGTAATAATTATACTTATTACGTATATTGCTAGCAATATAACGTGCATTATTACCCATATAATGCAGTTATTATCGCTAGAACTGTAATAAATATACGTATTACTTTTACTATCATCAATATAACATAATTATTACCCATATTATGCAGTTATTATCGATAGAACTGTAATAAATATACTTATTACTTTTATTATTATCAATATAAAATGCACTATATGCCATATTTTACTATTATTATCGCTAGAACTATAATAATTATACTTATTACTCCCGATATTATCAATATAACATGCATTATTACCCATATAATGGAGGTATTATTGCTAGAACTGTAATAATTATACTTATTACTTATACTATTAGCAATATGACGTGCATTGTTACCCATATAATGCAGTTATTATCGCCAGAACTCTAATAATTATACTTATTACTTATATTATTCTCAATATAACGTGCATTATTACCCATATTATGCAGTTATTATCGCTAGAACTGTAATAATTATACTTATTACTTATATCATTATCAATATAACATACATTATTACCCATATAATGGAGGTATTATCGCTAGAACTGTAATAATTATACTTATTACTTATACTATTATCAATATAACATGCATTATTACCCATATAAAGAAGTTATTATCGCCAGAACTGTAATAATTATACTTATTACTTATATCATTCTCAATATAACATGCATTATTACCCATATAATAGAGGTATTATCGCTAGAACTGTAATAAATATACGTATTACTTTTATTATCATCAATATAACATAATTATTACCCATATTATGCAGTTATTATCGATAGAACTGTAATAAATATACTTATTACTTTTATTATTATCAATATAAAATGCACTATTTGCCATATTTTACTATTATTATCGCTAGAACTATAATAATTATACTTATTACTCCCGATATTATCAATATAACATGCATTATTACCCATATAATGCAGTTATTATCGCTAGAACTGTAATAATTATACTTATTGCTTATATTATTATCAATATAACATGCATTATTACCCATATAATGCAGTTATTATCGCTAGAACTGTAATAATTGTACTCATTACTTATATTATTAGCAATATAACGTGCATTATTACCCATATTATGCAGTTATTATCGCTAGAACTGTAATAATTATACTTATTACTTATATCATTATCAATATAACATACATTATTACCCATATAATGGAGGTATTATCGCTAGAACTGTAATAATTATACTTATTACATATACTATTAGCAATATAACGTGCATTATTACCCATATAAAGAAGTTATTATCGCCAGAACTGTAATAATTATACTTATTACTTATATTATTCTCAATATAACATGCATTATTACCCATATAATGCAGTTATTATCGCTAGAACTGTAATAATTGTACTCATTACTTATATTATTAGCAATATAACGTGCATTATTACCCATATTATGCAGTTATTATCGCTAGAACTGTAATAATTATACTTATTACTTATATCATTATCAATATAACATACATTATTACCCATATAATGGAGGTATTATCGCTAGAACTGAAATAATTATACTTATTACTTATACTATTAGCAATATAACGTGCATTATTACCCATATAAAGAAGTTATTATCGCCAGAACTGTAATAATTATACTTATTACTTATATTATTCTCAATATAACATGCATTATTACCCATATAATGGAGGTATTATTGCTAGAACTGTAATAATTATACTTATTACTTATATTATTATCAATATAACATGCATTATTACCCATATTATGCAGTTATTATCGCTAGAACTGTAATAATTGTACTCATTACTTATATTATTAGCAATATAACGTGCATTATTACCCATATTATGTAGTTATTATCGCTAGAACTGTAATAATTATACTTATTACTTATATCATTATCAATATAACATACATTATTACCCATATAATGGAGGTATTATCGCTAGAACTGTAATAATTATACCTATTACATATACTATTAGCAATATAACGTGCATTATTACCCATATAAAGAAGTTATTATCGCCAGAACTGTAATAATTATACTTATCACTTATATTATTCTCAATATAACATGCATTATTACCCATATTAAGCAGTTATTATCGCTAGCACTATAATAAATACACGTATCACTTTCATTATCATCAATATAACATGCATTATTACCCATATAATGGAGGTATTATTGCTAGAACTGTAATAATTATACATATTACTTATACTATTAGCAATATAACGTGCATTGTTACCCATATAATGCAGTTATTATCGCTAGAACTGTAATAATTATACTTATTACGTATATTATTAGCAATATAACGTGCATTATTACTCATATAATGCAGTTATTATCGCTAGAACTGTAATAATTCTACTTATTACTTATATTATTATCAATATAACATGCATTATTACCCATATTATGCAGTTATTATCGATAGAACTGTAATAAATATACTTATTTCTTTTATTATTCTCCTTATAACATGCACTATTTGCCATATTTTACTATTATTATCGCTAGAACTATAATAATTATACTTATTACTCCCGATATTATCAATATAACATGCATTATTACCCATATAATGCAGTTATTATCGCTAGAACTGTAATAATTATACTTATTACTTATGTTATTATCAATATAACATGCATTATTACCCATATAATGCAGTTATTATGGCTAGAACTGTAATAATTGTACTCATTACTTATATTATTAGCAATATAAAGTGCATTATTACCCATATTATGCAGTTATTATCGCTAGAACTGTAATAATTATACTTATTACTTGTATCATTATCAATATAACATGCATTATTACCCATATAAAGGAGGTATTATCGCTAGAACTGTAATAATTATACTTATTACATATACTATTAGCAATATAACGTGCATTATTACCCATATAAAGAAGTTATTATCGCCAGAACTGTAATAATTATACTTATCACTTATATTATTCTCAATATAACATGCATTATTACCCATATTATGCAGTTATTATCGCAAGCACTATAATAAATACACGTATCACTTTCATTATCATCAATATAACATGCATTATTACCCATATAATGTAGGTATTATTGCTAGAACTGTAATAATTATACATATTACTTATACTATTAGCAATATAACGTGCATTGTTACCCATATAATGCAGTTATTATCGCTAGAACTGTAATAATTATACTTATTACGTATATTATTAGCAATATAACGAGCATTATTACCCATATTATGCAGTTATTATCGCTAGAACTGTAATAATTATACTTATTGCTTATATTATTATCAATATAACATGCATTATTACCCATATCATGCAGTTATTATCGCTAGAACTGTAATAATTGTACTCATTACTTATATTATTAGCAATATAACGTGCATTATTACCCATATTATGCAGTTATTATCGCTAGAACTGTAATAATTATACTTATTACTTATATCATTATCAATATAACATGCATTATTACCCATATAAAGGAGGTATTATCGCTAGAACTGTAATAATTATACTTATTACTTATATTATTATCAATATAACATGCATTATTACCCATATAATGGAGGTATTATTGCTAGAACTGTAATAATTATACTTATTACTTATACTATTAGCAATATAACGTGCATTGTTACCCATATAATGCAGTTATTATCGCTAGAACTGTAATAATTATACTTATTACGTATATTGCTAGCAATATAACGTGCATTATTACCCATATAATGCAGTTATTATCGCTAGAACTGTAATAAATATACGTATTACTTTTACTATCATCAATATAACATAATTATTACCCATATTATGCAGTTATTATCGATAGAACTGTAATAAATATACTTATTACTTTTATTATTATCAATATAAAATGCACTATATGCCATATTTTACTATTATTATCGCTAGAACTATAATAATTATACTTATTACTCCCGATATTATCAATATAACATGCATTATTACCCATATTATGCAGTTATTATCGATAGAACTGTAATAAATATACTTATTTCTTTTATTATTCTCCTTATAACATGCACTATTTGCCATATTTTACTATTATTATCGCTAGAACTATAATAATTATACTTATTACTCCCGATATTATCAATATAACATGCATTATGACCCATATAATAGAGGTATTATCGCTAGAACTGTAATAAATATACGTATTACTTTTATTATCATCAATATAACATAATTATTACCCATATTATGCAGTTATTATCGATAGAACTGTAATAAATATACTTATTACTTTTATTATTATCAATATAAAATGCACTATTTGCCATATTTTACTATTATTATCGCTAGAACTATAATAATTATACTTATTACTCCCGATATTATCAATATAACATGCATTATTACCCATATAATGCAGTTATTATCGCTAGAACTGTAATAATTATACTTATTGCTTATATTATTATCAATATAACATGCATTATTACCCATATAATGCAGTTATTATCGCTAGAACTGTAATAATTGTACTCATTACTTATATTATTAGCAATATAACGTGCATTATTACCCATATTATGCAGTTATTATCGCTAGAACTGTAATAATTATACTTATTACTTATATCATTATCAATATAACATACATTATTACCCATATAATGGAGGTATTATCGCTAGAACTGTAATAATTATACTTATTACATATACTATTAGCACTATAACGTGCATTATTACCCATATAAAGAAGTTATTATCGCCAGAACTGTAATAATTATACTTATTACTTATATTATTCTCAATATAACATGCATTATTACCCATATAATGCAGTTATTATCGCTAGAACTGTAATAATTGTACTCATTACTTATATTATTAGCAATATAACGTGCATTATTACCCATATTATGCAGTTATTATCGCTAGAACTGTAATAATTATACTTATTACTTATATCATTATCAATATAACATACATTATTACCCATATAATGGAGGTATTATCGCTAGAACTGAAATAATTATACTTATTACTTATACTATTAGCAATATAACGTGCATTATTACCCATATAAAGAAGTTATTATCGCCAGAACTGTAATAATTATACTTATTACTTATATTATTCTCAATATAACATGCATTATTACCCATATAATGGAGGTATTATTGCTAGAACTGTAATAATTATACTTATTACTTATATTATTATCAATATAACATGCATTATTACCCATATTATGCAGTTATTATCGCTAGAACTGTAATAATTGTACTCATTACTTATATTATTAGCAATATAACGTGCATTATTACCCATATTATGTAGTTATTATCGCTAGAACTGTAATAATTATACTTATTACTTATATCATTATCAATATAACATACATTATTACCCATATAATGGAGGTATTATCGCTAGAACTGTAATAATTATACCTATTACATATACTATTAGCAATATAACGTGCATTATTACCCATATAAAGAAGTTATTATCGCCAGAACTGTAATAATTATACTTATCACTTATATTATTCTCAATATAACATGCATTATTACCCATATTAAGCAGTTATTATCGCTAGCACTATAATAAATACACGTATCACTTTCATTATCATCAATATAACATGCATTATTACCCATATAATGGAGGTATTATTGCTAGAACTGTAATAATTATACATATTACTTATACTATTAGCAATATAACGTGCATTGTTACCCATATAATGCAGTTATTATCGCTAGAACTGTAATAATTATACTTATTACGTATATTATTAGCAATATAACGTGCATTATTACTCATATAATGCAGTTATTATCGCTAGAACTGTAATAATTCTACTTATTACTTATATTATTATCAATATAACATGCATTATTACCCATATTATGCAGTTATTATCGATAGAACTGTAATAAATATACTTATTTCTTTTATTATTCTCCTTATAACATGCACTATTTGCCATATTTTACTATTATTATCGCTAGAACTATAATAATTATACTTATTACTCCCGATATTATCAATATAACATGCATTATTACCCATATAATGCAGTTATTATCGCTAGAACTGTAATAATTATACTTATTACTTATGTTATTATCAATATAACATGCATTATTACCCATATAATGCAGTTATTATGGCTAGAACTGTAATAATTGTACTCATTACTTATATTATTAGCAATATAAAGTGCATTATTACCCATATTATGCAGTTATTATCGCTAGAACTGTAATAATTATACTTATTACTTATATCATTATCAATATAACATGCATTATTACCCATATAAAGGAGGTATTATCGCTAGAACTGTAATAATTATACTTATTACTTATATTGTTATCAATATAACATGCATTATTACCCATATAATGGAGGTATTATTGCTAGAACTGTAATAATTATACTTATTACTTATACTATTAGCAATATAACGTGCATTATTACCCATATAAAGAAGTTATTATCGCCAGAACTGTAATAATTATACTTATTACTTATATTATTCTCAATATAACATGCATTATTACCCATATAATGGAGGTATTATTGCTAGAACTGTAATAATTATACTTATTACTTATATTATTATCAATATAACATGCATTATTACCCATATTATGCAGTTATTATCGCTAGAACTGTAATAATTGTACTCATTACTTATATTATTAGCAATATAACGTGCATTATTACCCATATTATGTAGTTATTATCGCTAGAACTGTAATAATTATACTTATTACTTATATCATTATCAATATAACATACATTATTACCCATATAATGGAGGTATTATCGCTAGAACTGTAATAATTATACTTATTACATATACTATTAGCAATATAACGTGCATTATTACCCATATAAAGAAGTTATTATCGCCAGAACTGTAATAATTATACTTATCACTTATATTATTCTCAATATAACATGCATTATTACCCATATTATGCAGTTATTATCGCTAGCACTATAATAAATACACGTATCACTTTCATTATCATCAATATAACATGCATTATTACCCATATAATGTAGGTATTATTGCTAGAACTGTAATAATTATACATATTACTTATACTATTAGCAATATAACGTGCATTGTTACCCATATAATGCAGTTATTATCGCTAGAACTGTAATAATTATACTTATTACGTATATTATTATCAATATAACATGCATTATTACCCATATAATGGAGGTATTATTGCTAGAACTGTAATAATTATACTTATTACATATACTATTAGCAATATAACGTGCATTGTTACCCATATAATGCAGTTATTATCGCTAGAACTGTAATAATTATACTTATTACGTATATTGTTAGCAATATAACGTGCATTATTACCCATATAATGCAGTTATTATCGCTAGAACTGTAATAATTCTACTTATTACTTATATTATTCTCAATATAACATGCATTATTACCCATATAATAGAGGTATTATCGCTAGAACTGTAATAAATATACGTATTACTTTTATTATCATCAATATAACATAATTATTACCCATATTATGCAGTTATTATCGATAGAACTGTAATAAATATTCTTATTACTTTTATTATTATCAATATAAAATGCACTATTTGCCATATTTTACTATTATTATCGCTAGAACTATAATAATTATACTTATTACTCCCGATATTTTCAATATAACATGCATTATTACCCACATAATGCAGTTATTATTGCTAGAACTGTAATAATTATACTTATTGCTTATATGATTATCAATATAACATGCATTATTACCCATATAATGCAGTTATTATCGCTAGAACTGTAATAATTGTACTCATTACTTATATTATTAGCAATATAACGTGCATTATTACCCATATTATGCAGTTATTATCGCTAGAACTGTAATAATTATACTTATTACTTATATCATTATCAATATAACATACATTATTACCCATACAATGGAGGTATTATCGCTAGAACTGTAATAATTATACTTATTACTTATACTATTAGCAATATAACGTGCATTATTACCCATATAAAGAAGTTATTATTGCCAGAACTGTAATAATTATACTTATTACTTATATTATTCTCAATATAACATGCATTATTACCCATATAATGGAGGTATTATTGCTAGAACTGTAATAATTATACTTATTACTTATATTATTATCAATATAACATGCATTATTACCCATATTATGCAGTTATTATCGCTAGAACTATAATAAATATACGTATTACTTTTATTATCATCAATATAACATGCATTATTACCCATATTATGCAGTTATTATCGGTAGGACTGTAATAAATATACTTATTACTTTTATTATTATCAATATAGCATGCACTATTTGCCATATTTTACTATTATTATCGCTAGAACTATAATAATTATACTTATTACTCCCGATATTATCAATATAACATGCATTATTACCCATATAATGGAGGTATTATTGCTAGAACTGTAATAATTATACTTATTACTTATACTATTAGCAATATAACGTGCATTGTTACCCATATAATGCAGTTATTATCGCTAGAACTGTAATAATTATACTTATTACGTATATTGTTAGCAATATAACGTGCATTATTACCCATATAATGCAGTTATTATCGCTAGAACTGTAATAATTCTACTTATTACTTATATTATTCTCAATATAACATGCATTATTACCCATATAATAGAGGTACTATCGCTAGAACTGTAATAATTATACTTATTACTTATATTATTCTCAATATAACATGCATTATTACCCATATTATGCAGTTATTATCGCAAGAACTATAATAAATATACTCATTACTTTTATTATTATCAATATAACATGCATTATTACCCATATTATGGACTTATTATCGCTAGAACTATAATAAATATACTTATTACTCCCAATATTATCAATATAACATGCATTATTACCCATATAATGCAGTTATTATCGCTAGAACTGTAATAATTATACTTACTACATATATTATTATCAATATAACATGCATTATTACCGATATAATGGAGGTATTATTGCTAGAACTGTAATAATTATACTTATTACTTATACTATTAGCAATATAACGTGCATTGTTACCCATATAATGCAGTTATTATCGCCAGAAATGTAATAATTATACTTATTACGTATATTATTCTCAATATAACATGCATTATTACCCATATGATGCAGTTATTATCGCCAGAACTCTAATAATTATACTTATTACTTATATTATTCTCAATATAACATGCATTATTACCCATATTATGCAGTTATTATCGCTAGAACTATAATAAATACACGTATCACTTTCATTATCATCAATATAACATGCATTATTACCCATATAATGGAGGTATTATTGCTAGAACTGTAATAATTATACTTATTACTTATACTATTAGCAATATAACGTGCATTGTTACCCATATAATGGAGTTATTATCGCTAGAACTGTAATAATTATACTTATTACGTATATTGTTAGCAATATAACATGCATTATTACCCATATAATGCAGTTATTATCGCCAGAACTGTAATAATTATACTTATTACTTATATTATTCTCAATATAACATGCATTATTACCCATATTATGCAGTTATTATCGCAAGAACTATAATAAATATACGTATTACTTTCATTATTATCAATATAACATGCATTATTACCCATATTATGGACTTATTATCGCTAGAACTATAATAAATATACTTATTACTCCCAATATTATCAATATAACATGCATTATTACCCATATAATGCAGTTATTATCGCTAGAACTGTAATAATTATACTTACTACATATATTATTATCAATATAACATGCATTATTACCGATATAATGGAGGTATTATTGCTAGAACTGTAATAATTATACTTATTACTTATACTATTAGCAATATAACGTGCATTGTTACCCATATAATGCAGTTATTATCGCCAGAACTGTAATAATTATACTTATTACGTATATTATTCTCAATATAACATACATTATTACCCATATAATGGAGGTATTATCGCTAGAACTGTAATAATTATACTTATTACTTATACTATTAGCAATATAACGTGCATTATTACCCATATTATGCAGTTATTATCGCTAGAACTATAATAAATATACGTATTACTTTTATTATCATCAATATAACATGCATTATTACCCATATTATGCAGTTATTATCGCTAGAACTGTAATAATTATACTTATTACTCCCGATATTATCAATATAACATGCATTATTACCCATATAATGCAGTTATTATCGCTAGAACTGTAATAATTGTACTCATTACTTATATTGTTAGCAATATAACGTGCATTATTACCCATATTATGCAGTTATTATCGTTAGAACTGTAATAATTATACTTATTACTTATATCATTATCAATATAACATGCATTATTACCCATATAATGGAGGTATTATCGATAGAACTGTAATAATTATACTTATTACATATACTATTAGCAATATAACGTGCATTATTACCCATATAATGCAGTTATTATCGCCAGAACTGTAATAATTATACTTATTACTTATATTATTCTCAATATAACATGCATTATTACCCATATAATGGAGGTATTATTGCTAGAACTGTAATAATTATACTTATTACTTATATTATTATCAATATAACATGCATTATTACCCATATTATGCAGTTATTATCGCTAGAACTATAATAAGTATACGTATTACTTTTATTATCATCAATATAACATGCATTATTACCCATATTATGCAGTTATTATCGGTAGGACTGTAATAAATATACTTATTACTTTTATTATTATCAATATAACATGCACTATTTGCCATATTTTACTATTATTATCGCTAGAACTATAATAATTATACTTATTACTCCCGATATTATCAATATAACATGCATTATTACCCATATAATGCAGTTATTATCGCTAGAACTGTAATAATTATACTTATTACTTATATTATTCTCAATATAACATGCATTATTACCCATATAATGCAGTTATTATCGCTAGAACTGTAATAATTATACTTATTACTTATATTATTATCAACATAACATGCATTGTTACCCATATAATGGAGGTATTATTGCTAGAACTGTAATAATTATACTTATTACTTATACTATTATCAATATAACGTGCATTGTTACCCATATAATGCAGTTATTATCGCCAGAACTGTAATAATTATACTTATTACTTATATTATTCTCAATATAACATGCCTTATTACCCATATTATGCAGTTATTATCGCAAGAACTATAATAAATATACGTATTACTTTCATTATTATCAATATAACATGCATTATTACCCATATTATGGACTTATTATCGCTAGAACTATAATAAATATACTTATTACTCCCAATATTATCAATATAACATGCATTATTACCCATATAATGCAGTTATTATCGCTAGAACTGTAATAATTATACTTACTACATATATTATTATCAATATAACATGCATTATTACCGATATAATGGAGGTATTATTGCTAGAACTGTAATAATTATACTTATTACTTATACTATTAGCAATATAACGTGCATTGTTACCCATATAATGCAGTTATTATCGCCAGAACTGTAATAATTATACTTATTACGTATATTATTCTCAATATAACATACATTATTACCCATATAATGGAGGTATTATCGCTAGAACTGTAATAATTATACTTATTACTTATACTATTAGCAATATAACGTGCATTATTACCCATATTATGCAGTTATTATCGCTAGAACTATAATAAATATACGTATTACTTTTATTATCATCAATATAACATGCATTATTACCCATATTATGCAGTTATTATCGCTAGAACTGTAATAATTATACTTATTACTCCCGATATTATCAATATAACATGCATTATTACCCATATAATGCAGTTATTATCGCTAGAACTGTAATAATTATACTTATTACTTATATTATTCTCAATATAACATGCATTATTACCCATATAATGCAGTTATTATCGCTAGAACTGTAATAATTATACTTATTACTTATATTATTATCAACATAACATGCATTGTTACCCATATAATGGAGGTATTATTGCTAGAACTGTAATAATTATACTTATTACTTATACTATTATCAATATAACGTGCATTGTTACCCATATAATGCAGTTATTATCGCCAGAACTGTAATAATTATACTTATTACTTATATTATTCTCAATATAACATGCCTTATTACCCATATTATGCAGTTATTATCGCAAGAACTATAATAAATATACGTATTACTTTCATTATTATCAATATAACATGCATTATTACCCATATTATGGACTTATTATCGCTAGAACTATAATAAATATACTTATTACTCCCAATATTATCAATATAACATGCATTATTACCCATATAATGCAGTTATTATCGCTAGAACTGTAATAATTATACTTACTACATATATTATTATCAATATAACATGCATTATTACCGATATAATGGAGGTATTATTGCTAGAACTGTAATAATTATACTTATTACTTATACTATTAGCAATATAACGTGCATTGTTACCCATATAATGCAGTTATTATCGCCAGAACTGTAATAATTATACTTATTACGTATATTATTCTCAATATAACATACATTATTACCCATATAATGGAGGTATTATCGCTAGAACTGTAATAATTATACTTATTACTTATACTATTAGCAATATAACGTGCATTATTACCCATATTATGCAGTTATTATCGCTAGAACTATAATAAATATACGTATTACTTTTATTATCATCAATATAACATGCATTATTACCCATATTATGCAGTTATTATCGCTAGAACTGTAATAATTATACTTATTACTCCCGATATTATCAATATAACATGCATTATTACCCATATAATGCAGTTATTATCGCTAGAACTGTAATAATTGTACTCATTACTTATATTGTTAGCAATATAACGTGCATTATTACCCATATTATGCAGTTATTATCGTTAGAACTGTAATAATTATACTTATTACTTATATCATTATCAATATAACATGCATTATTACCCATATAATGGAGGTATTATCGATAGAACTGTAATAATTATACTTATTACATATACTATTAGCAATATAACGTGCATTATTACCCATATAATGCAGTTATTATCGCCAGAACTGTAATAATTATACTTATTACTTATATTATTCTCAATATAACATGCATTATTACCCATATAATGGAGGTATTATTGCTAGAACTGTAATAATTATACTTATTACTTATATTATTATCAATATAACATGCATTATTACCCATATTATGCAGTTATTATCGCTAGAACTATAATAAGTATACGTATTACTTTTATTATCATCAATATAACATGCATTATTACCCATATTATGCAGTTATTATCGGTAGGACTGTAATAAATATACTTATTACTTTTATTATTATCAATATAACATGCACTATTTGCCATATTTTACTATTATTATCGCTAGAACTATAATAATTATACTTATTACTCCCGATATTATCAATATAACATGCATTATTACCCATATAATGCAGTTATTATCGCTAGAACTGTAATAATTCTACTTATTACTTATATTATTCTCAATATAACATGCATTATTACCCATATAATAGAGGTATTATCGCTAGAACTGTAATAAATATACGTATTACTTTTATTATCATCAATATAACATAATTATTACCCATATTATGCAGTTATTATCGCTAGAACTATAATAAATATACGTATTACTTTTATTATTATCAATATAACATGCACTATTTGCCATATTTTACTATTATTATCGCTAGAACTATAATAATTATACTTATTACTCCCGATATTATCAATATAACATGCATTATTACCCATATAATGCAGTTATTATCGCTAGAACTGTAATAATTATACTTATTACTTATATTATTCTCAATATAACATGCATTATTACCCATATAATGCAGTTATTATCGCTAGAACTGTAATAATTATACTTATTACTTATATTATTATCAACATAACATGCATTGTTACCCATATAATGGAGGTATTATTGCTAGAACTGTAATAATTATACTTATTACTTATACTATTATCAATATAACGTGCATTGTTACCCATATAATGCAGTTATTATCGCCAGAACTGTAATAATTATACTTATTACTTATATTATTCTCAATATAACATGCCTTATTACCCATATTATGCAGTTATTATCGCAAGAACTATAATAAATATACGTATTACTTTCATTATTATCAATATAACATGCATTATTACCCATATTATGGACTTATTATCGCTAGAACTATAATCAATATACTTATTACTCCCAATATTATCAATATAACATGCATTATTACCCATATAATGCAGTTATTATCGCTAGAACTGTAATAATTATACTTACTACATATATTATTATCAATATAACATGCATTATTACCGATATAATGGAGGTATTATTGCTAGAACTGTAATAATTATACTTATTACTTATACTATTAGCAATATAACGTGCATTGTTACCCATATAATGCAGTTATTATCGCCAGAACTGTAATAATTATACTTATTACGTATATTATTCTCAATATAACATGCATTATTACCCATATGATGCAGTTATTATCGCCAAAACTCTAATAATTATACTTATTACTTATATTATTCTCAATATAACATGCATTATTACCCATATTATGCAGTTATTATCGCTAGAACTATAATAAATATACGTATTACTTTTATTATCATCAATATAACATGCATTATTACCCATATTATGCAGTTATTATCGGTAGGACTGTAATAAATATACATATTACTTTTATTATTATCAATATAACATGCACTATTTGCCATATTTTACTATTATTATCGCTAGAACTATAATAATTATACTTATTACTCCCGATATTATCAATATAACATGCATTATTACCCATATAATGCAGTTATTATCGCTAGAACTGTAATAATTATACTTATTGCTTATATTATTCTCAATATAACATGCACTATTACCCATATTATGCATTTATTATCGCTAGAACTAAAATAAATATACGTATTACTTTTATTATCATCAATATAACATGCATTATTACCCATATCATGCAGTTATTATCGATAGAACTGTAATAAATATACTTATTACTTTTATTATTATCAATATAACATGCACTATTTGCCATATTTTACTATTATTATCGCTAGAACTATAATAATTATACTTATTACTCCCGATATTATCAATATAACATGCATTATTACCCATATAATGCAGTTATTATCGCCAGAGCTGTAATAATTATACTTATTACTTATATTATTCTCAATATAACATGCATTATTACCCATATTATGCAGTTATTATCGCAAGAACTATAATAAATATACGTATTACTTTCATTATTATCAATATAACATGCATTATTACCCATATTATGGACTTATTATCGCTAGAACTATAATAAATATACTTATTACTCCCAATATTATCAATATAACATGCATTATTACCCGTATAATGCAGTTATTATCGCTAGAACTGTAATAATTATACTTACTACATATATTATTATCAATATAACATGCATTATTACCGATATAATGGAGGTATTATTGCTAGAACTGTAATAATTATACTTATTACTTATACTATTAGCAATATAACGTGCATTGTTACCCATATAATGCAGTTATTATCGCCAGAACTGTAATAATTATACTTATTACGTATATTATTCTCAATATAACATGCATTATTACCCATATGATGCAGTTATTATCGCCAGAACTCTAATAATTATACTTATTACTTATATTATTCTCAATATAACATGCATTATTACCCATATTATGCAGTTATTATCGCTAGAACTATAATAAATACACGTATCACTTTCATTATCATCAATATAACATGCATTATTACCCATATAATGGAGGTATTATTGCTAGAACTGTAATAATTATACTTATTACTTACATTATTATCAACATAACATGCATTATTACCCATATTATGCAGTTATTATCGCCGGAACTATAATAAATAAACTTATTACTCCCAATATTATCAATGTAACATGCATTATTACCCATATAATGCAGTTATTATCGCTAGAACTGTAATAATTATACTTATTACTTTTATTATTAGCAATATAACGTGCATTATTACCCATATAATGCAGTTATTATCGCTAGAACTGTAATAATTGTACTCATTACTTATATTATTAGCAATATAACGGGCATTATTACCCATATTATGCAGTTATTATCGCTAGAACTATAATAAATATACGTATTACTTTTATTATCATCAGTATAACATGCATTATTACCCATATTATGCAGTTATTATCGGTAGGACTGTAATAAATATACTTATTACTTTTATTGTTATCAATATAACATGCACTATTTGTCATATTTTACTATTATTATCGCTAGACCTATAATAATTATACTTATTACTCCCGATATTATCAATATAACATGCATTATTACCCATATAATGCAGTTATTATCGCTAGAACTGTAATAATTATACTTATTGCTTATATTATTATCAATATAACATGCATTATTACCCATATAATGCAGTTATTATCGCTAGAACTGTAATAATTGTACTCATTACTTATATCATTAGCAATATAACGTGCATTATTACCCATATTATGCAGTTATTATCGCTAGAACCGTAATAATTATACTTATTACTTATATCATTATGAATATAACATGCATTATTACCCATATAAAGGAGGTATTATCGCTAGAACTGTAATAATTATACTTATTACTTATATTATTATCAATATAACATGCATTATTACCCATATAATGGAGGTATTATTGCTAGAACTGTAATAATTATACTTATTACTTATACTATTAGCAATATAACGTGCATTGTTACCCATATAATGCAGTTATTATCGCTAGAACTGTAATAATTATACTTATTACTTATACTATTAGCAATATAACGTGCATTATTACCCATATAAAGAAGTTATTATCGCCAGAACTGTAATAATTATACTTATTACTTATATTATTCTCAATATAACATGCATTATTACCCATATAATGGAGGTATTATTGCTAGAACTGTAATAATTATACTTATTACTTATATTATTATCAATATAACATGCATTATTACCCATATAATGCAGTTATTATCGCTAGAACTGTAATAATTCTACTTATTACTTATATTATTCTCAATATAACATGCATTATTACCCATATAATAGAGGTATTATCGCTAGAACTGTAATAAATATACGTATTACTTTTATTATCATCAATATAACATAATTGTTACCCATATTATGCAGTTATTATCGATAGAACTGTAATAAATATACTTATTACTTTTATTATTATCAATATAAAATGCACTATTTGCCATATTTTACTATTATTATCGCTAGAACTATAATAATTTTACTTATTACTCCCGATATTATCAATATAACATGCATTATTACCCATATAATGCAGTTATTATCGCTAGAACTGTAATAATTGTACTCATTACTTATATTATTAGCAATATAACGTGCATTATTACCCATATTATGCAGTTATTATCGCTAGAACTGTAATAATTATACTTATTACTTATATCATTATCAATATAACATACATTATTACCCATATAATGGAGGTATTATCGCTAGAACTGTAATAATTATACTTATTACTTATACTATTAGCAATATAACGTGCATTATTACCCATATAAAGAAGTTATTATCGCCAGAACTGTAATAATTATACTTATTACTTATATTATTCTCAATATAACATGCATTATTACCCATATAATGGAGGTATTATTGCTAGAACTGTAATAATTATACTTATTACTTATATTATTATCAATATAACATGCATTATTACCCATATTATGCAGTTATTATCGCTAGAACTGTAATAATTATACTCATTACTTATGTTATTATCAATATAACATGCATTATTACCCATATAATGCAGTTATTATGGCTAGAACTGTAATAATTGTACTCATTACTTATATTATTATCAATATAACATGCATTATTACTCATATAATGCAGTTATTATCGCTAGAACTGTAATAATTCTACTTATTACTTATATTATTATCAATATAACATGCAATATTACCCATATTATGCAGTTATTATCGATAGAACTGTAATAAATATACTTATTTCTTTTATTATTCTCCTTATAACATGCACTATTTGCCATATTTTACTATTATTATCGCTAGAACTATAATAATTATACTTATTACTCCCGATATTATCAATATAACATGCATTATTACCCATATAATGCAGTTATTATCGCTAGAACTGTAATAATTATACTTATTACTTATGTTATTATCAATATAACATGCATTATTACCCATATAATGCAGTTATTATGGCTAGAACTGTAATAATTGTACCCATTACTTATATTATTAGCAATATAAAGTGCATTATTACCCATATTATGCAGTTATTATCGCTAGAACTGTAATAATTATACTTATTACTTATATCATTATCAATATAACATGCATTATTACCCATATAAAGGAGGTATTATCGCTAGAACTGTAATAATTATACTTATTACTTATATTGTTATCAATATAACATGCATTATTACCCATATAATGCAGTTATTATCGCTAAAACTGTAATAATTATACTTATTACTTATATTGTTAGCAATATAACGTGCATTATTATCCATATAATGCAGTTATTATCGCTAGAACGGTAATAATTATACTTATTACTTATATTATTATCAATATAACATGCATTATTACCCATATTATGCAGTTATTATCGCTAGAACTATAATAAATACACGTATTACTTTTATTATCATCAATATAACATAATTATTACCCATATTATGCAGTTATTATCGATAGAACTGTAATAAATATAATTATTACTTTTATTATTATCAATATAACATGCACTATTTGCCATATTTTACTATTATTATCGCTAGAACTATAATAATTATACTTATTACTCCCGATATTATCAATATAACATGCATTATTACCCACATAATGCAGTTATTATCGCTAGAACTGTAATAATTATACTTATTGCTTATATCATTATCAATATAACATGCATTATTACCCATATGATGGAGGTATTATCGATAGGACTGTAATAATTATACTTATTACTTATACTATTAGCAATATAACGTGCATTATTACCCATATAATGGCGTTATTATCGCCAGAACTGTAATAATTATACTTATCACTTATATTATTCTCAATATAACATGCATTATTACCCATATTATGCATTTATTATCGCTAGAACTAAAATAAATATACGTATTACTTTTATTATTATCAATATAACATGCACTATTTGCCATATTTTACTATTATTATCGCTAGAACTATAATAATTATACTTATTACTCCCGATATTATCAATATAACATGCATTATTACCCATATAATGCAGTTATTATCGCTAGAACTGTAATAATTGTACTCATTACTTATATCATTAGCAATATAACATGCATTATTACCCATATTATGCAGTTATTATCGCTAGAACTGTAATAATTATACTTATTACTTATATCATTATCAATATAACATGCATTATTACCCATATAAAGGAGGTATTATCGCTAGAACTGTAATAATTATACTTATTACTTATATTATTATCAATATAACATGCATTATTACCCATATAATGGAGGTATTATTGCTAGAACTGTAATAATTATACTTATTACTTATACTATTAGCAATATAACGTGCATTGTTACCCATATAATGCAGTTATTATCGCTAGAACTGTAATAATAATACTTATTATGTATATTGTTAGCAATATAACGTGCATTATTACCCATATAATGCAGTTATTATCGCTAGAACTGTAATAATTCTACTTATTACTTATATTATTCTCAATATAACATGCATTATTACCCATATAATAGAGGTATTATCGCTAGAACTGTTATACATATACGTATTACTTTTATTATCATCAATATAACATAATTGTTACCCATATTATGCAGTTATTATCGATAGAACTGTAATAAATATACTTATTACTTTTATTATTATCAATATAAAATGCACTATTTGCCATATTTTACTATTATTATCGCTAGAACTATAATAATTTTACTTATTACTCCCGATATTATCAATATAACATGCATTATTACCCATATAATGCAGTTATTATCGCTAGAACTGTAATAATTATACTTATTGCTTATATTATTATCAATATAACATGCATTATTACCCATATAATGCAGTTATTATCGCTAGAACTGTAATAATTGTACTCATTACTTATATTATTAGCAATATAACGTGCATTATTACCCATATAATGCAGTTATTATGGCTAGAACTGTAATAATTGTACTCATTACTTATATTATTATCAATATAACATGCATTATTACTCATATAATGCAGTTATTATCGCTAGAACTGTAATAATTCTACTTATTACTTATATTATTATCAATATAACATGCAATATTACCCATATTATGCAGTTATTATCGATAGAACTGTAATAAATATACTTATTTCTTTTATTATTCTCCTTATAACATGCACTATTTGCCATATTTTACTATTATTATCGCTAGAACTATAATAATTATACTTATTACTCCCGATATTATCAATATAACATGCATTATTACCCATATAATGCAGTTATTATCGCTAGAACTGTAATAATTATACTTATTACTTATGTTATTATCAATATAACATGCATTATTACCCATATAATGCAGTTATTATGGCTAGAACTGTAATAATTGTACCCATTACTTATATTATTAGCAATATAAAGTGCATTATTACCCATATTATGCAGTTATTATCGCTAGAACTGTAATAATTATACTTATTACTTATATCATTATCAATATAACATGCATTATTACCCATATAAAGGAGGTATTATCGCTAGAACTGTAATAATTATACTTATTACTTATATTGTTATCAATATAACATGCATTATTACCCATATAATGCAGTTATTATCGCTAAAACTGTAATAATTATACTTATTACTTATATTGTTAGCAATATAACGTGCATTATTATCCATATAATGCAGTTATTATCGCTAGAACGGTAATAATTATACTTATTACTTATATTATTATCAATATAACATGCATTATTACCCATATTATGCAGTTATTATCGCTAGAACTATAATAAATACACGTATTACTTTTATTATCATCAATATAACATAATTATTACCCATATTATGCAGTTATTATCGATAGAACTGTAATAAATATAATTATTACTTTTATTATTATCAATATAACATGCACTATTTGCCATATTTTACTATTATTATCGCTAGAACTATAATAATTATACTTATTACTCCCGATATTATCAATATAACATGCATTATTACCCACATAATGCAGTTATTATCGCTAGAACTGTAATAATTATACTTATTGCTTATATCATTATCAATATAACATGCATTATTACCCATATGATGGAGGTATTATCGATAGGACTGTAATAATTATACTTATTACTTATACTATTAGCAATATAACGTGCATTATTACCCATATAATGGCGTTATTATCGCCAGAACTGTAATAATTATACTTATCACTTATATTATTCTCAATATAACATGCATTATTACCCATATTATGCATTTATTATCGCTAGAACTAAAATAAATATACGTATTACTTTTATTATTATCAATATAACATGCACTATTTGCCATATTTTACTATTATTATCGCTAGAACTATAATAATTATACTTATTACTCCCGATATTATCAATATAACATGCATTATTACCCATATAATGCAGTTATTATCGCTAGAACTGTAATAATTGTACTCATTACTTATATCATTAGCAATATAACATGCATTATTACCCATATTATGCAGTTATTATCGCTAGAACTGTAATAATTATACTTATTACTTATATCATTATCAATATAACATGCATTATTACCCATATAAAGGAGGTATTATCGCTAGAACTGTAATAATTATACTTATTACTTATATTATTATCAATATAACATGCATTATTACCCATATAATGGAGGTATTATTGCTAGAACTGTAATAATTATACTTATTACTTATACTATTAGCAATATAACGTGCATTGTTACCCATATAATGCAGTTATTATCGCTAGAACTGTAATAATAATACTTATTATGTATATTGTTAGCAATATAACGTGCATTATTACCCATATAATGCAGTTATTATCGCTAGAACTGTAATAATTCTACTTATTACTTATATTATTCTCAATATAACATGCATTATTACCCATATAATAGAGGTATTATCGCTAGAACTGTTATACATATACGTATTACTTTTATTATCATCAATATAACATAATTGTTACCCATATTATGCAGTTATTATCGATAGAACTGTAATAAATATACTTATTACTTTTATTATTATCAATATAAAATGCACTATTTGCCATATTTTACTATTATTATCGCTAGAACTATAATAATTTTACTTATTACTCCCGATATTATCAATATAACATGCATTATTACCCATATAATGCAGTTATTATCGCTAGAACTGTAATAATTATACTTATTGCTTATATTATTATCAATATAACATGCATTATTACCCATATAATGCAGTTATTATCGCTAGAACTGTAATAATTGTACTCATTACTTATATTATTAGCAATATAACGTGCATTATTACCCATATTATGCAGTTATTATCGCTAGAACTGTAATAATTATACTTATTACTTATATCATTATCAATATAACATACATTATTACCCATATAATGGAGGTATTATCGCTAGAACTGTAATAATTATACTTATTACATATACTATTAGCAATATAACGTGCATTATTACCCATATAAAGAAGTTATTATCGCCAGAACTGTAATAATTATACTTATTACTTATATTATTCTCAATATAACATGCATTATTACCCATATAATGGAGGTATTATTGCTAGAACTGTAATAATTATACTTATTACTTATATTATTATCAATATAACATGCATTATTACCCATATTATGCAGTTATTATCGCTAGAACTGTAATAATTATACTCATTACTTATATTATTAGCAATATAACGTGCATTATTACCCATATTATGTAGTTATTATCGCTAGAACTGTAATAATTATACTTATTACTTATATCATTATCAATATAACATACATTATTACCCATATAATGGAGGTATTATCGCTAGAACTGTAATAATTATACCTATTACATATACTATTAGCAATATAACGTGCATTATTACCCATATAAAGAAGTTATTATCGCCAGAACTGTAATAATTATACTTATCACTTATATTATTCTCAATATAACATGCATTATTACCCATATTAAGCAGTTATTATCGCTAGCACTATAATAAATACACGTATCACTTTCATTATCATCAATATAACATGCATTATTACCCATATAATGGAGGTATTATTGCTAGAACTGTAATAATTATACATATTACTTATACTATTAGCAATATAACGTGCATTGTTACCCATATAATGCAGTTATTATCGCTAGAACTGTAATAATTATACTTATTACGTATATTATTAGCAATATAACGTGCATTATTACTCATATAATGCAGTTATTATCGCTAGAACTGTAATAATTCTACTTATTACTTATATTATTATCAATATAACATGCATTATTACCCATATTATGCAGTTATTATCGATAGAACTGTAATAAATATACTTATTTCTTTTATTATTCTCCTTATAACATGCACTATTTGCCATATTTTACTATTATTATCGCTAGAACTATAATAATTATACTTATTACTCCCGATATTATCAATATAACATGCATTATTACCCATATAATGCAGTTATTATCGCTAGAACTGTAATAATTATACTTATTACTTATGTTATTATCAATATAACATGCATTATTACCCATATAATGCAGTTATTATGGCTAGAACTGTAATAATTGTACTCATTACTTATATTATTAGCAATATAAAGTGCATTATTACCCATATTATGCAGTTATTATCGCTAGAACTGTAATAATTATACTTATTACTTATATCATTATCAATATAACATGCATTATTACCCATATAAAGGAGGTATTATCGCTAGAACTGTAATAATTATACTTATTACATATACTATTAGCAATATAACGTGCATTATTACCCATATAAAGAAGTTATTATCGCCAGAACTGTAATAATTATACTTATCACTTATATTATTCTCAATATAACATGCATTATTACCCATATTATGCAGTTATTATCGCAAGCACTATAATAAATACACGTATCACTTTCATTATCATCAATATAACATGCATTATTACCCATATAATGTAGGTATTATTGCTAGAACTGTAATAATTATACATATTACTTATACTATTAGCAATATAACGTGCATTGTTACCCATATAATGCAGTTATTATCGCTAGAACTGTAATAATTATACTTATTACGTATATTATTAGCAATATAACGAGCATTATTACCCATATTATGCAGTTATTATCGCTAGAACTGTAATAATTATACTTATTGCTTATATTATTATCAATATAACATGCATTATTACCCATATAATGCAGTTATTATCGCTAGAACTGTAATAATTGTACTCATTACTTATATTATTAGCAATATAACGTGCATTATTACCCATATTATGCAGTTATTATCGCTAGAACTGTAATAATTATACTTATTACTTATATCATTATCAATATAACATGCATTATTACCCATATAAAGGAGGTATTATCGCTAGAACTGTAATAATTATACTTATTACTTATATTATTATCAATATAACATGCATTATTACCCATATAATGGAGGTATTATTGCTAGAACTGTAATAATTATACTTATTACTTATACTATTAGCAATATAACGTGCATTGTTACCCATATAATGCAGTTATTATCGCTAGAACTGTAATAATTATACTTATTACGTATATTGCTAGCAATATAACGTGCATTATTACCCATATAATGCAGTTATTATCGCTAGAACTGTAATAAATATACGTATTACTTTTACTATCATCAATATAACATAATTATTACCCATATTATGCAGTTATTATCGATAGAACTGTAATAAATATACTTATTACTTTTATTATTATCAATATAAAATGCACTATATGCCATATTTTACTATTATTATCGCTAGAACTATAATAATTATACTTATTACTCCCGATATTATCAATATAACATGCATTATTACCCATATAATGGAGGTATTATTGCTAGAACTGTAATAATTATACTTATTACTTATACTATTAGCAATATAACGTGCATTGTTACCCATATAATGCAGTTATTATCGCCAGAACTGTAATAATTATACTTATTACTTATATTATTCTCAATATAACGTGCATTATTACCCATATTATGCAGTTATTATCGCTAGAACTGTAATAATTATACTTATTACTTATATCATTATCAATATAACATACATTATTACCCATATAATGGAGGTATTATCGCTAGAACTGTAATAATTATACTTATTACTTATACTATTATCAATATAACATGCATTATTACCCATATAAAGAAGTTATTATCGCCAGAACTGTAATAATTATACTTATTACTTATATCATTCTCAATATAACATGCATTATGACCCATATAATAGAGGTATTATCGCTAGAACTGTAATAAATATACGTATTACTTTTATTATCATCAATATAACATAATTATTACCCATATTATGCAGTTATTATCGATAGAACTGTAATAAATATACTTATTACTTTTATTATTATCAATATAAAATGCACTATTTGCCATATTTTACTATTATTATCGCTAGAACTATAATAATTATACTTATTACTCCCGATATTATCAATATAACATGCATTATTACCCATATAATGCAGTTATTATCGCTAGAACTGTAATAATTATACTTATTGCTTATATTATTATCAATATAACATGCATTATTACCCATATAATGCAGTTATTATCGCTAGAACTGTAATAATTGTACTCATTACTTATATTATTAGCAATATAACGTGCATTATTACCCATATTATGCAGTTATTATCGCTAGAACTGTAATAATTATACTTATTACTTATATCATTATCAATATAACATACATTATTACCCATATAATGGAGGTATTATCGCTAGAACTGTAATAATTATACTTATTACATATACTATTAGCACTATAACGTGCATTATTACCCATATAAAGAAGTTATTATCGCCAGAACTGTAATAATTATACTTATTACTTATATTATTCTCAATATAACATGCATTATTACCCATATAATGCAGTTATTATCGCTAGAACTGTAATAATTGTACTCATTACTTATATTATTAGCAATATAACGTGCATTATTACCCATATTATGCAGTTATTATCGCTAGAACTGTAATAATTATACTTATTACTTATATCATTATCAATATAACATACATTATTACCCATATAATGGAGGTATTATCGCTAGAACTGAAATAATTATACTTATTACTTATACTATTAGCAATATAACGTGCATTATTACCCATATAATGGAGGTATTATCGCTAGAACTGTAATAATTATACCTATTACATATACTATTAGCAATATAACGTGCATTATTACCCATATAAAGAAGTTATTATCGCCAGAACTGTAATAATTATACTTATCACTTATATTATTCTCAATATAACATGCATTATTACCCATATTAAGCAGTTATTATCGCTAGCACTATAATAAATACACGTATCACTTTCATTATCATCAATATAACATGCATTATTACCCATATAATGGAGGTATTATTGCTAGAACTGTAATAATTATACATATTACTTATACTATTAGCAATATAACGTGCATTGTTACCCATATAATGCAGTTATTATCGCTAGAACTGTAATAATTATACTTATTACGTATATTATTAGCAATATAACGTGCATTATTACTCATATAATGCAGTTATTATCGCTAGAACTGTAATAATTCTACTTATTACTTATATTATTATCAATATAACATGCATTATTACCCATATTATGCAGTTATTATCGATAGAACTGTAATAAATATACTAATTTCTTTTATTATTCTCCTTATAACATGCACTATTTGCCATATTTTACTATTATTATCGCTAGAACTATAATAATTATACTTATTACTCCCAATATTATCAATATAACATGCATTATTACCCATATAATGCAGTTATTATCGCTAGAACTGTAATAATTATACTTATTACTTATGTTATTATCAATATAGCATGCATTATTACCCATATAATGCAGTTATTATGGCTAGAACTGTAATAATTGTACTCATTACTTATATTATTAGCAATATAAAGTGCATTATTACCCATATTATGCAGTTATTATCGCTAGAACTGTAATAATTATACTTATTACTTATATCATTATCAATATAACATGCATTATTACCCATATAAAGGAGGTATTATCGCTAGAACTGTAATAATTATACTTATTACTTATATTGTTATCAATATAACATGCATTATTACCCATATAATGGAGGTATTATTGCTAGAACTGTAATAATTATACTTATTACTTATACTATTAGCAATATAACGTGCATTATTACCCATATAAAGAAGTTATTATCGCCAGAACTGTAATAATTATACTTATTACTTATATTATTCTCAATATAACATGCATTATTACCCATATAATGGAGGTATTATTGCTAGAACTGTAATAATTATACTTATTACTTATATTATTATCAATATAACATGCATTATTACCCATATTATGCAGTTATTATCGCTAGAACTGTAATAATTGTACTCATTACTTATATTATTAGCAATATAACGTGCATTATTACCCATATTATGTAGTTATTATCGCTAGAACTGTAATAATTATACTTATTACTTATATCATTATCAATATAACATACATTATTACCCATATAATGGAGGTATTATCGCTAGAACTGTAATAATTATACTTATTACATATACTATTAGCAATATAACGTGCATTATTACCCATATAAAGAAGTTATTATCGCCAGAACTGTAATAATTATACTTATCACTTATATTATTCTCAATATAACATGCATTATTACCCATATTATGCAGTTATTATCGCTAGCACTATAATAAATACACGTATCACTTTCATTATCATCAATATAACATGCATTATTACCCATATAATGTAGGTATTATTGCTAGAACTGTAATAATTATACATATTACTTATACTATTAGCAATATAACGTGCATTGTTACCCATATAATGCAGTTATTATCGCTAGAACTGTAATAATTATACTTATTACGTATATTATTATCAATATAACATGCATTATTACCCATATAATGGAGGTATTATTGCTAGAACTGTAATAATTATACTTATTACATATACTATTAGCAATATAACGTGCATTGTTACCCATATAATGCAGTTATTATCGTAGAACTGTAATAATTATACTTATTACGTATATTGTTAGCAATATAACGTGCATTATTACCCATATAATGCAGTTATTATCGCTAGAACTGTAATAATTCTACTTATTACTTATATTATTCTCAATATAACATGCATTATTACCCATATAATAGAGGTATTATCGCTAGAACTGTAATAAATATACGTATTACTTTTATTATCATCAATATAACATAATTATTACCCATATTATGCAGTTATTATCGATAGAACTGTAATAAATATTCTTATTACTTTTATTATTATCAATATAAAATGCACTATTTGCCATATTTTACTATTATTATCGCTAGAACTATAATAATTATGCTTATTACTCCCGATATTATCAATATAACATGCATTATTACCCACATAATGCAGTTATTATTGCTAGAACTGTAATAATTATACTTATTGCTTATATGATTATCAATATAACATGCATTACTACCCATATAATGCAGTTATTATCGCTAGAACTGTAATAATTGTACTCATTACTTATATTATTAGCAATATAACGTGCATTATTACCCATATTATGCAGTTATTATCGCTAGAACTGTAATAATTATACTTATTACTTATATCATTATCAATATAACATACATTATTACCCATACAATGGAGGTATTATCGCTAGAACTGTAATAATTATACTTATTACTTATACTATTAGCAATATAACGTGCATTATTACCCATATAAAGAAGTTATTATTGCCAGATCTGTAATAATTATACTTATTACTTATATTATTCTCAATATAACATGCATTATTACCCATATAATGGAGGTATTATTGCTAGAACTGTAATAATTATACTTATTACTTATATTATTATCAATATAACATGCATTATTACCCATATTATGCAGTTATTATCGCTAGAACTATAATAAATATACGTATTACGTATATTGTTAGCAATATAACGTGCATTATTACCCATATAATGCAGTTATTATCGCTAGAACTGTAATAATTCTACTTATTACTTATATTATTCTCAATATAACATGCATTATTACCCATATAATAGAGGTACTATCGCTAGAACTGTAATAATTATACTTATTACTTATATTATTCTCAATATAACATGCATTATTACCCATATTATGCAGTTATTATCGCAAGAACTATAATAAATATACTCATTACTTTTATTATTATCAATATAACATGCATTATTACCCATATTATGGACTTATTATCGCTAGAACTATAATAAATATACTTATTACTCCCAATATTATCAATATAACATGCATTATTACCCATATAATGCAGTTATTATCGCTAGAACTGTAATAATTATACTTACTACATATATTATTATCAATATAACATGCATTATTACCGATATAATGGAGGTATTATTGCTAGAACTGTAATAATTATACTTATTACTTATACTATTAGCAATATAACGTGCATTGTTACCCATATAATGCAGTTATTATCGCCAGAAATGTAATAATTATACTTATTACGTATATTATTCTCAATATAACATGCATTATTACCCATATGATGCAGTTATTATCGCCAGAACTCTAATAATTATACTTATTACTTATATTATTCTCAATATAACATGCATTATTACCCATATTATGCAGTTATTATCGCTAGAACTATAATAAATACACGTATCACTTTCATTATCATCAATATAACATGCATTATTACCCATATAATGGAGGTATTATTGCTAGAACTGTAATAATTATACTTATTACTTATACTATTAGCAATATAACGTGCATTGTTACCCATATAATGGAGTTATTATCGCTAGAACTGTAATAATTATACTTATTACGTATATTGTTAGCAATATAACATGCATTATTACCCATATAATGCAGTTATTATCGCCAGAACTGTAATAATTATACTTATTACTTATATTATTCTCAATATAACATGCATTATTACCCATATTATGCAGTTATTATCGCAAGAACTATAATAAATATACGTATTACTTTCATTATTATCAATATAACATGCATTATTACCCATATTATGGACTTATTATCGCTAGAACTATAATAAATATACTTATTACTCCCAATATTATCAATATAACATGCATTATTACCCATATAATGCAGTTATTATCGCTAGAACTGTAATAATTATACTTACTACATATATTATTATCAATATAACATGCATTATTACCGATATAATGGAGGTATTATTGCTAGAACTGTAATAATTATACTTATTACTTATACTATTAGCAATATAACGTGCATTGTTACCCATATAATGCAGTTATTATCGCCAGAACTGTAATAATTATACTTATTACGTATATTATTCTCAATATAACATACATTATTACCCATATAATGGAGGTATTATCGCTAGAACTGTAATAATTATACTTATTACTTATACTATTAGCAATATAACGTGCATTATTACCCATATTATGCAGTTATTATCGCTAGAACTATAATAAATATACGTATTACTTTTATTATCATCAATATAACATGCATTATTACCCATATTATGCAGTTATTATCGCTAGAACTGTAATAATTATACTTATTACTCCCGATATTATCAATATAACATGCATTATTACCCATATAATGCAGTTATTATCGCTAGAACTGTAATAATTGTACTCATTACTTATATTGTTAGCAATATAACGTGCATTATTACCCATATTATGCAGTTATTATCGTTAGAACTGTAATAATTATACTTATTACTTATATCATTATCAATATAACATGCATTATTACCCATATAATGGAGGTATTATCGATAGAACTGTAATAATTATACTTATTACATATACTATTAGCAATATAACGTGCATTATTACCCATATAATGCAGTTATTATCGCCAGAACTGTAATAATTATACTTATTACTTATATTATTCTCAATATAACATGCATTATTACCCATATAATGGAGGTATTATTGCTAGAACTGTAATAATTATACTTATTACTTATATTATTATCAATATAACATGCATTATTACCCATATTATGCAGTTATTATCGCTAGAACTATAATAAGTATACGTATTACTTTTATTATCATCAATATAACATGCATTATTACCCATATTATGCTGTTATTATCGGTAGGACTGTAATAAATATACTTATTACTTTTATTATTATCAATATAACATGCACTATTTGCCATATTTTACTATTATTATCGCTAGAACTATAATAATTATACTTATTACTCCCGATATTATCAATATAACATGCATTATTACCCATATAATGCAGTTATTATCGCTAGAACTGTAATAATTCTACTTATTACTTATATTATTCTCAATATAACATGCATTATTACCCATATAATAGAGGTATTATCGCTAGAACTGTAATAAATATACGTATTACTTTTATTATCATCAATATAACATAATTATTACCCATATTATGCAGTTATTATCGCTAGAACTATAATAAATATACGTATTACTTTTATTATTATCAATATAACATGCACTATTTGCCATATTTTACTATTATTATCGCTAGAACTATAATAATTATACTTATTACTCCCGATATTATCAATATAACATGCATTATTACCTATATAATGCAGTTATTATCGCTAGAACTGTAATAATTATACTTATTACTTATATTATTCTCAATATAACATGCATTATTACCCATATAATGCAGTTATTATCGCTAGAACTGTAATAATTATACTTATTACTTATATTATTATCAACATAACATGCATTGTTACCCATATAATGGAGGTATTATTGCTAGAACTGTAATAATTATACTTATTACTTATACTATTATCAATATAACGTGCATTGTTACCCATATAATGCAGTTATTATCGCCAGAACTGTAATAATTATACTTATTACTTATATTATTCTCAATATAACATGCCTTATTACCCATATTATGCAGTTATTATCGCAAGAACTATAATAAATATACGTATTACTTTCATTATTATCAATATAACATGCATTATTACCCATATTATGGACTTATTATCGCTAGAACTATAATAAATATACTTATTACTCCCAATATTATCAATATAACATGCATTATTACCCATATAATGCAGTTATTATCGCTAGAACTGTAATAATTATACTTACTACATATATTATTATCAATATAACATGCATTATTACCGATATAATGGAGGTATTATTGCTAGAACTGTAATAATTATACTTATTACTTATACTATTAGCAATATAACGTGCATTGTTACCCATATAATGCAGTTATTATCGCCAGAACTGTAATAATTATACTTATTACGTATATTATTCTCAATATAACATGCATTATTACCCATATGATGCAGTTATTATCGCCAGAACTCTAATAATTATACTTATTACTTGTATTATTCTCAATATAACATGCATTATTACCCATATTATGCAGTTATTATCGCTAGAACTATAATAAATACACGTATCACTTTCATTATCATCAATATAACATGCATTATTACCCATATAATGGAGGTATTATTGCTAGAACTGTAATAATTATACTTATTACTTATATTATTATCAATATAACATGCATTATTACCCATATTATGCAGTTATTATCGCTAGAACTATAATAAATATACGTATTACTTTTATTATCATCAATATAACATGCATTATTACCCATATTATGCAGTTATTATCGGTAGGACTGTAATAAATATACTTATTACTTTTATTATTATCAATATAACATGCACTATTTGCCATATTTTACTATTATTATCGCTAGAACTATAATAATTATACTTATTACTCCCGATATTATCAATATAACATGCATTATTACCCATATAATGCAGTTATTATCGCTAGAACTGTAATAATTATACTTATTGCTTATATTATTCTCAATATAACATGCACTATTACCCATATTATGCATTTATTATCGCTAGAACTAAAATAAATATACGTATTACTTTTATTATCATCAATATAACATGCATTATTACCCATATCATGCAGTTATTATCGATAGAACTGTAATAAATATACTTATTACTTTTATTATTATCAATATAACATGCACTATTTGCCATATTTTACTATTATTATCGCTAGAACTATAATAATTATACTTATTACTCCCGATATTATCAATATAACATGCATTATTACCCATATAATGCAGTTATTATCGCCAGAACTGTAATAATTATACTTATTACTTATATTATTCTCAATATAACATGCATTATTACCCATATTATGCAGTTATTATCGCAAGAACTATAATAAATATACGTATTACTTTCATTATTATCAATATAACATGCATTATTACCCATATTATGGACTTATTATCGCTAGAACTATAATAAATATACTTATTACTCCCAATATTATCAATATAACATGCATTATTACCCATATAATGCAGTTATTATCGCTAGAACTGTAATAATTATACTTACTACATATATTATTATCAATATAACATGCATTATTACCGATATAATGGAGGTATTATTGCTAGAACTGTAATAATTATACTTATTACTTATACTATTAGCAATATAACGTGCATTGTTACCCATATAATGCAGTTATTATCGCCAGAACTGTAATAATTATACTTATTACGTATATTATTCTCAATATAACATACATTATTACCCATATAATGGAGGTATTATCGCTAGAACTGTAATAATTATACTTATTACTTATACTATTAGCAATATAACGTGCATTATTACCCATATTATGCAGTTATTATCGCTAGAACTATAATAAATATACGTATTACTTTTATTATCATCAATATAACATGCATTATTACCCATATTATGCAGTTATTATCGCTAGAACTGTAATAATTATACTTATTACTCCCGATATTATCAATATAACATGCATTATTACCCATATAATGCAGTTATTATCGCTAGAACTGTAATAATTGTACTCATTACTTATATTGTTAGCAATATAACGTGCATTATTACCCATATTATGCAGTTATTATCGTTAGAACTGTAATAATTATACTTATTACTTATATCATTATCAATATAACATGCATTATTACCCATATAATGGAGGTATTATCGATAGAACTGTAATAATTATACTTATTACATATACTATTAGCAATATAACGTGCATTATTACCCATATAATGCAGTTATTATCGCCAGAACTGTAATAATTATACTTATTACTTATATTATTCTCAATATAACATGCATTATTACCCATATAATGGAGGTATTATTGCTAGAACTGTAATAATTATACTTATTACTTATATTATTATCAATATAACATGCATTATTACCCATATTATGCAGTTATTATCGCTAGAACTATAATAAGTATACGTATTACTTTTATTATCATCAATATAACATGCATTATTACCCATATTATGCTGTTATTATCGGTAGGACTGTAATAAATATACTTATTACTTTTATTATTATCAATATAACATGCACTATTTGCCATATTTTACTATTATTATCGCTAGAACTATAATAATTATACTTATTACTCCCGATATTATCAATATAACATGCATTATTACCCATATAATGCAGTTATTATCGCTAGAACTGTAATAATTCTACTTATTACTTATATTATTCTCAATATAACATGCATTATTACCCATATAATAGAGGTATTATCGCTAGAACTGTAATAAATATACGTATTACTTTTATTATCATCAATATAACATAATTATTACCCATATTATGCAGTTATTATCGCTAGAACTATAATAAATATACGTATTACTTTTATTATTATCAATATAACATGCACTATTTGCCATATTTTACTATTATTATCGCTAGAACTATAATAATTATACTTATTACTCCCGATATTATCAATATAACATGCATTATTACCTATATAATGCAGTTATTATCGCTAGAACTGTAATAATTATACTTATTACTTATATTATTCTCAATATAACATGCATTATTACCCATATAATGCAGTTATTATCGCTAGAACTGTAATAATTATACTTATTACTTATATTATTATCAACATAACATGCATTGTTACCCATATAATGGAGGTATTATTGCTAGAACTGTAATAATTATACTTATTACTTATACTATTATCAATATAACGTGCATTGTTACCCATATAATGCAGTTATTATCGCCAGAACTGTAATAATTATACTTATTACTTATATTATTCTCAATATAACATGCCTTATTACCCATATTATGCAGTTATTATCGCAAGAACTATAATAAATATACGTATTACTTTCATTATTATCAATATAACATGCATTATTACCCATATTATGGACTTATTATCGCTAGAACTATAATAAATATACTTATTACTCCCAATATTATCAATATAACATGCATTATTACCCATATAATGCAGTTATTATCGCTAGAACTGTAATAATTATACTTACTACATATATTATTATCAATATAACATGCATTATTACCGATATAATGGAGGTATTATTGCTAGAACTGTAATAATTATACTTATTACTTATACTATTAGCAATATAACGTGCATTGTTACCCATATAATGCAGTTATTATCGCCAGAACTGTAATAATTATACTTATTACGTATATTATTCTCAATATAACATGCATTATTACCCATATGATGCAGTTATTATCGCCAGAACTCTAATAATTATACTTATTACTTGTATTATTCTCAATATAACATGCATTATTACCCATATTATGCAGTTATTATCGCTAGAACTATAATAAATACACGTATCACTTTCATTATCATCAATATAACATGCATTATTACCCATATAATGGAGGTATTATTGCTAGAACTGTAATAATTATACTTATTACTTATATTATTATCAATATAACATGCATTATTACCCATATTATGCAGTTATTATCGCTAGAACTATAATAAATATACGTATTACTTTTATTATCATCAATATAACATGCATTATTACCCATATTATGCAGTTATTATCGGTAGGACTGTAATAAATATACTTATTACTTTTATTATTATCAATATAACATGCACTATTTGCCATATTTTACTATTATTATCGCTAGAACTATAATAATTATACTTATTACTCCCGATATTATCAATATAACATGCATTATTACCCATATAATGCAGTTATTATCGCTAGAACTGTAATAATTATACTTATTGCTTATATTATTCTCAATATAACATGCACTATTACCCATATTATGCATTTATTATCGCTAGAACTAAAATAAATATACGTATTACTTTTATTATCATCAATATAACATGCATTATTACCCATATCATGCAGTTATTATCGATAGAACTGTAATAAATATACTTATTACTTTTATTATTATCAATATAACATGCACTATTTGCCATATTTTACTATTATTATCGCTAGAACTATAATAATTATACTTATTACTCCCGATATTATCAATATAACATGCATTATTACCCATATAATGCAGTTATTATCGCCAGAACTGTAATAATTATACTTATTACTTATATTATTCTCAATATAACATGCATTATTACCCATATTATGCAGTTATTATCGCAAGAACTATAATAAATATACGTATTACTTTCATTATTATCAATATAACATGCATTATTACCCATATTATGGACTTATTATCGCTAGAACTATAATAAATATACTTATTACTCCCAATATTATCAATATAACATGCATTATTACCCATATAATGCAGTTATTATCGCTAGAACTGTAATAATTATACTTACTACATATATTATTATCAATATAACATGCATTATTACCGATATAATGGAGGTATTATTGCTAGAACTGTAATAATTATACTTATTACTTATACTATTAGCAATATAACGTGCATTGTTACCCATATAATGCAGTTATTATCGCCAGAACTGTAATAATTATACTTATTACGTATATTATTCTCAATATAACATGCATTATTACCCATATGATGCAGTTATTATCGCCAGAACTCTAATAATTATACTTATTACTTATATTATTCTCAATATAACATGCATTATTACCCATATTATGCAGTTATTATCGCTAGAACTATAATAAATACACGTATCACTTTCATTATCATCAATATAACATGCATTATTACCCATATAATGGAGGTATTATTGCTAGAACTGTAATAATTATACTTATTACTTACATTATTATCAACATAACATGCATTATTACCCATATTATGCAGTTATTATCGCCGGAACTATAATAAATAAACTTATTACTCCCAATATTATCAATGTAACATGCATTATTACCCATATAATGCAGTTATTATCGCTAGAACTGTAATAATTATACTTATTACTTTTATTATTAGCAATATAACGTGCATTATTACCCATATAATGCAGTTATTATCGCTAGAACTGTAATAATTGTACTCATTACTTATATTATTAGCAATATAACGGGCATTATTACCCATATTATGCAGTTATTATCGCTAAAACTATAATAAATATACGTATTACTTTTATTATCATCAGTATAACATGCATTATTACCCATATTATGCAGTTATTATCGGTAGGACTGTAATAAATATACTTATTACTTTTATTGTTATCAATATAACATGCACTATTTGTCATATTTTACTATTATTATCGCTAGACCTATAATAATTATACTTATTACTCCCGATATTATCAATATAACATGCATTATTACCCATATAATGCAGTTATTATCGCTAGAACTGTAATAATTATACTTATTGCTTATATTATTATCAATATAACATGCATTATTACCCATATAATGCAGTTATTATCGCTAGAACTGTAATAATTGTACTCATTACTTATATCATTAGCAATATAACGTGCATTATTACCCATATTATGCAGTTATTATCGCTAGAACCGTAATAATTATACTTATTACTTATATCATTATGAATATAACATGCATTATTACCCATATAAAGGAGGTATTATCGCTAGAACTGTAATAATTATACTTATTACTTATATTATTATCAATATAACATGCATTATTACCCATATAATGGAGGTATTATTGCTAGAACTGTAATAATTATACTTATTACTTATACTATTAGCAATATAACGTGCATTGTTACCCATATAATGCAGTTATTATCGCTAGAACTGTAATAATTATACTTATTACGTATATTGTTAGCAATATAACGTGCATTATTACCCATATAATGCAGTTATTATCGCTAGAACTGTAATAATTCTACTTATTACTTATATTATTCTCAATATAACATGCATTATTACCCATATAATAGAGGTATTATCGCTAGAACTGTAATAAATATACGTATTACTTTTATTATCATCAATATAACATAATTGTTACCCATATTATGCAGTTATTATCGATAGAACTGTAATAAATATACTTATTACTTTTATTATTATCAATATAAAATGCACTATTTGCCATATTTTACTATTATTATCGCTAGAACTATAATAATTTTACTTATTACTCCCGATATTATCAATATAACATGCATTATTACCCATATAATGCAGTTATTATCGCTAGAACTGTAATAATTGTACTCATTACTTATATTATTAGCAATATAACGTGCATTATTACCCATATTATGCAGTTATTATCGCTAGAACTGTAATAATTATACTTATTACTTATATCATTATCAATATAACATACATTATTACCCATATAATGGAGGTATTATCGCTAGAACTGTAATAATTATACTTATTACTTATACTATTAGCAATATAACGTGCATTATTACCCATATAAAGAAGTTATTATCGCCAGAACTGTAATAATTATACTTATTACTTATATTATTCTCAATATAACATGCATTATTACCCATATAATGGAGGTATTATTGCTAGAACTGTAATAATTATACTTATTACTTATATTATTATCAATATAACATGCATTATTACCCATATTATGCAGTTATTATCGCTAGAACTGTAATAATTATACTTATTACTTATGTTATTATCAATATAACATGCATTATTACCCATATAATGCAGTTATTATGGCTAGAACTGTAATAATTGTACTCATTACTTATATTATTATCAATATAACATGCATTATTACTCATATAATGCAGTTATTATCGCTAGAACTGTAATAATTCTACTTATTACTTATATTATTATCAATATAACATGCAATATTACCCATATTATGCAGTTATTATCGATAGAACTGTAATAAATATACTTATTTCTTTTATTATTCTCCTTATAACATGCACTATTTGCCATATTTTACTATTATTATCGCTAGAACTATAATAATTATACTTATTACTCCCGATATTATCAATATAACATGCATTATTACCCATATAATGCAGTTATTATCGCTAGAACTGTAATAATTATACTTATTACTTATGTTATTATCAATATAACATGCATTATTACCCATATAATGCAGTTATTATGGCTAGAACTGTAATAATTGTACCCATTACTTATATTATTAGCAATATAAAGTGCATTATTACCCATATTATGCAGTTATTATCGCTAGAACTGTAATAATTATACTTATTACTTATATCATTATCAATATAACATGCATTATTACCCATATAAAGGAGGTATTATCGCTAGAACTGTAATAATTATACTTATTACTTATATTGTTATCAATATAACATGCATTATTACCCATATAATGCAGTTATTATCGCTAAAACTGTAATAATTATACTTATTACTTATATTGTTAGCAATATAACGTGCATTATTATCCATATAATGCAGTTATTATCGCTAGAACGGTAATAATTATACTTATTACTTATATTATTATCAATATAACATGCATTATTACCCATATTATGCAGTTATTATCGCTAGAACTATAATAAATACACGTATTACTTTTATTATCATCAATATAACATAATTATTACCCATATTATGCAGTTATTATCGATAGAACTGTAATAAATATAATTATTACTTTTATTATTATCAATATAACATGCACTATTTGCCATATTTTACTATTATTATCGCTAGAACTATAATAATTATACTTATTACTCCCGATATTATCAATATAACATGCATTATTACCCACATAATGCAGTTATTATCGCTAGAACTGTAATAATTATACTTATTGCTTATATCATTATCAATATAACATGCATTATTACCCATATAAAGGAGGTATTATCGCTAGAACTGTAATAATTATACTTATTACTTATATTATTATCAATATAACATGCATTATTACCCATATAATGGAGGTATTATAGCTAGAACTGTAATAATTATACTTATTACTTATGTTATTATCAATATAACATGCATTATTACCCATATAATGCAGTTATTATGGCTAGAACTGTAATAATTGTACTCATTACTTATATTATTAGCAATATAACGTGCATTATTACCCATATAATGGAGGTATTATCGCTAGAACTGTAATAATTATACTTATTACTTATATTATTATCAATATAACATGCATTATTACCCATATAATGGAGGTATTATTGCTAGAACTGTAATAATTATACTTATTACTTATACTATTAGCAATATAACGTGCATTGTTACCCATATAATGCAGTTATTATCGCCAGAACTGTAATAATTATACTTATTACTTATATTATTCTCAATATAACATGCATTATTACCCATATTATGCAGTTATTATCGCTAGAACTGTAATAATTATACTTATTACTTATACTATTAGCAATATAACGTGCATTATTACCCATATAATGCAGTTATTATCGCCAGAACTGTAATAATTATACTTATTACTTATATTATTCTCAATATAACATGCATTATTACCCATATAATGGAGGTATTATTGCTAGAACTGTAATAATTATACTTATTACTTATATTATTATCAATATAACATGCATTATTACCCATATTATGCTGTTATTATCGCTAGAACTGTAATAATTATACTTATTACTTATGTTATTATCAATATAACATGCATTATTACCCATATTATGCATTTATTATCGCTAGAACTAAAATAAATATACGTATTACTTTTATTATCATCAATATAACATGCATTATTACCCATATCATGCAGTTATTATCGATAGAACTGTAATAAATATACTTATTACTTTTATTATTATCAATATAACATGCACTATTTGCCATATTTTACTATTATTATCGCTAGAACTATAATAATTATACTTATTACTCCCGATATTATCAATATAACATGCATTATTGCCCATATAATGCAGTTATTATCGCCAGAACTGTAATAATTATACTTATTACTTATATTATTCTCAATATAACATGCATTATTACCCATATTATGCAGTTATTATCGCAAGAACTATAATAAATATACGTATTACTTTCATTATTATCAATATAACATGCATTATTACCCATATTAAGGACTTATTATCGCTAGAACTAAAATAATTATACTTATTACTCCCAATATTATCAATATAACATGCATTATTACCCATATAATGCAGTTATTATCGCTAGAACTGTAATAATTATACTTACTACATATATTATTATCAATATAACATGCATTATTACCGATTTAATGGAGGTATTATTGCTAGAACTGTAATAATTATACTTATTACTTATACTATTAGCAATATAACGTGCATTGTTACCCATATAATGCAGTTATTATCGCCAGAACTGTAATAATTATACTTATTACGTATATTATTCTCAATATAACATGCATTATTACCCATATGATGCAGTTATTATCGCCAGAACTCTAATAATTATACTTATTACTTATATTATTCTCAATATAACATGCATTATTACCCATATTATGCAGTTATTATCGCTAGAACTATAATAAATACACGTATCACTTTCATTATCATCAATATAACATGCATTATTACCCATATAATGGAGGTATTATTGCTAGAACTGTAATAATTATACTTATTACTTACATTATTATCAACATAACATGCATTATTACCCATATTATGCAGTTATTATCGCCGGAACTATAATAAATACACTTATTACTCCCAATATTATCAATGTAACATGCATTATTACCCATATAATGCAGTTATTATCGCTAGAACTGTAATAATTATACTTATTACTTATATTATTAGCAATATAACGTGCATTATTACCCATATAATGCAGTTATTATCGCTAGAACTGTAATAATTGTACTCATTACTTATATTATTAGCAATATAACGTGCATTATTACCCATATTATGCAGTTATTATCGCTAGAACTATAATAAATATACGTATTACTTTTATTATCATCAGTATAACATGCATTATTACCCATATTATGCAGTTATTATCGGTAGGACTGTAATAAATATACTTATTACTTTTATTGTTATCAATATAACATGCACTATTTGTCATATTTTACTATTATTATCGCTAGAACTATAATAATTATACTTATTACTCCCGATATTATCAATATAACATGCATTATTACCCATATAATGCAGTTATTATCGCTAGAACTGTAATAATTATACTTATTGCTTATATTATTATCAATATAACATGCATTATTACCCATATAATGCAGTTATTATCGCTAGAACTGTAATAATTGTACTCATTACTTATATCATTAGCAATATAACGTGCATTATTACCCATATTATGCAGTTATTATCGCTAGAACCGTAATAATTATACTTATTACTTATATCATTATGAATATAACATGCATTATTACCCATATAAAGGAGGTATTATCGCTAGAACTGTAATAATTATACTTATTACTTATATTATTATCAATATAACATGCATTATTACCCATATAATGGAGGTATTATTGCTAGAACTGTAATAATTATACTTATTACTTATACTATTAGCAATATAACGTGCATTGTTACCCATATAATGCAGTTATTATCGCTAGAACTGTAATAATTATACTTATTACGTATATTGTTAGCAATATAACGTGCATTATTACCCATATAATGCAGTTATTATCGCTAGAACTGTAATAATTCTACTTATTACTTATATTATTCTCAATATAACATGCATTATTACCCATATAATAGAGGTATTATCGCTAGAACTGTAATAAATATACGTATTACTTTTATTATCATCAATATAACATAATTGTTACCCATATTATGCAGTTATTATCGATAGAACTGTAATAAATATACTTATTACTTTTATTATTATCAATATAAAATGCACTATTTGCCATATTTTACTATTATTATCGCTAGAACTATAATAATTTTACTTATTACTCCCGATATTATCAATATAACATGCATTATTACCCATATAATGCAGTTATTATCGCTAGAACTGTAATAATTGTACTCATTACTTATATTATTAGCAATATAACGTGCATTATTACCCATATTATGCAGTTATTATCGCTAGAACTGTAATAATTATACTTATTACTTATATCATTATCAATATAACATACATTATTACCCATATAATGGAGGTATTATCGCTAGAACTGTAATAATTATACTTATTACTTATACTATTAGCAATATAACGTGCATTATTACCCATATAAAGAAGTTATTATCGCCAGAACTGTAATAATTATACTTATTACTTATATTATTCTCAATATAACATGCATTATTACCCATATAATGGAGGTATTATTGCTAGAACTGTAATAATTATACTTATTACTTATATTATTATCAATATAACATGCATTATTACCCATATTATGCAGTTATTATCGCTAGAACTGTAATAATTATACTTATTACTTATGTTATTATCAATATAACATGCATTATTACCCATATAATGCAGTTATTATGGCTAGAACTGTAATAATTGTACTCATTACTTATATTATTATCAATATAACATGCATTATTACTCATATAATGCAGTTATTATCGCTAGAACTGTAATAATTCTACTTATTACTTATATTATTATCAATATAACATGCAATATTACCCATATTATGCAGTTATTATCGATAGAACTGTAATAAATATACTTATTTCTTTTATTATTCTCCTTATAACATGCACTATTTGCCATATTTTACTATTATTATCGCTAGAACTATAATAATTATACTTATTACTCCCGATATTATCAATATAACATGCATTATTACCCATATAATGCAGTTATTATCGCTAGAACTGTAATAATTATACTTATTACTTATGTTATTATCAATATAACATGCATTATTACCCATATAATGCAGTTATTATGGCTAGAACTGTAATAATTGTACCCATTACTTATATTATTAGCAATATAAAGTGCATTATTACCCATATTATGCAGTTATTATCGCTAGAACTGTAATAATTATACTTATTACTTATATCATTATCAATATAACATGCATTATTACCCATATAAAGGAGGTATTATCGCTAGAACTGTAATAATTATACTTATTACTTATATTGTTATCAATATAACATGCATTATTACCCATATAATGCAGTTATTATCGCTAAAACTGTAATAATTATACTTATTACTTATATTGTTAGCAATATAACGTGCATTATTATCCATATAATGCAGTTATTATCGCTAGAACGGTAATAATTATACTTATTACTTATATTATTATCAATATAACATGCATTATTACCCATATTATGCAGTTATTATCGCTAGAACTATAATAAATACACGTATTACTTTTATTATCATCAATATAACATAATTATTACCCATATTATGCAGTTATTATCGATAGAACTGTAATAAATATAATTATTACTTTTATTATTATCAATATAACATGCACTATTTGCCATATTTTACTATTATTATCGCTAGAACTATAATAATTATACTTATTACTCCCGATATTATCAATATAACATGCATTATTACCCACATAATGCAGTTATTATCGCTAGAACTGTAATAATTATACTTATTGCTTATATCATTATCAATATAACATGCATTATTACCCATATAAAGGAGGTATTATCGCTAGAACTGTAATAATTATACTTATTACTTATATTATTATCAATATAACATGCATTATTACCCATATAATGGAGGTATTATAGCTAGAACTGTAATAATTATACTTATTACTTATGTTATTATCAATATAACATGCATTATTACCCATATAATGCAGTTATTATGGCTAGAACTGTAATAATTGTACTCATTACTTATATTATTAGCAATATAACGTGCATTATTACCCATATAATGGAGGTATTATCGCTAGAACTGTAATAATTATACTTATTACTTATATTATTATCAATATAACATGCATTATTACCCATATAATGGAGGTATTATTGCTAGAACTGTAATAATTATACTTATTACTTATACTATTAGCAATATAACGTGCATTGTTACCCATATAATGCAGTTATTATCGCCAGAACTGTAATAATTATACTTATTACTTATATTATTCTCAATATAACATGCATTATTACCCATATTATGCAGTTATTATCGCTAGAACTGTAATAATTATACTTATTACTTATACTATTAGCAATATAACGTGCATTATTACCCATATAATGCAGTTATTATCGCCAGAACTGTAATAATTATACTTATTACTTATATTATTCTCAATATAACATGCATTATTACCCATATAATGGAGGTATTATTGCTAGAACTGTAATAATTATACTTATTACTTATATTATTATCAATATAACATGCATTATTACCCATATTATGCTGTTATTATCGCTAGAACTGTAATAATTATACTTATTACTTATGTTATTATCAATATAACATGCATTATTACCCATATTATGCATTTATTATCGCTAGAACTAAAATAAATATACGTATTACTTTTATTATCATCAATATAACATGCATTATTACCCATATCATGCAGTTATTATCGATAGAACTGTAATAAATATACTTATTACTTTTATTATTATCAATATAACATGCACTATTTGCCATATTTTACTATTATTATCGCTAGAACTATAATAATTATACTTATTACTCCCGATATTATCAATATAACATGCATTATTGCCCATATAATGCAGTTATTATCGCCAGAACTGTAATAATTATACTTATTACTTATATTATTCTCAATATAACATGCATTATTACCCATATTATGCAGTTATTATCGCAAGAACTATAATAAATATACGTATTACTTTCATTATTATCAATATAACA